>OY294045.1:78527077-78924892 GCA_958510825.1 Brachypterus glaber | reverse complement strand
GAGCAAAACATCGCAAATATTGAACGAAACTTATCAACAGGTCAGCAGGAAAACTGGTGTGACGCAGAAAATAAAATCAGTAGACAGGGCAATAAACGCGGAAATGGTTAGTACACGTTTTTATTTATAGAATAAAGTTCATTCAATGAACTATTTATTTATACAGCGTGGAGTTTTCAAATGAATAAATTTGATTTAAACTGATTATTTTTTAACGTTTTATCAACCAATCATTTAATAATATTTCTGGCACCGTGTTTATTTCTTTCCAATCATATTATAGCTATACTGGGAATTTTTTGCTGTAGAAAATTCTAGTGAGAATCGCTGTAGTATTTTGTTTTTCAGTATTCTCTTTTACAACAAGATTTCATACTAAAACTAATTAATATTTAAATATGAATATATTGTTATGAAGTCGAAAATTCTATCACTAATGTTGTGAAGTGGTTTTTTACTAATAAATATTATTTACTAATGTTATAATTTGTAAAATTTTCTTATAGCCGAGCAGAGATTATAACTTTTATTATAACTTACTCAGTTAGGTTGGCCATCCAATCTTCTATCGTATTTAAAGTATAGGGGAGATTTGGTATGTTTCGACCAGTGGGAGGATTCAACCATTTGATTTTATATTTAAAAACTATTTAAATTTTACGTGCTTCCAGTAGTGCCAACTAATAAGTTTAGTGGCTATAGTGCCTAGATAAAGTTTGGTCAAATTCGGAAAGGTCTAAGAAAAATACGAAAAAATCAATTTTTTGTGAAAATCAGGTAAGGTTTTGGTTCTACATTTTTTATTGATATTTTTCTAGTAGTAAAATCTATTCAAAATCGGTTTTATATGATTAAACAAGTGTTTTATTGACTTCATTTTCATGCTGAACCTAACCTAATTCGTTTATTTTACCTGGTATCATCTATTATTTAAAATATGAGCTTATAGGGATGATTCGACCACTGGATAGAACATTCGAAAATTTAAGATAATATTAAAAATCCAATCCGTTTTTTAGTTTTCCATTATACTTTCATGTTCTAGTTATTTTTAATAAAATATTAATAATTTTTGGTTCATTTTAATGTTGGTTCTATATTTTTATAACTATATTAGAACTATATTATAAAGTTTTAATAATAAATTTTTAAATATTTAAATAAAATTTATAATTTTATTCACCCTCGTTTAATCATCCCCACCATCTGGTTGAAACCTCCCACCCTAGAGGGATGTTTCAACCAAATGTAACTATTTATATTTAATTTATAAAACTAATTATTCTTTAAATAAATACAACTTGTACTATATTATTTAATAGAAAACATATTAAACTATAGATTGGTATAAAAAAATTAAATAAAATAATTTATTAATTATTTTATAAAACGATTTAAACATTAAGAGGTCGAAACATCCCCACTCTCCCCTACCCGAGCGGAGAATATACTTAACCACGTATCACTTTATTCGGGAGCTGGTATTCTAGTGAGGCGGCGCGTTGGAAACAGATTAAAATGATTGCTTCTTAACTTAATAATAATATATTAAATAAATGTGAATAAATTCGTCAAGAACTCACATAACTTAACGTTGCACAGAGGGCCAGGGGAAAAAAAAGTGGACCAAAATTCTGAATTTTTGCATACGGCTATTTTTGATACCGCTGATGTCGAATAAAATAATGAAAAAATTTTTCGCGCCACTAGGGTGGTCCAGAATTTTATTTTTTTTTTCGATCTTTATAAAAATGTGTCAAATGTCTTCTTTTTATTATGTTTATGTAGACCAATGTTCATAACCTAAAAATTCAAAATGGCGGAATCAATATGACTCATAGGTTTTTGAACCTTTACTGTATTTGCACGAAATTAGGGCTAATTTTTTTTGAAATGTCTTCAGTTTTTGGAGAAATACTTAAAATTAAAGCACTTAATATGAAAAATATATAATCAAACTTAAAAATTTATTTAATCCCCTATTTTTGTGAAAATCTTTATTTCAAGATATTATGCCATCTGTAAAATAAACTATTTTTTTTAATCATAGAATATGTACTTAAGTATTATCAGATATGTCTAAAAATATATTATATAATTAGTAAAGTGTCTGTATCGTAATATAAAGGTCCTAGAAACGTGAAAATAGTAACTATCAGTTTAAATCATAAATTAAAAAAAAAATATATCCATTTGTTAAGTGTGCCTTTCCATTGAGATTTTTCCTTAACTATAGTAATATTATTCTATGGAAAAAAAAGTTGCGGATTTTTTGCGCAACACAGAGAAAAATAATAAAGTTTTTTATATACGTATTTTTTACGTAGATATTAACAAGTTAATGGTAATCCAATAATTTTGGCTTAACGCACAATAAAACTTGACAAAAATGTTTGATCAAAACAAAACCCTTATATTTTTCTAGAATTAAAGATTAAAAAAAAAATAGGGAGCTTCACAGTATGAAGTGAAGTCGAGAAAGTACAAACAGGGACGTATAAAATATGCTCTTACATACTTTTGACACTTATATTACAAGTCTCAGAAAATTACCAAAAAAGAAAAATCTTCCTTATTTACCTGAAGTACTTACCCTCTTAGAAATAAATCCAAGTACTGAAGACAATGACAATAACGATAGTGACGATGACGATAGTGACGATGATGACAATTAAAGTTCTGATGGTAGCTGTAATTAAAATCTTAATTTTATAAGGGGTGTTTTGTGATAAACAAAATAATAATAAAATAATTTAGTAGAAAGTAAAATATTTATTATAAAAATAAAGTTTAATTAAAAAAATATAAGGTTTAATATTATCAAACATTTCGTGCGTTAAGCCAAAATTATTGGATTACCATTAACCTGTTGTACGTAAAAAATACGTATATAAAAAAACTTTATTATTTTTCTCTGTGTTGCGCAAAAAATCCGCAACTTTTTTTTCCATAGAATAATATTACTATAGTTAAGAAAAAATCTCCATGGAAAGGCACACTTAACAAATGGATATTTTTTTTAAATTTATGATTTAAACTGATAGTTACTATTTTCACGTTTCTAGGACCTTTATATTAAGATACAGACACTTTACTAATTATGTAATATATTTTTAGACATATCTGAGGATAATTAAGTACATATTCTATGATTAAAAAAAATAGTTTATTTTACAGATGACATAATACGTTGAAATAAAGATTTTCACAAAAATAGGGGAATAAATTAATTTTTAAGTTTGATTATATATTTTTTATATTAAGTGCTTTAATTTTAAGTATTTCTCTAAAACTGAAGACTTTTCAAAAAAAATTACCCCTGATTTCGTGCAAATACAGTAAAGGTTCAAAAACCGATGAGTCATATTGACTCCGCCATTTTGAATTTTTAGGTTATAAACATTGGTCTACATAAACATAATCAAAAGAAGACATTTGTCACATTTTTATAAAGATCGAATGAAAAATAAAATTTTGGACCACCCTAGTGGCGCGGAATTTTTTTTTTGAATTTTTTCATTATTTTATTCGAAATCAGCGGTATCAAAAATAGCCGTATGCAAATATTCAGAATTTTGTCCACTTTTTTTTCCCCTGGCCCTCTGTGCGTTGGCAATATTCTTACACATATTTTTATCAGTGTATAATGGGAAGTAGGTAGACAAATGTCAGTTTGTAAGTTTGTAAGTTACAAACTGACATTTGTTTGCTTAATTCCCAGTCTTGCCTCCATAACCCAAATCCAGAGTATTTTCAGCTTTATGTTGTTCTTTAAGTCCCTAAGGAATGATAAAGAACAAGACACATTAAAGAAGCAACGCCTCTGTTATACTGAAAAATCCATAATATAAAAAATATTGAGAGATTAAAACTTTAAAATAACTTCAATTTAATAATAGTTTATTTTACCAATTGCCGAATTACAATAATATATCTTATGGTGAAAATGATTATTTAGGTGGCCAGTAGATTGATGTTATATCTAATAATTATTTTTATGAGATTGATTAAAAAAAACATTTCTGTTCTCATAAATTTTACTTCTAACTACACGTTCAACTTGATTCTCCAGATTGGGAGAAATATGAAATAAATAGCGCATAAATATTCATCAATCTAATGACTACTTCTGGAGTAAATAAACTCTAAGAATGTTTTCTCAGAGTTGACTCTTTTTACCGACGAGGACCAGTATCCCGAAACTGCAGTCTAATATTGTCACTCTGTACGTTGTTTAAAAAATAGATTGATAAAATATTTAACTAAAATGAACATTATTTAGTAAATATTGAACATAGTTTTAGTATAATAATAAAATCATACAATACTACGCTTTAAATTTATTAACGAGTTGTTTATGGACTAAATTTTACATAGGTTAGGTATAATTAATTAAATTCCCTTTTTGTTTAATATACAATATTGTATATTGTATATTATATTATATTGTATATTATTGTCTTGCAATACAACATAAACTTTAGAATCGTTTTTTAAGTTTCCTGAAAATTTTTAAAATATCGAGATAGGTAAATTTACCGCTTAGCCTACGTATTGTTATTTATAATAACAAAAAATCATCATAAATAATATATGCGTACATACATAATATGTATTACATATTTTTAATTAATTAATGTTTTCTATATGTAAATCATTTTATTTGTTTAAAAAGTATACAAAAGCTTACAAGTTATAATATTATTAAAAAGCTATAAATATTTGCCATAAAAAATATTATATAACAGAACTCATTTTTGTTATTAATACAACAACATATAGTATTTAAGTCTGATAAAATCTGTGGAAAATTTATATATAACTTTAATGTTATAGTAGTTTTAAATTTTATTTTTTTTTTTTGTGAAAAAATGTATACATAATATGTACTTATTATATTATAATTTTGAACCAATATTCTGGAAAAATCTTAACTGCAACCTTAAATCCTAACTATAGATACCCATGATTGTAATTATTTTTAGCTCGCAGTTCTTATTTGATTTCTAAAAAGATAAATAAGACAAACTAGTCACTTAATTTTTGTTACAGAAACATCCCTTGTCCCCGAGCTAGTAAAGACAAAGAGTTTTTCGAAAAATTTAGTTAATCTTTCTTTTGAATATATCCAAATAGTAACAAATATAATTGAGTGGTTATTCTGAAATTTTTTTGACTCCCATCCCCAACCACCTTGAATGCTGTGACGACATTGCTGTCTATGCCGATTTTTTCTCTGTGTTATTTTTAGGCTTTTAATCCCTATTTAACATCTAAATTTGGGCGCCGGACTTTACAGAGAACAAATTACCGCGAAGGCCATTACCGTGCAGCCATTTCCGCAAACGGTCTTTTCCGCTTATGACTTTTACAGCGAAAATCGTTTACCGCGCCATTTTTTATACATTATTTTAATTTTATATAAGGGTTTTTTCGTAAGATTGATGATATATTTATTGATAAAGTGTCACGTTTACTAAATGTACCCACGGGTATATGGATATATGGATATATCGGTGTTTGAGTTTTTTATGTGTGTTTTTTTAATTTATATCGATTGATTTGTGTCGATCAAAATAATGAAAAGCCCTAGAGGCAAAGACCTCGTTGTATATGAACATTTCATATACAGGAAAGAAAAAATAAAAATAAAATAACTGCGTAAATTACGACGTGCTTTGTTGCAAGAGGAGTTTGCATACTTTGTACGGAAATGTTTTAAAGGAAACTAGTCATGCTCACAACCCGGATCCAGCAACTATATCATGTAAAACTGTTTGGTTGTTTTCCGCAAAATGTTTTTTTGTTATTTAATCTTTTTTTCTGCAAAAAGAATTAAAATAATTATGAGCGGTAATGGTTTTCGCGGTAAACTCCATGTGCAGTATTGACCTCCTCGCTGTAATTTTCTTCGCGGTAATGGACTGCGCTGTAAAGACTCCTACCCCTAAATTTAATATAAATAAAACAAACTATTCACTTCATCCTACTTATCTTTGTTACAGACACATCCCCAGGCCCAGACCGAGTAGAAAGAAAGCGAATTTCAACTTTGAAAAGCGTCAGAAGTTTAATAAGATTTGGAAAGCAGCGACCGCCTAAGGAAAGCGAAAGCGAGGATGATGGACAATCGCTACTCTATGCTGCGGAGTCAGGCAGAAACTCTAGGAATGCCTCGGAACCAGAGACCGAGGCAATTTCGAGAGCTGGAAGCCAAAGCTCACTAGGTTCGAATGCCGATAGTCAGATGTCGGTTGCTTTAGCTGAAAAAAATAGAAGAGTGTCAAGGTAATTATTTAATTAGTGTATTTACAAAGCCACACAAAAAAAAATTGGATCTCCGACGGACTCGGCTAGTCAATTCAATGTATTTTGACCCGCTGAATCCGAATCTGAGGTCGGAATTTAAAAGTTAGCTTCCATTTTTAACATAACCTCAAAAAACATACTTTTTTGTACGGAAAAGTACAAAAATGGGTAACACATCTCTAATCATATCTCTACTCAGGCACATATCTACTCACACACATCTCTACTCACACATATCTCAACTCACACACAACTCTACTCATTGTCATTAACGTCGATTGACTATGACATTTATTTGATTGAAACTAGGATACCATGGCGGAAAAAAGCACTAACTCAAATAATTTAAGCTTGTTTACTGCAAACAAATTTTATTTGATTTCCAATTACTATTATTTTATTTATTTATTTATTTAATTTGTACAATTTTAAAGAGAGTACATCTTATAGTGCAAAATCAGCTTTAAGCTTGTGTGTGCACTCTATTAATAGTACTAAATCGTAATAAATTTTGTTTGCAATATACAAACTTATAAGCTGAATTACAGAAAAACATATTATATTAATTTAGATTAGTGCTTTGTTCCGCCATGGTATCCTAGTTCTAATTAAATAAAGTCAATCGATGTTAATGACATTGAGTAGAGTTGTGTGTAAGTAGAGATATGTGGTAGTAGAGATGTGTGTGAGTAGAGATGTGTGTGAGTAGAGATGTGTGTGAGTAGAGATGTGTGTGAGTTAAGATGTACGTGAGTAGAGATGTGATGAGTAGAGATGTGTGTCACCCGTGAAAACGTATTTTTTTGAGGTTGTGTTGAAAATGGGACCTTAGATTCGAATTCAGTGGCTCAAAATACATAGGAAGTGACTAGCCGAGTCTGTCGGAGATACAACTTTTTTTTGTGTGTGATATTAACCAAGCTGAAAGAGGTAGGGTGGGTCACTCGATCAGTTATTACTTTGTCTAGTTGGTATACACACTCGTGTTAATGTGTTTGGACTTTTTACTTACCTGATTACCTTCCCAAATTTATTAAATTGGTCCACATTTACACACAGTTCGCTATTTAAACTTATATTACCTAACTTTACAAATTTCGGTAAATTTTTGGACCCGAGAAGACAAAAGTTTTTTTTATTCAAATCCGTAGCCCTCTTCCCGCCATCAGGTCAGAATTTTTTTATTTATCATGTTGGTAGTACTGCGGTCTCCCAACGACTAACAGCTGATCGCGTCAATGCCGTGTTTGTTTCAATCAACGAACTAATAACTCTTCTCTCTAGAATAGGCATTTCATTCGTAAAAACTGACAAAAACGTCGGCAACATAAACATTCGTTTGTCTTACTTGCACATCTTTGTACTAACAGAGACAACAATACCAGTTACTGGTACTTGTTATTGTACAGGCCTAAATAGACCTACTATTTGTTTACAAACAAACCGAGATGTTGGCGATACTTTATTTTAACGGTATGCTTATTCTAGAAAGGAGAGTTATTAGTTCGTTAGTTTCAATCGTATTCGAGACGTATTTTTATGGATCCAAATAGAAAAGTAATTAGTAATTATTTTTTCAAATAAAGTAATCATTTTTGGTTAAAAATTGTGAAAAATGTCTCATTCATTTATCGAAGAAACCTGACCTAATAACAAAAAACGGACTTTGGATTCGTAATCAGTGCCAAAAGTTACCTAAAAAACTGCTTTCAGCTGCTTGGGTCAAAAACCGTGTAAAATTGTGTTTATTTCTTTCTGTGTGAAAAAAAATAAGGAATTTTATTTTTTTTTTAGATATTATAAAATTTTTAACTACAAATAAAACGTTTATCTAAAATATAACCTTTTCTTAAACTCACTTTTGTTAAGAACCCTTATAGAGGTTAGTCGAAAATATAACTTAAAATTGTTAGCACTATACCTTTAAATTTGCAAAAAGAAAAGGAAAAACATTATGTTTGTCAACTCATTTTTTGTAAATCTAAAAATTTCTCTGAGGCCCTATTATGCTTCTTTTACATTTTTTGACATTCATTTGCAAAGGCTTACATGTTAAAAAACTAATTTTTCTTAACATTCGTGTTTCGGTGGTTGTTCGTTTAGACTAGTTTCAGAAACCCAACCGGCTAACCACTAAAACACTATAAAACGTAACAACTGCCCTAAAGTAAATTAAAAAATATTGTTTTGGTATACATTGTAATCTTTCTCTTTAGACATAAACAAAAAAGAACTTTGGACTTTCATAATATGTGTAATCAATTTCAAAATCTTGTTTAATTGTTAAGCATGATAAAATTAGGTAATTAAAATTAAATTAAAGGGGGAAATTTTATCTTAATGAATTTCTAGTTAACTTGGAAAACCGAAATTTTATAAAAGAGAAGAGAAAACCAAAGATCTCAGATTAATTAAGATGATTTCAATAAACAATATTTTAAATGGTTTGTGTTGTAGAACACCTTTTGAAAGCTTTGACCTAAAAATCATGGAATTTGGTGTAGGTGCGATTTGGAACAAGATCAATCGAAGCATCTGTCAAAATGACAGTTCAAGGTTATATTTTGATGTTTTAAGCGACTTGACCTAGAAACATGAAATTTTAATATGGATGGCCTTTGGAAAAAGACCAATCGACCCAACTGTAAAAAAATATCAGTTCAAGGTCATATTTTGCTATCTTTTAAACTAAAATCATGAAATTTGTCCAAACCTTTGGAAGTAGACCAGTCGACTGTAAAAAATTACAGTCCGAGGTCATATTTTTCCAACTTTCAAATGGTTGGACCTAGAAACATGAAATTTGGCATGGGTGTTATTTGAAACAAGACAAATCGGGGTCCGGTCAGTGGTCCGAAATGGAACTAAAATTTTATGGAACAGAGTATGGATAGCAACTATTTTGAAAAAATTGAGGTTACATAGAATTTTTGTCCATTTTTGTCAGAAATAAATCAAATAACAAGTTATAAGAAAAAATATCTTTCTATATTTTTTTAAAAACTGGTTACTATAATGGTTTGTATAGTGAAATTAAATTAATTTAGTACACTGTATTTAGAATTGTAAAAAAACGTTTTTTTTTTTTAGTTGTAAATTTAGTTGTAAGATGAAAAAAAGTTATAAAAATAATAATAATATAGTTAAGTTTTAGGGAGACAAGCTCATATCAATAAAAGGAGTTAATTTTGGAAATAAAAGTTTTAAATAATAATATAATCTATAGATATACTCAAATCATACTAATATGAGTCAGATATCCATAATTTTTGAGAATACTACATAAAAGGTTTTAGATTTTAAGCTTTCACGGCCATTAAGATATAAAGAACTTTCACTTTCGGGTTTAGACCGTGTTAATGGATTTTCACTTTCCGACGTTTCGTCTCTTACTACTAGAGACATCTTCAGGGATTAATCTGAAACTAAGTTTCGAATCAACTTGTGTCACTATTTATGACGAGTTGTGGTTATTCACTCGTGACAAGGTTTTTCCTATCAAAGACTTCCATATTGCAGGTAAGTGGTAACCAGTGTCCCGATTGATATTGTTAGGATGCTTGATGATTTTTATCGATTCCCGTATCTTCCTTGGCATTTTTCTGTTTTCTGTTAATATTTGTTTTGTTTCAGACAAGTTGATTTTATGACCTGTTTCATGTACATGTTCGGCTTTTTTATTACAACATATATTTCTGTAACGCATAATTTATAATAAACAGTGATCGGACTTTGGATTTTTTAACAGGTGCGCATTAAGGAAAACGTGATTTATAGTATTTAATAACAATATTACTTGTATTGTATACAGATATTGTTTCTGGTATTACTATGGTAAATAAAAGCGTTATGTAAGAAATTATTTAAGTATTTTATTTTCAAAGTAAATTATTAAAATCTTTTCTAAATTTTTTTGAATTAATGCATTTCTTTTTGTATTAAAACCCATTTATGTAAACAAAATGACCTTTCCACGTCTACCGATGTAAGTGGTGCAAAGAAAAACATATTTTCCTACGACCTAGTTAGTAGTTAGTGCCTATTTTCCACTCGTTGCCTATGATAACGGTTGGAAAGTGAAAATCAGATGATTTTACATATCTACTGTCAGAAAATTAGTAAACGTCATTTTCGAGTTTTACGCCCATGTTAATGGTATAGGAAAATAGCGTTACAGGGGGAATGGGGGTCCAAAATTATCAAAATTTGCGTTACGTAATACTTGAACGTTCCCTTAATTTCTATTTTATATTTAACAACCTAGGAACCACACCAAATATTGAAATCTATTCGCTTATCTTTAAAAAAGGAAAAAACTTATTTATTTACACACTGTTTTTTGTTTTACTTTTTATTTTATTTGACTGTAGGTATTTAAATTATTTATACATTTCTCAGGAATATTTAATATAATATAATTAGACAAAAGAACAAAATTAAATGAAATTAAAATTAAACAAACCAAGAATTACATAACAATAATAATGTATTTTTGTTACTTTAAATACAATTTAAATGATCTTGAATTTTATGAAATTATTCTGTTTTCCTTAATGCGTACCTGTTAAAAAATCCAAAGTCCGATCACTGATAATAAACAATAAGAACAAGAAAGTCCAATTTTATTTGTGAATTAAGAATATTTAAATAATTTTCTCTCAAATTAAAGATAGCAAAAACTGCAAGGTTCAAAATCTTTAGATTTTCCATATATGAAAAGTTAACTGTATGTGTTTTTCCTCCCGAAAATGCAACTTTGATCATTTTCCCTGTACCCTTCATTTAATTTTACCGTACAAACCATTATAACGGCTAATTTACAAAAAATGGTGTAGAAAGTTATATTTTCTTATAAATTGTAATTTGATTAAATTTTTTGACAAACACGCCAAGAAAAATTGTAGTTCCATAAAATTTTAGTTTCGTTTCGGCCCACTGACAGAACCTCGACAAATCTACGCACCTGTCAACATAACAATCCACATTCATATTTTGATAATTTTTAATCGCCTTGACCTAGGTCGTATTCAGTTGCCAAGATGTCCAAACCAAGAAATAAAAAATTTGGAACAGGTGATTTACGCAACTATATTTAAGGTCACTTAAACGCCTTGATCTAGAAAGAACACTCATACCAAATTTCCTGTTCGCTTTAACAGCGTGATCGGTTGGTATTGCTTCAAAAGGCACCGGTACAAAATTTTATGTTTCCAGGTAGAGGCGTTTAAAAGTTAGCAAAACATGACATTGGACTGTCATTTTTTACAGCAGAATCGACTGGTGTTTCTCCAAACGCCATTCATACCAAACATTATTCTAGTTTGAGGAGTTTAAAAGATAGTAAAATATGACCTTGAATTGTAATTTTTTACAGTTGAGTCGATTGGTCTTGTTCTAAATACCCTCTATACCGAATTTCAGGTTTCTAGGTCAAAATATGACCTTGAACTGTCATTTTGACAGATGACTCGATTGATCTTGTTACAAATCGAAACCAAACCAAATTTTATGTTTTTAGGTCAAAGCTTTCAAAAGTTAGCAAAATATGACTTGAACTGTCATTTCTTGGTGGCCATGGGCATTTTTTTTGTGATTTTGATTTAAAAAGTACCTATAATTTTTAATAAATATTACCAAATCTTCAGTAAACAATTAACACATCGGTGAAGAACGTGGCTACGGATTATCTGTTTTAAGAACACATTTTACCCTGTTGTCGTAATGCAAGTATCAAATCTGGTTATGACAAAGCCATAAACATTTAAAAAATGTACACAAGTTTTTTTTTAATTTAGGGCACCAAAATTCCGGAATTTTTGTTTTTGGTACTGGGACAATAAAACAGAGTGTGAAGTTATTTTAAAAACTATCTAAGAAATAATGGAAAATTAAATTTTTGTTTACATAACATTTTTCTAAAATTCACTGGGCTGATAAATAGAAATATACCTGGCACTTTTCATATTGATACTAAGTCTTATCGTTTGTTACAGACTAAAAGCCGATCTTAAAACAACAGTAGAATCGGTGCTTAAAGCTCAAGATTTTCAAGTGTGCTTGACAATAATCGAAGCGCGGCAACTCGCTGGATTAAACATGGATCCTGTTGTATGTATTCAAATTGGCGATCAAAAAAAGTACACCAGCGTCAAAGAAAGTACCAACTGTCCATATTATAACGAGGTATGTATTTATAAATATAATGTAATTTTTAATAAAATTACTTTTTTAGACAGGCAATTACATTGATTCAGTACAGTTGGAATCAAAAAAAAAGTACTACAGCACGAAACCTTGAGGTACACCAAATTTTTAAAATTTTAGCTGTTTTTAGTGCTTTATTGACAATGATATTTTTAGGGTTATGTTACATAACTTATGTACATTGGCAGTGGATTTAAAAAAGGTATAAAAACACGTTAATTTCTCAGAAAAATATATTCCTATTTGTAAAAATTACATAAATATATGGAACTAAAAAAATAATAACAGAAATAAAAAAAATATAATTAATAAAATACCAAATCATCATTCCTATATATTTTAGTTCTGGCGTAGAATTCTCTATTTTTTCTTACATTAGCCCCAAAATATATTGTTAAAATTGTTTTTTGTTGCTGGCTTAATTAAAGCATGTTGACGCATTTGACACTTGGAAAAATTAGGTTTCAAACAAGATGACTATTATACTTAGTTTTATATATCTCTGACTTAGTTAAGTCCAAAATTGACTTTAGTGACAAGTTAGATTTAAATGGTACAATTTTTGGATGTGGTACTTTTTAAAGATCGCAACTGTACCTACTAATTTTGTAAAACCAAAACGTCTCCGTACTAAAAAAAAAACCGTTTGGTTTATGTGTCACTTCAAAGTATTTTTTTTCATTAATTAACGAAGAAATGTACAATGCATCGAAAACCCCAAAAATAAAAAAAATCGTTTTTTACGCTAATATACATTTTTCTTAACCACACATTTAGTCATAACTTTAAAATAGAAGATTTTCTGTTAAAGGTGGTGGAAGTTTATATACAGGGTGATCAGTAACGGCCATGCCAAAATTTAAGAGGTGATTCGACATCCAAAAGTTTTTATAAAGGTTGGTCCGGAAATGAGCCCTAAGGGAGCTACGGCCCTTCGAAGATGACATATTGAATGGGGAACAAAAAAAAAGCATTAATAAAATTTTAATGCTGCAGGGTGATTCTCCATTTAAAACTAAACAAGAAAGTATTCTTCACCAAAACACCTAAGTTTAATATTAAAGGAGTAATAGCCTTTTAAAAAGTAACGTTTTTGGTGGCACAAAATGTAACTTCCTCTTAATTGCATTTTTTTGAAAACGGTTGCTCCTACAGTGTTATACTATGACATTTTTTATGTATTTTTACTCAAGGAATCCATATTTTTTACAAAAAAAAAACAAAAAAAGTACACATAAAAAAGTTTGGGGCAAAAATTGGTTAAGCCTAATACATTTTTCCGTCTAGGGACGCCTCTGGATAAATAAAAAAAAATTAACCAAACTTATTGCCCTTATTAATACTAGTACACATGCAAAAGCTCGTCGTTCTAGCTTAAAGGGTACTAGAGTTATTAATTTAAAACCTTATTTTTATTACAATTTCAAGGGGCCGTAGCTCCCTTAGAGATAATTTGCGGACCAACCTTTATAGGAACTTTTTTTTACATTTTTGGATGCAGAATCACCTTTTAAAATTTGGCGTGTCAGTTATTGATCACCCTATATATTATATTATTATATTAAGCACCATTTTTAACTAAAATTAAAAAAATATATTATGTATATGATAAAAAGTATTTTTGTTTCAGTACTTTGTTTTTGATTTCCACATGCCTCCAATAATGCTGTTCGATAAAATAATTCATCTCTCGGTAAGTTTTAATATTTTAGTTTTCATACTTTTTATTTTTGTAATACCACTAACATTACTAAAATCGATAGTAATACCATTAAATAATATACAAAACTAAAATATTTTTATTATTAAATTTGAAATTGCATCTTTTATTAAAAAATTTAATCAGATTTTTACCATTTAAAGTAAATTAAAGAATGCGTTTTGTGTATTTCGGTATAAAATTTATTAATAGCCAAGCCGACTTTCAGCTACCTATGTAGCCATTTTCAAGTTTCCTGAAAAGTAAGAACATTGTAGGATAGGGTACAAAAAAGTTAGGTTAAGTAGACTTACTTTTGTCAGGCGTACAAAATCGTCACGATCACACTTAAAATAAACATTAATTATAATAAATAGGACTTTTTTCGTGTCAAAATTAATTTTATATTTCTATTTTAAATGTCTTTGTTAACGTACTGCAGTCCTATTTATTATTATTAATGTTTATTTTAAGTGTGACCGTGACAATTTTGTACGCCTGACAAAAGTAAGTCTACTTAGCCTAACTTTTTTGTACCCCATCCTACAATGTTCTTACTTTTCAGGAGCCTTGAAAATAGCTACATAGGTAGCTGAAAATCGGCTCGTCTATTAATAAAGTTTATACCGAAATACAAAAAACGCATTTTTTAATTTCTACAAACGGTATGCATTGTCAACCCCAACATT
Source organism: Brachypterus glaber (assembly GCA_958510825.1). Taxonomy (NCBI): domain Eukaryota; kingdom Metazoa; phylum Arthropoda; class Insecta; order Coleoptera; family Kateretidae; genus Brachypterus; species Brachypterus glaber. Next base: position 78,909,991 of record OY294045.1, on the reverse strand, counting down.
TTATTTAAAGTAAAGTTATGAAAAAAGTAGGTATATCCACGAAGCTACTGTTTATTATTCTAAAAGATTAGATGAACTAATTGTTTATTATCTAAAAAATAACTAACTGTTTATTATCTAAAAAATTAGATAAACTAATTTAATCTCTAATTTAATAAATACACATACTTTTATTTCTACGAGTACCTTACTAATTAAAATGTTATTTTACTAGTCACATTTAAATTATAGATAAAATAATACAGTTTTAGTCAACTCTACATTACTTTTATTCTTTTTATATTTTTGCGATTGCAATTTCGAATGTTTACACATTCATCTTCAGGCAAACTAAAAATAAATTAGAAAAGTAGGCATTAGAACCGATACTAAACAATGTAAACACGGCTTAACCTTATCAAACCTTACGTTAAGAACAAAATTCCAAGAAAAATTATACATATTCATCATTTCATTCGACTTTTGTTTATAAATATTATTTATTTTTTTAACTATTTAATGTTAATATGACTATCGTTTCTACGATTAATCTGAGATTTAAGATAATTATTTATATTTATACAATTGTTATAGATGAATTTGTGTAATTTTTCTTGAAATTTTGTTCTCAACGTAAGTTTGATAAGGTTAAACCGTGTTTACATTGTTTAGTATCGGTTCTAATGCCTACTTTTCTAATTTATTTTTAGTTTGCCTGAGGATGAATGTGTAAAACTTCGAAATTGCAATCAAAAAAATATAAAAAGAATAAAAGTAATGTAGAGTTGACTAAAAGAGTATTATTTTATCAATTGGATCTACTCTACTACAAGCAAAGAATAAAAAATTAAAAAAATGGAAGTGGAAAACTTTCAAATTTGGGACATTTAAATTAGTTTCAAAATAAGTGTTTGGTTTTTCCGTTAATGTTGAAACTATAGTTCTTCCTACACACTGTCAAGTGTAACAAATAGCTCATTTTTCATTTAGGTCTGTTTCTGTGTTAAGACTAATTATGTTTTGTCCTCAAAGAATGAATAAAAAAAGCTTTAGTCTTTTTGACCGTTATACACTTGGTAACGCAAAGATAATGCTATAGAAATATAAATTAATACAATAATAGTAATTATATACCAAGACATTTTTTATAGCCTAGAGTATTAAGAGTGCGAGGCTATAATAGTCTTCTCTACCATAGTTTGTATATTAGTTTTTTCACTACTAGCACATTTTAACTATTTTTATTCAAATAATAAAATAAATTATTAACAGAAATGATATTTCATAAAAATCAAGTAGCCTTGATCAATGACATTTGCTCAAATAAATACTTTGAATTGACTTTTAAAAATTTAATTATTTTTTTTTATAATATTAAGCTAATTATTGATTGTATTAATTGGTAATAATTATAATTAATTATATTTAATAAATAAAAAGTTATTTAAAGCTATTTTCTTGGGTTTAATTAGTAGAAATTGCACAAAAAACTGAAACATATAAAGTGACAGAAATCAATTGTTTATAAAATTTAGTCCTACAAGGAGAAAAAAATTATTATTGCTATAGGTGAAGAAAATTGATTTCACAGTCTGAAAACATGATAAATAAGGATATGTTCTAAAGCTAGTAGTGAAAAAACAGTATTATTTTAATACCCCTAGCAGGGGTCAAAAATGACATTCATAAAATTTAATGTTTTTTCCCGATCAAAACTTGAAAAATGATTGAAAAATGTTCTTAAAAACTTTTCCGGGAGTACCGCTGTGTACGATTACGAATCTTTTACAATATTTATAGCATGAAATGTGGTGATATAAAATAATAAAATAATAACACCAGTACCAGTAAACCTTAAAAATTTGCAAACAATATATTTTTATTTGTTTTTGTATTTTCTAAAAATAATATTCAGAGTTTTTTGTAAGTTACGACTCGTAACCTATACTATTAAAATGTCAACATTAAGAAAATAGTATATTAAAGTACTAGTTTCATAACATACGTTTTTAGCGCACGAGTACAAGTTTAGAAAACGAGCCGCTTGCGGCGAGTTTTCTAAAGTACTAAAAGCGTGTTATGAAACGAGTGCTTTATACAATTTTTTCTATTTTGCTCTAAAATATAAAAAAACTTACATTTAAATTGATGACTGATTTAGGGATTTTTGTTTCGGGTTGGCATTACAGTTTTCGCTATGTTTAAAATTCTAAGAACAAATGATATTTTGATATATTTTATAGTCTGTCTTCTCTTTTTCACTGCAAGTAACCTAGTGACAATTTTAACACGGTAAAAACTAACCTAAACAAAATTTTTTTTAGAAAATTAAACTTTAAAGCGACGTTAACATTTGCACGGAAAACGTCTGTTGCCGACCCAAAAGAAAAAAGTAGAGACCTCTTATTTGCCTATAAGAACACGCAAAATGGGTGTGATTATAAGAGTCGCAAAATAGAAAAAAGTTATTAAATTATTATAATGCATTATAATTATACAGTAAGGTCCAAAAGTCACCCTCTTAACTTTTGAACTTTTTGTTAAAATATAACTTCAAATTTGAAACACGAAAATAAGACAACTAAAACTATCTTTTGGCATGTATTTGATATTTTTAACTTTTAAATTGTGATCAGTGAAGCGTAGGAGGATTTTTTAAACGGAAAGTTGGGTTTTTTTGATACATCATTTTAAAGCAAATAATATTCTCTATTCTTCTATTCATATATTTTTTCATTTTGAATTTTTTTTTTGCTAAATAATGCGACTTTTTGAGATTTTTTTCTAAAATTTTTTATCCATATCTTATAAAATTAGTTTAAAAGTATAATTAACGTTTTTTCCCTATGAAATTCATCATTTTTCAAAAATATTTTTTTAGAAATTTTGACGAAAATTCCCATTTTCAACCCTCAAAAAAATTAAAAAATATATGGTCAAATACAGCATTTTATAATAATGTACCGAACAACTCCACTTTTTTCTTTTAAAAAATCCTTCTTATAATCAAAAAAATAGTTTGTCTTATTTATGTGTTCCAAATTTGAAGTCGATATCTACACTGGTTCAAAAGTTAAGACTTTTGGACCGTTCTGTATGCAAGAATACACCACAAAATAAGAAAACCGTAAAAATAAATAAAAACAGATTTTTTATATTAACGCAATTACTTTTTGTATAACAGATTGTAAATCCATTTTAAGATGAAATTCGGTGATTTCTTTCAAAGTTAACCGGTAATTGGAAAACATTTTTAAATTGTTTTAGAATGTTTTTGAAGCGTATTTGTATACTTAAGTCATAAAAGGGTCTTAATTGTTAAGTTGTTTGTTAAAATTACTTATTTTGATTTTTAAAATTAATCAATTTTAGTTTTTAAAATTGGCCATTTAATTTTTAAAATTGGTCATTTTTTTAAATTTGCTATTTCGTTTTTTTAAAGTAGTCATTTAATTTTTTTAACAATAGTTCATGGATCCAAATCGAAAAACTTTTACAATAAAAGTAAGTTAACACACATAAAAAAAACAAAGGTAGTTTTTGTCAATATCCAGAAATTTCTTCGGATCGTAATACCAATCTATTTAACAGTTTTGACCCTAATTATAAAAAAGATATTTAAAAAGCAAAAAAAACCTGACTTAAATACTTACACAAGTAGATGTATAGTGATATCTCAGTATTAATAGTAATAATACATAGTTGGAAGTCAGGTTAACCTAATTTTTTAATTATGTTTTAACGTTACATATGACTTTTTCATTCTTATCTATTTAAAATTTTAATGGCTTTGACAATTCTGGAAATTTTAGCAAGTGTTATAATCGTTTGGTATAGTCGTATTAATGGTACAGGTCGCTTGCAAACAACTTTACACTACGATATTTTAACGCTTTGACACAGAGACTTAAATTGTGGACCAAAAACTTTTGGTCAAAGCGTTCTTGAAATATCGTAGTGTAAGTTGTTTTGCAAGCGACCTGCGCCATCAATACGACTTATAAATAACAAATTTTGCTATAACATTAACATCAAAACTGCCTTGCTAACCTGAAAGGTCCTATCTGTATATGTTAAACCTATGTAGATAGGACCTTTCAGCTTAGCACGGCAGAAAACATGTGGTTAACTCCGGATTCATCCACTAAAGTACATCACAAACATTAAATTTCAATTGTAAAATCTATTTTAAAAGTTATAATGGTTTCAAATATACTAATATTTTCATAACAAACACAATAATTGTTATAGATACATTTTTCGTGACTGATGTTCCCTATTTTATGATTGAAAACTGTCTTTTATACTTAATTACATATTTATTTCCAAGGGAAACAAGTATATTAGACCATAAACCGTACAGGTTGATAGACCGAGATTGATTTGGAAAGGCAAGATATTATTTACAAATTTTAAATTCAAAATAAAAATATTTTAGTTGTATAATATTGTATGATTTTACGATGATTCTTCAGATTTTTAATGATCTATAGTCTATAGGGGGTGTTCATAAATGACATCGGGCAGTTTATGAATATTACACATTAGGGTGGTCCTTGGAAAATAATTTTTACGGACGCCCCTAAATTTCTTTCAAATTGTTTAAGAATGATATATGCCTTTCGGTTCGATAGCTCAATGTTAAGACGTGAATTGAGTTCTAAAAATGGTGCATATAGGTGGAAAAAAAAATATTTTTTTCAATATTTTCTTTAATACATTTTTTTTTAATCTTTTTTTTTTCTTTGTATTTATTCCATAGGATGTACCGTTTGGCTTTTACACACTAATAAGTTTTGTGTACCCTTTTTTAGGACATGATGCTACACGTGTTAACGTTAAGCTATGGCTATTAATCTAAAATTTAGTACACCAATTACACTGCAAAAAAAGATTTTTTTATTTTCCGTGTAGGTTTTAGTTGTGTCTGCCTATATTTGACGCGCTGATTTCGGAGCCTTTTTCCGTTTTTTTCTATCTGCTCGTTTTTTTCAGATATGGCACACAGTGGTTTTTTTGCCTTTAGTTGTAGTAAAAAAAAAATAATTCAGATCGGATTATTTTTTTTTGTTGTAGTGGAATGATTCTCTATATGGGCTCTAAGCCAAAAAAAAGCGGATTTAAAATATCTCTATTCGTTTGTTTTTAATAGGCTTCTAAATTCCAAAAATTAGTTTTTTTTCGCATTTTTTCGATATATTTATATAAAATTTTTATATAAATACTAAAGATACGACTTTTTATTTATGCGCAATACTAACACAAATGTGCGGTTTATAAAAATAAAAAAAGTTTTAGATTTAATCCAGTTACGGAGATTTTACCGAGGGTTATCGAAAAAAAAAACAAAAATTTTGAAATATTTTATTTATTTTTTGGAGAGCAACACAATAAATTAAATTTATTATGAAAAAAACAAAACGAAAAAGTAAAAAAAAAATTAAAACATTAAAATAACATTATATAAACATTAAATAATTCAAAATATTGTTGTTCTGCTTTCAATAACTCCCCGTAAAATCTCCATTACTGGATTCAATCTAAAACTTTTTTTATTTTTACAAATTTCACATTTATGTTGGTGTTACCCATAAAAATCAGAGCCATATCTTTAGTATTTATAAAAAATTTTCATGAAAATATAGCGAAAAAATACTAAAAAATGTTATTTTTTGAATTTATAAGACTATAAAAAACAAACGAATAAAGATATTTGAAATCCGATTTTTTAGCTTAGAGCCCTATTAATCGAAAACCTATCCACCGCAGAAAAAAAAATTAATTAAACCTTAATTTTTTTTTCTACAACTATAAGCAAAAAGACCACTGTGCGGTATATCTTAAAGAAACGAGCTGATCGAGAAAAATAAAAAAATGTTCCGAAATCAACGCATCAAATATAGCCAGATGCAAGTAAAATGGTCTCGGCAAATTTTTCAGTGTTGAGCAGTGTTATTTTTAGACAATTTGAAACATATTTATGGGGCATTCCTAAAATTGAATAATAATTATTATTATTATTATATTAATAGGACCACCATATTGCTCCTATTTAAATCCCTACCCACAAACGTAAAAATTTAGATGTTTCATATAAATACCCCCCTTATACTCCCCCCTTTATAGACGTGAACAGGGGCAGACTTTAAAGTATGGTGAATATGCATAATTTGCAAATTGTTATAGTTATACAGCTAAAAATAGCCATTTTTTATCATTAAGTAAAGAATTAGGTAAAAAAAATAATTAGAATGCACTTGAAAAAAAAGTCAATTTGACAGATATCAAAACATTAATTATTTAAATAGGCTATTAAAATTAGTTTTTTGACCATTCCAGGACTTTTAATGTGGTAAAATAATGTGGTAGCCCAGTCAAATAATAAATTTAAATTGCAATAAATGTACACGGGCTGATATTTTAAAGGGTAGTAGTTGGATAGCAACAGAACACTCCTGTTAGTTTTTCACCGGGTGATTTGCCTAAAGGGTGTCCGCTATCTTGTTTTTTAGGGGTGATTTGCTTAATATGCATCTTACGATAAAAATCCATATAACCAATTTTGTTAAGCACGAAATTTCCAACAATTTTTGTTTGGATTATTTTTTTTATTATAATTATAAATATTCAAAAATAGCCATGTTGGAGGTGAAATTGGTTTTTCCAGCCAAATTATTTATCAGCAAACTTGTAGCTCTTCAAATTCTCTATAAGTTTCATATACTCATATACTCCAAATTTTCATTTGGATACTTTGGTACGGTTACAGAGGGCGCAACTTAATTTTCACCGCTCACTGTAACCGTAACAAAATACTTATGAAAACGAATAAAATATAAATAGAGAATTTCAAGAGCTAAAAGTTTACTTATAACCACATTTATCCTCTGACGAATAATTTGGCTGAAAAATCGAAAAAAAAATTTCACCCCCAACATGGCCATTTTTGAATATCTATTACTCGATTGTTATTAATATAATAAAAAATATGATCCAAACAAAAATTGTTGGAAATTTTCTCTTTAACAAAATTAGTTAAGTTATTATATGCATTTTTATCGTAGGATGCATATATAGCGAGATAACAAAGTCCCATTTCTTTACGGAAAACAACTCAGCTTTTCTAAAGAAGTAAAGTATCTGGGAATTCTTCTTGACAGCAAACTGTGTTGGGGACCACACCTTAAGCAAAAAACAGAAAAAGCATGCATAGCTTTTTGGCAGTGTCGTAGAGCACCGGGCTTTTTGGGGTTTGTCTCCCAGGATCACCCTTTGGCTGTACACCGCTGTCATAAGGCCTATGCTAACATATGGCTCAGTTGTATGGTGGCCCAGAACCCAACTGACTACAGCAAGAACGCAACTAAATCATATTCAAAGACTAGCTCTTATGAGTACAACCGGTGCAATGCGATCAACTCCAACTGCAGCTTTAGAGACTCTGCTTTGTATTCATCCCCTTAATATTTTTGTTGAGGGTGAGGCCGCAAAAACAGCTCTTAGGCTGAAAGCAAATAGTACGTGGAATGCAAGAGGAACGCGTACTGGACATGAGTCTATTCTTGAACGGTTTGTGTCACAAGCTCCCATTCTTGAATCTCAGACCGATCTAGTTGCTCCCAGGTATATCTTTAATAGATCATACCAAGCTTATGCTTCCACTAAAGAAGAAACTGACAGCGTACCTGATATTGTCATGTACACTGATGGTTCAAAGACAACTGAAGGATCAGGTGCAGGAATTTTCTGCCCTGATCTAGAGTTAGAAATAAGCATTTCCCTTGGCAAGCATGCCTCGGTCTTTCAGGGAGAGGTTATAGGCATAACAAATGCTGCGAGAACTATTTCTGAAAGGGAAATCAGTAATAGAAGAATAACTATTCTTACGGATAGCAAAGCTTCCATACTAGCAATCAAGTCTTTCAAAATTACTTCAAAGCTAGTTTTAGAATGTCACCAATCCCTGGAGGAAGCGGCAGTTTCTAATACTGTTACACTCTCATGGGTAAAGGGGCATATGTAGGCAATGAAGAAGCTGATAGATTGGCAAGAGCAGGCTCAGGCTCTGTACCTATTGGTCCAGAGCCCATAATCCCTGTATCTGTCGCTTTTAAAACAGCTCTCATTAATCAAGAAACCCACATAAAACACACCCGTAATTGGATTACGAGAAACGACTGTAAACATGCAAGAGCAGCCCTTCCCACTCCGTGTGAAAAGACAGCACGCTTTTGTATGCAACTAAAAAGGGATAACCTAAGACAGTTTGCAAGCATCGTAACAGGTCACTGCAAACTAAATAATCATCTTAACATCATGGGAAAGCCAGTCGATCCCATCTGTAGAGGATGCTACATGGAAGAGGAAACAATGGAACATGTGTTATGTCACTGTCCAGCGTTAGCCTTAATAAGAGGGTCCATGCTAGACGAGTACTGGCTCGACATGGCCGGTATAAGCAGCATCACTCCCAGACATCTTCTTAGATATATTCAAAGAATTGGATGGCTGAGAGGCTAAATTGCTGCGACCAAAGGGAGGTAGTACAATGGGCCCAGCTAAGTGGCCTAAGTGCGTGTAGATAGCTACCCTCCACCCTAATAACCATAACCATAACCGCACTAATCTCTAAAATTTAAGATAGCGGACATCCCTTACGCAAATCACCAGATGAAAAACTAATAGGAGTGTAAAGCTACCATCCACTACTTCCATTTAAAATATCAGCCCATGTACATTTATTGCAATTTAACATAGGAACTTTTCGTTATTTGACTGGACTATAGCGCATGCGCGCATTCAATGAATTTTTGTTAATAAATAATACCAAGGCGTCCTTCACTTCCAGGCCGCGCTACTGACTTAGGTGCCAGACTTCCTAGTGGGCCATTCCATAACCAGCTAACTTCAAAATTTTGAAGAATAATATCACGTTTGTCAAAAATAATTAAAGGCAAAACTGAAACAATAACATTTTTATAATTGCATCCAAATTTTTTAAACATTTCACCACTTTATAATCAAATGTTAAGCCTCAAAATATAAAACTGTCAAACTGACAATAACAAAACTGACTTATTATTTTTAGTATTTTTTTCTTTATGTTGGCGTACCGGCGTTGTCAGACCCTAGTGGGCCATATCAAAGCCAACTAGGTAGTCCAGTAGCATGGCCTGAAAGTGAAGGACGCCTTGATAATACAGTTGGAATAAAAAAAAGTACTACAGCACGGAACCTTGAGGCCACCAAATTTTAAAAATTTTAGCTGTTTTAAATGCTTTATTGACAATTAACTTTTTAGTGTTATGTACACTGTCAGTGGATTTAAAATCGGTATAAAAACACATTCATTTCTCAAAAAAATATTTCTATTTGTAAAAATTACAGAAATATATAAAACTAAAAAAATAATAACAGAAATAAAAATATATAATTAATAAAATAGCGAAAGACAATAAGGTGCCTTATTTAATAGCAGTTAAAACTTTTAAAGGACCCCTAATCTTTATTCGTATATATTTAGTTCTGGTGTGTAGAATTCTCTAATTTCTCGGCCATTTTCCTTACATTAGCCCCAAAAAATATTGTTAAAATTTATTTTTGTTGCTGGCTTATGTGACACATTTGACACTTGGAAAAATTATGTTTCAAACTTATACTTAGTTTTATCTCTGACTTAGTTAAGTCCTCAATTGACTTTAGTGACAAGTTAGATTTAAATGGTAGAATTTTTGGGAGTAGTACTTTTTAAAGATCGCAACTGTACCTCTTCCAAAAACATTTATTCTCTTTTTCAGTTCTTTTTTAAAAAAGCTATTAATTACATTTTTTCTAAGGCTAGTATTGTGATACTGTAACATGTTACAATAATAGTCTTTTGTTATTAATGATTTAAATAAAACTAAATTAATTAATTTTGAATTCAACAATTGATTTATAATTGATAATTATCAATCTATTTCTTGTTTTTTGAATACCTTGTTTGAAAAAAGTTGATGTTAAAAATATCTGATCAAGGAAAATCGTAAAATTATACTGAACTGCCAGCCATAAAGTGCAGATATGTAAAAATATGTTTTAGGTTTTACATTCTAGGAATCTTTTACGATCTGGCACAATGGTGGGCAACTTCAAGATAGACGTGAAGACCGTCTATGATGCACCGGGTATTGCTTTTGACATCTTATTTATTCACAGCCACTTTAGAGAAACACGCGCTAGTGCCTTTTTATTGCATTGACAAACACGTAATATAATACCAATTTTATGGCTTTCTTTTTAAATTAAATAAAAATATGAATTTTATATATTATATTTTATATGTTTTTAAAGTAGTGTATACTTTCATACAATGAAGATTAACTTTAGAAAGTACAAAGAATAGTATATTCTATAACTAGACAATATTCCGCGCGAGTGGAATGTTTGTCAAACGAGCCGGCAGGCGAGTATGACGGTCCCGCGAGGGACTATAATTTTTCTTCGACTGCAAATATGAAACACTGTATGGCTTTAAACTGAGGACAAGGTTAAAACAATGTTTTTTGTGACTCGACATTGTAAATGCATAAAACACATATTTTTAAATAAAGCAATTAATGTTATTTAATAATTTTATCAAATCAGTAGTTAAAAAAGATTTTTATTTAATTTTAGCACATATTTACAAATTATAATGCAAAAATTGAAGGTTATGTCAGATTCTTGTGACATATATCAGGTTTAAATATTTAACAATAAATGGAGCAGTTTTAATTTTTTAAACTAAATTGATAAAAAAACTGGTCAAATATTAAGAAAAACTAATAAACTTTATGTAATTTTAACGCAAAACTTTAAATTGCATAAAATTATTCAATATTTCATGGTAAAATATATATAATTTTGCTAATTTTGCTACGGTTTTCTTTACTTTTATAAACAAGAGATGGCACTACATGTGCTCATTCTAACACTTGATACGGAATATTTATATCATATCTAGAGCTAGAATGGATTCATTCTGTGTTTGAAAAGTGTATGTATTTGCTTACATTCTAAAGCAGTTGTAGAAAAAGACACTTATTGTGACAAAATAATATTCTCAATCTTAATTTCCCAGCTTTCTAACAATAGTCCAGTCAAATCATAAATATAAATTGCAATAAATGTACACGGGCTGATATAAAGGGTAGTAGTGGATGGTAACAGAACACTCCTGCTAGTTTTTCACCGTGTTATTTGCGTAAGGGGTTTCCGCTATCTTGAATTTTAGGGGTGAGTTGCTTAATATGCACCTTACGATAAAAATGCATAGAAAGTAGATATCTTATTAAGTATGAATTGTATGGATTATTGCATTACTTAACACTTTTTTTTGCTTTGAAAGGTAAAAGCATGTTAGTTTTTCGGAATCTTATAGTTCGCTACACCCTAATGTTGAATGCTCCTCGGATATATCGATATTACGTGTCAGCAATTTTGAAACATGTTCCAATTGTTTAATTAAAAAATGTTTGACCTTTATTTAGAACATTTAATTAGACAAACCTATTAAAGTAAATTAGCGCCTGTTGACAGTAACTGTTAACGTAACTAGTTAGTCAAATATTGATGTAACTGCTTAATTAGTTTTCGCAGTTGAAAAACTTGCTGCAGTTTAGTTTAAACTTTTACAAATGCGGCCAAAGGGAAATTTAAATTCCAGTCAAGGGTCTGAAAAAGTGTGGAAAATCATTTACAATTCAAACAACTTGAAATGAAATAAAAAATTTAACAATTACTATACTTTACTACGTCTTTTATTTTATTTTAGAATTTTAATGCAAAAAGTTAAAAAAAAATATATTCTAGTTTCATTTTATTCATTAGTTAAATAATAATAGCAATAAATATTGCTGTTAAGCAATATAGATTGATTTGTCATATGGATATTTCTCAATTAAGGGATAGCAAAAGTGTCCTAAGACTTTTTTTTTTCAAACAAATAAAATATGTGATTAGGGTTAAGCTGTAGAGGGCCGTATTATTTTATCTTTAATTTAAATTATATTGAAAATTTTGTGATAAATGATAAGAATAAAATTCTCATTTCTTTCTTAATGACCATGTTGTCTTAAATACATTTCCCTTTTCTTTTTTAGTTGATACTTTCTTCTTTTTATATCATTTTTTACCATCTATGCGCTGATACGCTAACCGCTCAGTATTCCTTTCCACCTTTTTGTAAGATTTCGTCTTTTTATGTATTGTATTTTATTTCTAGACGTGGATGTTACTTAAATTACCAAGATAAAGTATATTTCAGTCCCCTGGTAGGATTGAGATGCCACGAGACTGAGAAATCTTGCAAAACATGAAAATATTACATATGCTAACCCTGCTGTAAATAACGGGTCTATGCAATATTTATACCCGCGCAGACCCGTCATTTTCAATAGGGAATAACTTATCAAAGAATTACCTGACAAAACAATAAACAGCCCGTTTTAAGTAAATAAATTTAACATAGAAACAAAAATTATTTTCCTACGACCTAGTTAGTAGTCAGTGCGTATTTCCCATCCCTATTACAACGGATGGGAGGTGACGATCAGCTGATTTTACATAACTCCTGTCAGAAAATTTGTAACACATAACCTTAAATTGACATATAATTTTTAGATCATTTTTGCATTTTTTTGATGTTTAGGTGTTAGGTCGTAGAAAAAATATTATACACACCTCGACGCAAACATACTTTATTACAATTAATTAAATTCAAAAATTAATATTAAAAAAAATATATAGGAGGCTTGAAGAAAAAATAGTATGTTTTACTCAAAGGAGCAGTGCTTTTTTTTAATCGTCTGTAGTTTCCGGACTCCGCTTCAGACTAAATTCTACAGACTAGTAAAAAAAGCTTCACTTTTCCTCTTAGTAAAACATTATACTATTTTTACACATTCATCCACAACCGAAAGTAATACACTGCTGACATGCTGGAGACATTTTTTTCTCTTATTTTACTGTATTAAGAAAATACCATTATTTTTTACCCCTTGAAATGCGTGGTTGTTATTGTAATAAAAAGGCCAAACAAAAGCAAAATAAAACCGACCCAATTTGTACTAAACAAAACAGAGAAGTTTAAGTGCACTGCACTGGAAATCTTATTGCATCGTGCCTGAATCGTTTTCATTCCTTTTTTTTTTCTTCCTTTATTGATTCTTTCTCCATTTGACTAATATGAGAATAAGTAATTTTATCTTTCTCAAAAGCAAGTTATTCAATTTCGCTTTGGTTTTTTTGACAAATTTAAGCAAAGTAAGTATATACAATGCCTTTTTGAGATGGTTATTATATTTTAGATTTTACCGCTTTCACGGCCATTAAGATATAAAGAACTTTCACTTTCGGGTTTAGACCGTGTTAATGGATTTTCACTTTCCGACGTTTCGTCTCTTACTACTAGAGACATCTTCAGGGATTAATCTGAAACTAAGTGTCGAATCAACTTGTGTCACTATTTATGACGAGTTGTGGTTATTCACCCGTGACGAGGTTTTTCCTATCAAAGACTTCCATATTGCAGGTAAGTGGTAACCAGTGTCCCGATTGATATTGTTAGGATGCTTGATGATTTCTATCGATTCCCGTATCTTCCTTGGCATTTTTCTGTTTTCTGTTAATATTTGTTTTGTTTCAGACAAATTGATTTTATGACCTGTTTCATGTACATGTTCGGCTACTGCCGATAAGGAAATTTGTTTCTTTCTTATATTGCGCTCATGCTCTTGAAGTCTTGTAGAATTTTTTCTCTTAGTTTCACCTATGTAAACCGTACCACAGGAGCAGGGTATTTCATATACGCCTTCTGAACTCAGGGGTATTTTGTCTTTTGTTGAAGTCAAACATTGACCTAATTTTTGGTTGGACCGAAATATAGGCTTAATATTTGACTTCTTCAAAAGTTTTTAACAAAACAACGGAACTCATAGACAATGACACATACGAAAAACTCGAGACCGATCCTACTGGAAAATTTGAACGAAAAATCACCCAATTCTTAAACAATCCTCCCTTACACCTCTTGAAATTTATAATCTAACCCCCCGAGACTCCCGCGTACCAAAATTATATGGTTTACCTAAAATTCACAAGGACGGTGCCCCTCTTAGACCAATTGTCAGCACAATAGGTTCCCCTACGTATAAACTTGCCAAACACCTTGCCCAAATCTTAAATCAGTTAGTTGGAAAAACGAGGTCTTATGTAAAAAATTCCACACACTTTGTACAAACCTTATCGACAGTGACCCTGGACACCTCGGACATAATGGTTAGTTTCGATGTAGAATCTCTATTTACTAACGTTCCCGTTCCCGATACAATAAATTTTATACGAGACCTACTTACAACTGGAAATCTTGACCCTAAGTTATGTAAATTATTTGAAGCTTGTCTGACATCTACATATTTTCTGATACAGGGAGAGTTCTATGAACAAGTGTCAGGCGCCGCAATGGGATCCCCATTATCACCCCCTGCGGTCAATGCTTTCATGGAATACTTCGAGAAAAAAGCTATTGAGTCATTTCCATTAAAACCTAAAATTTGGCGCAGATACGTAGACAATGTCTATGTTATTTGGCCCCATGGCATGGAAAGCCTTCAAGGTTTTCTAAATCACCTCAATTCCCAACATAAATCTATACGGTTTACGATGGAAATTGAGAACAACGGATCACTTCCCTTTTTGGACGTTTTGGTTTACAAAACGGAAAATGGCTCAATAGGACACTCGGTATAGAGGAAGAAAACCCACACTGACAGATACCTAAACCGATTTTCACATCACCATCCCTCTCAAAAACGCTCGGTAGTTAATTCACTTGTTCATAGGGCTTTCATGATTTCAGACAAGAATTCCCTAGACACAGAACTCCTTAAACTAACCAAAGCCTTGACCATGAACGGTTATACCAAAAAAGACATTAATAAGACCATATACAAATACAGAAATCCCAGACCCAAACAACAGGACAATAGTGACAATGACAGACAGACACAAGTTATACTTCCCTATGTAAGCGGTATCACGGATAAAATAGGTAAACTTTTGAAGAAGTCAAATATTAAGCCTATATTTCGGTCCAACCAAAAATTTGGTCAATGTTTGACTTCAACAAAAGACAAAATACCCCTGAGTTCAGAAGGCGTATATAAAATACCCTGCTCCTGTGGTACGGTTTACATAGGTGAAACTAAGAGAAAAATTTCTACAAGACTTCAAGAGCATGAGCGCAATATAAGAAAGAAACAAATTTCCTTATCGGCAGTAGCCGAACATGTACATGAAACAGGTCATAAAATCAATTTGTCTGAAACAAAACAAATATTAACAGAAAACAGAAAAATGCCAAGGAAGATACGGGAATCGATAGAAATCATCAAGCATCCTAACAATATCAATCGGGACACTGGTTATCACTTACCTGCAATATGGAAGTCTTTGATAGGAAAAACCTCGTCACGGGTGAATAACCACAACTCGTCATAAATAGTGACACAAGTTGATTCGACACTTAGTTTCAGATTAATCCCTGAAGATGTCTCTAGTAGTAAGAGACGAAACGTTGGAAAGTGAAAATCCATTAACACGGTCTAAACCCGAAAGTGAAAGTTCTTTATGGTTATTATATTATTTAACCACTTAAATATCTAAAGCATACCGGATTTTATTTATGTCTAGCCCTAAAATTAAGATTATTATTTATTCGATAAAAACGAAACTGGTGATTTATATATATAATAGGCTATAAAATGGCGAACTCATTGTTTTTTGTTTTACTTCCGGTTTCGCCGGTATAAATATGTTTTTTTTTTATTGGAACACCCTGTAATTTTTTACATTTTTGAACTCAAAACGAAAATTCTATGTATAAAACTGATTGTTTTTTTTTACTTTTTTTTCGTTTGAAGTTTTTATCGTATGAAAACCAGATAAACATTATTTATCCAATATATACAGATAATAAGACAATTACCAGCTTTATTTTAAATAGATAAACTCAATAATAACCCCCGCGTGGCTTTTACTTTATTTAGTGGATAATTATTTATTTTACCCACTCAACTGTCACTTGTCAAATTATTTTCTTGTAAATGTCATTAAAATTTTTAATAAAAATATGAATTCCTAAGCTATTTATTGGATAAAACCTTGTATGGCACTCATGGGTAAATCGATATTGCCCTCTCGAAAATTAACCTGCTTGGCTGACGTCTCGCAGGTTAATTTTCTCATGGGCAATATCTTACTTTACCCACTAGTACCATAAATAACTATTATCTTCTTTTTAGTTACTTAATCTTAAAAGTAAATCATAAATATCATCATAACAAATTTGGCATAAGACAAATAGCGGGAAAATGCTCTATAAAAAAGTTTTCATGGAAAATTGGAGTTCAGGACATAAAAAAAAACGTTTCTTTGGCTCTAATTCGCTGTCACTGATAATTTTTTTTAATCTTTGTTTTATATTATTTTAAGCTTAAGTAAAAACAAGGTAAATTATGTGTATCTCATTTTTATACGATAAAAACGAAAACGGAAAAAAAGTTAAAAAAAACAATAGAATTTTCGGCTGAATTGAAAAAAAAATATTTATGCCACTTCCGGCGAAACCGGAAGTAGATCAAAAAAATTAAATCCGCCATTTTATTTTAAGTTTCGTTTTTATCGAATGAAGATTAATCTTATTTTTGGAAGTGGACATAAATAAAACTCACCCGGTATATGATTACACTGGTCGACAAATCTGAAGATTTCTCTAACTGAGATTCCAGAAATAGGTTTATACTAATTTTGGGTCGCTGAATCCAAATCCGAAGGCCGTTTGTCTCCATCACCCTCAGATTTTTTTATATCATAAAAAAAGGTTTGGACTTTTTACAATTTCGATAAAAAATTATTATTTATTGATTAATTTTACGTAAAAAACATATTGGACCTTTTGATCAAAGGTCAATAGTTTTCGAGAAAAATAGGTTTAAACATATCTCTGCAAGTTCCACTAAGAAAAAAACTGCTGCCAACAAGATAATACTTTCTCCTATAGGTCTAGGTTTATTAAAATAAAAATAAAAATAAATAAATAAATAAAAAAAAAAAAAAAATCCGAAAAAAGTGTCTTTTTTCGTTTTAACGAAAAAAAAATAAAAAAAAAAAATAAAAAATGTTTTAACCCCATTTTACCCCCTTACCCCACCCCGATTTTTATAAAAAAAATATCCTAGCCACACAAAAAAAGGTCAATAGTTTTTTTTCCTATGTATTTTGAGGCGCTGAATCCGAATTTGAAGTCAAAATAGCACCTTCCAATTAGTTTTCCAGGTGATGTGCTACTGAACTGAACTCAAATTCGGATTCAGCGCCTCAAAATACATAGGAAAAAAACTATTGACCTTTTTTTATGTGGCTAGGATATATATATATATTTTTTTTTTGATAAAAATCGGGGTGGGGTAAGGGGGTAAAATGTGGTTAAAACTTTTTTTAATTTTTGTTTCAATTTATTTTTCGTTAAAACGAAAAAAGACACTTTTTTCGGAAATATATTTTTTTAATTTATTTATTTATTTTTATATTTATTTTAATAAACCTAGACCTATAGGAGAAAGTATTATCTTGTTGGCAGCAGTTTTTTTCTTAGTGGAACTTGCAGAGATATGTTTAAACCTATTTTTCTCCAAAAGTAATTGACCTTTGATCAAAAGGTCCAATATGTTTTTTACGTAAAATTAATCAATAAATAATAATTTTTTATCGAAATTGTAAAATTCTTAAACATAAATTTTGTTGGAGAAATATATTACAGAAACAATTTAGGACGCACGCCTCTGACATACGCACAATTGTATTTTTGGGTAAGTAGGGGAATAAATAACTTATATTACCACTATTAACCGAACTTAATTTTAATGTGATAAGTCAAAGCATTTTCTTGTAATTACACAAAATCGATTTCCCTAATTTTAACTTTTTTTATGATATAAAAAAATCTAAGGGTGATGGAGACAAACGGCCTTCGGATTTGGATTCAGCGACCCAAAATTAGTATAAACCTATGTCTGGAATCTAAGTTAGAGAAATCTTCAGATTTGTCGACCAGTGTTTTTCATGACTAATACTACAACTAAAGTAATACAATTGTATAAAACCCTTTCAGAATCCTTTGGTTATAATTATAATCAAAACATATTCATGATCAATCATATAAGCAAATCAACCCAAAAAGCTCTTAGGCCATTTATCGGCCCTTATCCATATCCTTCCTTTTTGAGGGTTTTATTGAACCTTTGAATAAAAGTATATTATTCAATGAGCGTATAACAAATGCTATTAATAAATTAGAGACACGATCCGATAGGCGAGTGGTCTAATCACGATTAATAGCGCGTAGAATACCGTTTATAAAAGGTTTTATGGAATGGAAAAGGTGAGTGGTGTTGGATAATCCATTCACATATCAAAGTTTCTAGTTATTCTAGCAGGAAGTTTATAGTATATTCAACTTCAAAATGAAGTAAGTATAAACAAACGGACGTGACAACAACGGATTTAGTGACAGGGTAGGACTCAAAATAAAATATTTCTATATAACGGTCCATTGCATTGCATTGTAATGTTCTACATCCCTACATCCCTACTCTCGCGACATTCGAGTGTTTTATGTTATTTACTTGTTAAAAATTTAAGTTGACATCTTAGCCCGTTCAAAAGTTAAAGGGGGCGGACTTTAAACATGCACTGTATAAATTGGTAAAAAGAAAAACGTAAACTAAAATCCTCGCTAAAGTCTTTTTGAAATCTTTTTTATTTTACCTTTGCTTTAAATCTGAAATTTGACAGACAACCAGGCAAAAGTTCAGTGAATCGTAGGACTTAAATACTCACGGTTCACCTGGGCGATTTTAAATAAAAATTTCGTGGACCCCTACATTTTTTGGACTAAAACATAACTGATGACATAAGAAATCAATTCCTATTTGAAAGAAAATCGTAAAAGATACACTATTTTAGACAGATAAAAAAACGTTTTTTTGAGTAATAAGGTGTGTTAAAAAATCGCGATTTTCAAAATCAAAAACGCTCTCTGGCTTAAAAGTTGCTCCTTAGTAAAAACCAGTGGCCACTCAAAAATGAGCCAAATCGATAAATGTTTAGAGGTAGCTCAAAGCGCTCAAACTTAAAAAAAATCGGTACCTGTTTTTCGGATAAAAACTGATACCGATAAAAATTGAGGAAATTTTGGAAGGTTTCTTTGGTAATATTTAGAAACAATACTAAATGTAAGAACTAAAACAATTATATCCCCCCTCCCCTTAAGTTAGAACATGAAAAAATCGCCAATTATTTGAAGATTTCGTGAAAATTTTATTTTTGCAAGTTTTTAAAAGTGCATAAAAAATAGTTTTAAATAAAAAATCTGCAAAATTATATATTAGTATATAAGCATATATACATGTTAACATGACTATACAGAAAACATAATTTTGTTCCTCAAGTTGAGTAAAAAAAATTAATTTCGATTAGAAACCGGGTGGATTTTCTGTTTTTTGCCTAAAACTTTTTTCGGTGTACTTTTTTTTGATTTTTTGGTTGGAATACTTTTTTATGTAAAAATACACAAAAAATTTTCTGTGGTTTAACATCGCAGGTTTAACCGTTTTAAAGATAAATGCCTTTAAAAGTAAATTTTTACGCATGAGAATGAAAAATTAAAAAATATAAAGCAAAAAACAAATATTTTAGTAATGAGTGGTTATTTAACATTAAAAACGTAGAAAAAGTTTATATGCACCTTGGTCAAAAAATCATTCCTAAGGAAGTTATGTCCTTTTAAATATGCCCATTTTTAATAAATTTTCGCGAAATCTTCAAGTAATTGGCGTTTTTTTTATGTTCTAAATTAAGGGGAGGAGGAATATATTTTTTTTAGTTTTCTCACAATTAGTATTGTTTCTAAATATTACCAAAGAAAGCCTCCAAAATTTCCTTAATTTTATATACAATCACTTTTTATCCGAAACACAGATACCGATATTTTTCAAAGTTTGAGTGCTCTAAACATTAATCGATTTGGCTCATTTTTGAGTGGCCACGGTTTTTTCTAAGGAGCAACTTTTGAGCCAGAGAGCGTTTTCGATTTCGTAAATCGGAATTTTTTTACACACCCTATTACTCAAAAAACCGTTTTTTATCTTTCTAAAAAAGTGTATCTTTCACGATTTTCTTTCAAATGGAAATTGATTTCTTATGTCATCAGGTATGTTTTAGTCCAAAAAATGTAGGGGTCCAGGAAATTTTTATTTAAAATCGCCCAGGTGAACCGTGTACTCCGCATTTAAGCCCCGTAAAATCTTCATGATGTAAACTTGATCATTGAGCATGAATTCTATGCTCTGGAACATTTTATGTCACAGTTAAAAACCCATTAAATCTTTTCATGTTGATATTTTTTGAATAAATAAAAATCGTTGTAAGCTGATATTGGTCAAAAGAAGAAAGAATATGTCCCCATGTAGAGGACCCTTACTGAATTAATCCTGTTTGTTTATACCCTTTGCTATTTTCTCTTTTTTCTCTTTATGGGCTGGCAGGTGTTGCAGTCTCGGAACTTTCTCAGGGGTAACAAATTACTGGGAAGTTATAAATTAGATGTTGCTACAGTTTGGTCACAACCAGGTACGAGGTACCCCTTGACCCTACCAATGACAGACTCACAAAACAAATTCGATTTTTGAATATTTTTTTTTGCTTTAAATTTTTTTTTAATAATGTTGGTATAATAGAATATAAATATTATATACACAAAGCTTTTTATAAAAATTTATAAAACTTATTCTATATAGGGTTATTCAGAAATAGGGTAATTTATTTTCGGGGTGATTCTACATTGAAAAATATGAAAAAGAGTTCCCATAAACATATAATAACTCAGGAACCCTTTGAGATAAGGTAACGACGTTTTAAATGTAAACTAATCTTAATAAGGCTTATTTTAACCAGGGGTGAAATTCCATAATAATTAGAACTTGAGAAATACATATTTTATTTACCATACCATACCAATCGGTATCTTTTAAATACATATTTTTAAGTATGGTCTGTTTTTTCAAGCAAAATAAAAAACTAAAAATCGCACAGTAAATATTTTTACAACAAGTTTGAATAGTATATGTTTGCGTATAGAATATAGTTATGTTTTATAAAATAAACTAAGCAGTATCTTCGCACTTCCAATATTCGAATCTGTTTTGAAAATATTCACTGTGCTATTTTTAATTTACTATCTTGTTTGATGAAACAGACCATAGATACTTAATTTGTGCATAAGTTGAATAAAGCAATGTTAAAACAGAAAAGAAAAAAAAAATATACCTAGTCTTTTTTCATTTATGACTTTCTTTTTTCAATTTTTTACATTAAAATTTTCCCGACGCGACGGTTTTATTAAGCTATAAAAATGAATTAGGTACCTATTTAGTTTCCCTTAAAAACATTTTCGTTTAATACACGAATCGACTGATTTTAAAATCAATACAAGAAGTTCAGTTTTCAAATATAAAATAGCACTGGTCGACAAAAAAAAAACATTTCTTTCCATTTTATCAGATATATCATTTTCGATGTACTTTTTGATGCTGAACACGAATTTGAACTACATTCGTTGAATTTGGTTCGGGATACTGAAATAAATGCTACTGCTTTTTTGAAAAAGAGTTAGGGTAAAACCCCCAATCGTTGGCACCCCGCTAATTATTGGCACTGGAGTGATATTTTCGTTTATATAAAAAAATCTCCATTGGTACCTTAATCTAACTATAAGTGGCAATATTGCTAAATATTATACTTTAAATGCGATAAACATATTTTTCCCGCCCTGGGCAGTAGAATCTCCACAGTTTCGTGTAAACTACGTAAGTGTGAATTTTTAAGGTTTATGCTAAGGAAGTGCTTTAAGTAGAAGGTTAATAAAATATGTTTATTGATGGACTTACTATTTTTTCTCAAAAATTTTAATAAGTATATGCATTCTACTTATTAATTAGCCTTAAAAACTTTATTTTTCTTTACATTTTTATTTCATTTCTACGGTGCCAACGGTGGTATACAAAATTAAACTAAATTCTAGTTATTGGCACAGGTGCCAATAATTGGGCTCTTTAGTAAAAATCCTATTTCAATTATTGGCAACCAGTTAAAATTCTAAATTAATAGAATAAATAAAATAAAATTGAATAGATTTATTAATTGTACCGTTAAATATACATACGTATTGCCACATCTGATATAAGACAAAACCAAATCCATATTTTAAAGCGAGTGGGCTATTATACAAAAGATACAGTTATTGCTAAAAACCTATTTCAAATAAATGAGTTCTAAACAGCGTTTAATGAAAAACTTACAGTTTTTCCTCAATGCATATGTACGTATATAAATTTTACACTTAATTTTGTCTATAAACTTAATTTTTCTTTAGAATTTAATTTTTTATCACGGCGCCCATAATAGGTTTCCAAGTTATATTAAAGTCCTATTATTGGCACAGGTTTATTGTATGCAAAACTTGCGCATCAAAATTAGTCTAAAAACCTAATAATTCTTTTAGATAAGTGTACCTAGGTAACTAGGTATTATTTTATGGATACCAATTACTATTAGGTAACTATTAGGTAACTAATATTTTAACTTTAATATAGAGATATTTAAAATGTTGTATTTCTAAAATAAATTTGAGTTTTTGTTTACAGACTTTAGTTAATATGTATTAAACTGCAATATTCCAATTTAAATATTTATTTTGATACTAAAATGTTTATTATTCAACAAAAAGTAGGTACTCAGTAATTTTTTTCCGTTGCTTCAAATCAAAAATTAGGTGCCAATAATAGGAAAATCTGGATGCCAATCATTAGCTAAAAGGTGCCAATAATACGAAATTGTGTATACTTGTAATTAATTTAAAAAATTCTTTAATATTATTAAGATATCAGTTTAAATTTTATATAATATATAAAAAGAATAACTACTAAATGATGTAAAATATTTCATTCTTAATAACATGAAATATTTAATAAGTTATAATGATATATATGTGAAAAATTTCTTAAAGTGCCAATAATTGGGGGTTTTACCCTATGTTATATGTTAAAATAAAAGTTTTATTTCTAATTGCATTGTTAAAAATCACAAAAAAGCGTGTTTTTCGAACTTTAAAAATAAGGGTGTGTTTTCTCACTTATATCTCGGGACAGAAATTTTTTTCAATAGATTTAAAAAAAATAAATTTTCTAATTCTGGGGTTTATGAAATATTATTTTTCACTATTGTGATCTTGGACATAATAAAAAAATATAGCATTATACAATTTAATCTTTGGATTAGCTTTTTAAACTTTTTTTATAGAAAGTATCTCATTTAAAACATTAAAGCATTGGTTATTTCTGTATTAACCAAACTGAAGACAAGTAGGTTATAAGATAAAATTTTACTCAAAGTAGCACATATTTATTTATTCAAATAAAAAAGTAGAAGGTCTTCTATAATTTTAAAGAATAACTCTTTATATAAATATTTTATATGATAATACTAATAATGTAACTTACATGATGTCAGAAGTAAAGTATTTATTTTTTTGAAAAAAGAATCTACATACTGATAATAAAATTTGCTTTTAATGTTGGATTTTTTGTTACAAACAGTTACACACAGCTACAAAAATTTACAAACGGGTACAATTATACATACAATACCGGTTTGTACGGTTAATATTTTGGTTAACTTAAGGCATATCAACAGGCTCGCATACAAGCATAATATATTAGAATGCAATACCGTGGTTGGCTTACAAGATACATGACGACACATCAAGCCAATCACAGCATCTTATTCTTATGTATTATGCTTTTTATGCGAGCCTGTGGATGTGCCCTTAGCTGTTAATCCGGTAATTAATTTTTAGAATGTTATTAAAATGACTAAAGATGCGCCTTCGCCAAAATTGTAAAAATAACATGGAAAGAAAAAAATTCAAAAAATTATTATTCATTTTAAAATAAATAGTAAATACCACCATTATGCAATAAATGTATATGTTTAAGTAAAAGTGAATCTGTCTTTGGTACTTCCCCCCCATGAGATTGTTTAGTGATGTTACCTTGTACAGTTAGAATCGTAAATTGTAAATTGTAAATAGTTTTGAATTGGCATGAGTAGTTAGCTCTACAGGGCAGTAGATTAGAGCTTTAAAATAAATTAGCATGTGATTGAATATTTTTTGCTGGGAAATAACAAGAAGCGTAGCTGGTATTGACGTATGTATCCAAGGTATGACATACATCATGTGTTACTTTCTTAAGCTCCAAAATAAACCAAATTTTATTATCGAAAGTATAACATACTAGTATGAAGAACAGCATACTACACACATTTTATTAGTCAACTACAACAAACAATGACGTCACACTTACTATTCTTAGTAACCATGTACCCCTAGGTGGTTTCCTCGCATAGTAAGTATTTCTATCCTTTTCTATCATATTTATGTCCTTTCCGAACCATATTTTTTCGACGAAGAAGAGGTTAGTGTTTTTGTGGAAGCCGGACTTATGTACAAGATTGTTTTGCCACTTTTGCAAGAATCTCGGCAAGAATGAATTCTATTGATATTATTTTAAACAATCGTCAGATATCATTCGTGGATAATATAGATACGATAAACGAGTTAAATAAAAGAAAGTAATTTATAAGCTTTATGGAAAAAGCTTCTTGCAAAGTTAGGACAAGTCTAATTTTTTCCTTGTAGACCTCATTTTTGGTTCTAAATTTCAAATATCGCAAAATAAACAAATCAATCAACTTTTTAACCTCGAAAAAGATTTTACTTTTACTTTACCAACTAACAATGACGTCATTTAAACAACACTCTTCAAACCATACTAGTATGTTATAGTTAAGATAATAAAATTTGATTATAGTATATTAAAGTACTAGTTTCATAACATAAGTTTTTAGCGCACGGGTACAAGTTTAGAAAACGAGCCGCTTGCAGCGAGTTTTCTAAAGTACTAGTGCGCTAAAAACGTGTTACGAAACGAGTGCTTTATACAATTTGTTCTATTTTGCTCTAAAATTTAAAAAAACATTAAATTGATGACTGATTTAGGGATTTTTGTTTTGGATTGGCATACAGTTTACACCATGTTCAAAATTCTAAGAACAAATGATATTTTGATATATTTTATAGTCATCTCTTCTTTTTTTTTACTGCAATTAACCAAGCCACAATTTTAACATGGCAAAAATAACCTAAACACAAAATTTTGTAAAAAATTCAACTTTAAAACGACATTGACATTTGCAAGGAAAACGTCAAGCGATAGGCCCGGTCTGTTGCCAACCCAAAAGAACAAAAAGTACAGACCTCTTATGGGCCTATAAGAACACGCAAAATGCGTGTGATTATGAGCTTATAAGAGTCGCAAAATAGAAAATAGCTATTTTCCTAACAAGTGTGGAAAGAGGCTCTTTGCCGCACTAGATTGCATTTGCAAGCAATCGAGTGCGGAAAAGCCTCTTTACGCATGCGTTAGGAACAATATTTTTTCTTCGAGCGAGTTAAAAATAAAATATGCTTTTATATACACGGTGTCCCACGGTAGACAAATCAGTCAAACTGTGGCGTTATTATCAAAGATATCAACATGAAACTTTTACCAGTCAATATGGACCTAATTATCTTCAATTGACCCAAAACAAAAGTTTTCTACTCTTTTTTGGTTTTGAGCTAGAGCTCCACACATGCACTTTTAAAAGCATAACAATACTTTCAAATGCCAAAATTAAAAAAAGTAACAATTTTTCTTTATCATATAATAGTTTTTTTTCACTAAAAACAATAATTTTCGATTTAAATTCTTAATTTTATAAAACCTTAAAAAAGGGCAATTGCATAATGGAATGACCCCGCTATGGCAAAAGAGTAGGATGCCTTGAAATTAAATTTTTTAAATAAGTCGTATATGATGACAATAAATGTCAAATTTGATTTTACATTATAATCAAAAAATTAACAAAGCAAGATTTTTATAAAACCAAGTTTTGAATGCCAAAATGATAACTTTAGAAGTAAAGAAAGAAGTTATTTTAACTTATGGAGAATGTGCTCGAAATTTAAGAGAAACAACGAGAAGAATAGTAGAAAAGTTCCCCGATGATAGTAAATTATTTAAATTTATTAACTTGCTGCTTGATTTGAATCCATTTGAATCGTGGAAGACTCGCAAAGAATTAGAATTATTTGCTAATAATAGATTTTGTAAAATGGTTTTTATATTCCCATGATTCTCTGAAGTTAGATGCGTAATTTTGACCTTTTTTCATCAGAACTGGAGTGATATGGGAAAACCTAAGGACTAACATGGATTTATTTGAAAAATTGTACAAAACAATTCTAATAACACTGAAAATATTCTAGAAAGGCGTAATATTTTGTAGATGTATGGAATTTGACACAATGATGAGTTAATTAATTCAAATATTATAAATACGTCTTGCGTTTCGCATATTAATAAATAATATTAATAATAACAATCAATTTGATATTTTAACTTATGAGAATTATTCTTAGTATCATTTAACTTTTAATTCCAACCAAAATGTACGTAATTAATTACATAACAATAAATTAATTGACTAAATTGCCCATAATATGACAGTTTTTTTGCTTTGTTCTTCTGTATTTGGTCTAATTTTGGTCTGGTTTGGTTCAAAAAAACAAAACAAACGACTAAGAACAAAAGCACGAAGTAGGACTAGATGAAGTGACCCTAATATGCAGGACCGGACAGAGCCAGCACGGGCCCCGGTGCAACTTTTTACTCGGGCCCCCATTTTTTCAAAACATAATTGTCCCATGCAGGCCTGCAGCTAAGGCACTGAGGGCCGAAGCGGCGCCCCCATTCATTAACTAAGCGCCGCAGTCGAAAATTTTTCCAAATTATGTTAATTTCTGACTGTTTTATTTTCATAGTTCAGCAAGCTTAAGTATGTAAAAAATAATAAAGTCTTAGCGCCGCAGGCGAAATTTTTTTCAATTTCGATAGCTCTGGCGCCGCAGGCAATTTTTTTACAAATTTTAAGCTTTTGCAGGCTTGAACTAAAAAAAATACGTAGGTAAATTAGCCCTAGCGCCGCGGGCGATTTTTTTACAAATTTTAAAACACTAGTAACAGTGCACTATTATTTTTTACAAAAATCCAAAAAGGCTTAAGCGCTGCCGCGGCGAAATTTTTTCTATTGCCCATTTGGAACGAGATCTACTTATTTGCTCATTTTGACGCCTTATCGATCTGGGGGAGTATAAATAAATAAACTGTTTATTAAAAACTTCTGTCGCCGGGCCCCCTTCGAGCCCGGGCCCCGGGTAATCTGTACCCCCTGCACCCCCCTGAATCCGGCCCTGCTAATATGAACCAGCTGCAACTTAATGCAACTGCGAGGGAAAGGGGTTCTTTACAAGCTAATTAATTATGTTTTTTAAAATCTCATAATTATAAAACATGTTTTATCATAAGCTGTCCATAGGTTTTATAATAACTTGCTTTACCAATACTTTCATTATGATATAGACTTGACTTTGTAAAAAAAACTGCTAAGATTAATCTAAGATTAATCCAATCATACCAATTAAAAAATGTGATTGAGCGCAAAAAATCAAAATTTATTAGTAATTAAGTAATACACTCTGTAGTATAAAATACCCTAGTCCACAAGGTCCTTACTAAGTCTAAGTAAAAATCTAATTTATAACATTAGATTTGACATTTATTTTTATCGTGAACGTCATATTTGCAAACATTTATTTTCATAGCATCCTTTTACATTAGCGGGGTCATTCCATGATGCACTTACCATTTTTTACCGTTTTCTAAAATTAAAAATTTAAATAGAAAACTATTGTTTTTAGTAAAGAAATGATATTATTTTTTTAAATTTTGGCGTTAAAAAATGTTATTATGCTAAAAAAAAATTCTGTTTGTTGCTCTAGCCTAAAAATAGAAAAAAGTACAACACTTTTTTCTGGCGTAAATTGAAGGTAACTAGGTCTATATTGACTGGTAAAAAATAAATTTTAATAGCTTTGATAATAACGCCACAATTTGACTGATTTGTCTACCGTGGGACACCGTGTATATATAAATATACTTAATTGAATAAATTTTATTTTTATATCTTTTTCCAATAGAACAACAATTAACAATTAAGAAATTTAAACATTTTTATTATTTTGTGAATAAATATAACAAGAATAACACTACAGAATTAAGATATTAATAGTTTTAACAATTATTGAAAAGAATCTAACTTTAGTTGTTACCAATTCTATTTTGGTTGAACATTAATGATAAATTTGCTGCAGGTTTCAGTTGCATTTGTCATTTCTATTATTCCTTCAGGTAAGTTTCATATTCTTTAAGGTTCACCATTTTCTTTTATAACAACTTTACAATTAAAATTGACAACACAATTGACACGAGCAAACTAGCTTACGACTTTTTGTTGATCGGTCGCCATGGAAACAAGTGTCTTAGCCAATAATGTTACACATTTGTATGATCAAGCTTCTTGTCTTTATGAAATAAGTATGCGTGCAAAAAAGACCCTCTTTCCACAAGCATATGCTTGCGGAAAGAGACATCTTTCCGCACGTTCGTAGAAAAAACTACATGATGGCTTTACAAACTCCGGTTAAATATTTTAATAAAACCTTATTAACTAATTAAAATAATAATATTATAAAAGTAATAATTATTACAAAAAAACATATGTCTCCATTTTGTCTGATATATCATTTTCGATGTACTTTTTGATGCTGAACACAAATTTGACCTTCATTTGTTAAGTTTGCTTCGAGTCTGCTACTGCTTTTTTGAAAAAAAAAAGTTAAATATCGTTGTTTTCGGCCCTAAAAAAAATCCATTACATTAAACATCTATAAGATGCAGTTTTTTACGCAGATTTAAAAATATTTTTTTTTTTAGATATCTTTAACGGTTTTCAAAAAACTTAAAAAAAGTTAAACGTTTTTTAAATGCCTATTTCTTAGTTATTGATAAATATTTTAATTTGTTTAATAGCTTAATTTGTTTTTTTTTTTAATACTCATTAATTGTGTGAAAACGGATTTGAGGATGAAATTTTCTGTCCTGAGATATAAGGGAAAAACCAGACCCTTGTTTTAAAAAGTTCGAAAACCCCGCTTTTTTGGTTATTATTAACAAAACAATTAGAAATAAAACTTATTTGGGTTGCTTTTGCACTGAGACATATTTATAAAATATTTTTCAAGTATTACCCCTTACGAAAGAAAAATAAAAATAAACAAAATAACACAGTACACACTTTATAACTAATACTAAATTATTTTATCCTACATATGGTTAAACAGTTATTTATGGTACTAGTGGGTAAAGTAAGATATTGCCCATGAGAAAATTAACCTGCGAGGCGTCAGCCAAGCAGGTTAATTTTCGAGAGGGCAATATCGGTTTACCCATGAGTGCCATACAAGGTTTTATCCAATAAATAGCTTAGGAATTCATATGTTTATTAAAAATTTTGGGTCAACTTTCGTTCGCAGGAAATCAGCTACATTTTCAAAAAAAAAAAATTTGCGTTTATGGACCCCCCTGAATCCGAAAATGATAATCGTTCTTTGCGGAAATGCACCGTTTTTTTTCTATGGCGGTTTTTTATGTATTTTTTGTTTTGGTTAAAAAACGTTATGGAAATCTGTTATCGTTAGAAATAAAGTATATTTTGACTAGTTGGACCCCTCTGAATTCGGAAATGATTAACACTTTTAGCGGAAATTCTTCGTTTTTCTCTATGGCGATTTTTTACATAGTTTTTGTTTTTGCCATAAAACCTTGATATAAAGTATTTTATATACATACATACATATACAATTTTAATTTCATTTAATATTATTAATACGTAATGAATTGTGGTCAAGCCCGCCTCGCTTCGCTCGGCATAAAATAGCCAAGGAAAAAAAAACGAAGAACTTTCGCAAAAGATGGTTATCAGTTTCGAATTAAGGGGGGGAGCAAACAGGTAGGATATACTTATTTTCCAACGATAACAGGTTTTTCTTTCAAAAATAAAAAAATATATAAAAAATAGCCATGGAAAAAAACGGTGTATTTCCGCAAAGAACGATTATCATTTTCAGATTCAGGTGGGGCAAAATAACTAGAATATACTTCTCTTCTAACGATAACAGATTTCCGTAACGTTTTTTATGGGAAAACAAAAAATTTATAAAAAATAGCAATGAAAAAAAAACTACGAATTTCCGCAAAAGATGGTTATCATTTCCAAATTCAGGAGGGTCCAAATAGGTAGAATACACTTCATTTTTAACGATAACAGATTTCCATAAAGTTTTTTTGCAACAATTTAAAAAAATATAAAAAATAGCCATGGAAAAAGACGGTGCTTTTCCGCAAAGAACTGTTATTATTTTTAGATTCAGAGGGGCCAAAATAAATAGAATATACTTCGTTTCCAATAGTAACAGATTTCCATAACAGTTTTTTGCCAAAACAAAAAATATATAAAAAATCGCCATAAAAAAAAACGGTGCATTTCCGCAAAACAAGATTATCATTTTTGAACTCAGAAGGGTCTATTACATAAGCTGGTATGTGATTTGTAACGATATCAGATTTCCTGCGAACGAAAGTTGGGCCAAAATTTTAATGACATTAAAAGATAATAATTTGACAAGTGACAGTTGAGTGGGTAAAATTAATAATTATCCACTCAATAAAGTAAAAGCCACGCGGGGGTTATTATTGAGTTTATTTATTTAAAATAAAGCTGGTAATTGTCTTATTATCTGTATGTATTGGATAAAATCCTTTTTCTTGCCTCGTTTCGTCAGCAAAATTACTAAGCAAGAAAATAAAATAGTTAAAGGATAGTATATTATTAATAGTAAAAACGCAAAAATTATCTTAAAATTAGTTTTTCAATTTGAGGTTATGTGTTTGACTTTTACTAATTTTCTGACAGCGGATATGTAAGATCAGCTGTTCGTCACTTCCCATCCAGTGTCATATGCAACGGATGGGAAATACGCACTAACAACTAACAAGGTCGTAGGAAAATCAAATTTTCCACTTTAAATAGTGGAAAACTTGGGTCATTTAAACAATAATAGTTTAGTAGTGTACCTATTTATACCATAATTATTACTTTATATTTGATGACAACTTGTAATTAATTTCTTGACATATCTGCCAAATGCTCATTGGGTCACTTGATCAAGCATCTAACTTTTTTAATACCTTAAATATTTTGTACTTATTTATACTATTTTTTAAGTAGGATAAAAACAATGTAATCCAAGCACAAAAAGTTTGGTTTTCTGGGTCTCGAGAAGTGGCCAGGCTCGACAGGTCTCGCCTTTCCATATCCCGTCTCTACCCAGAAAACAACCACTTTCCAGTCTAGGATTACAATATATTATTTTTTAGATCAGTAACTGAAAAAAACATATATGCATATTCATACAACGGAGTTGAAAGAAACAAATTAGTTTCAACTGGGAAATTTTTAATACCCTGTATACTTTAATTAATATTAAAAATCCATCATTTATTTAGGATGACAACGGTAATGAAATTTCCCTGTAGAGATTTTAACCCAACTTTTACAAACATAAACTTAATTGTGGTCATTAATAACTAGTTTTTAATGAACACTGAATAATTTAATATAATAACTAATAATAGCTAAACATACATGATTAGTGTTGCCGCCTAAAGCGATAGTTATCGCCAATAAATACCTCTCGTATCGCAACTACGATGCGATAGTTCAAAAATTATCGTCTCGCACAAACGATAACGAGAGGCCTCTCGTTATCGCCTACCTCTCGCCTACCTCTCGCGATAACGATACTTATCGTTCCAGCGTAAAAGTTGAATATTTCAGCCACCTAATATTAGTTAAAGGAATCTGACACAAACGTCATTATTTAATTTTTGAATTTAATAATGCAAATATATTCTTTAATAGGCATTATGTATCATACATCAGCACATAATAAAAGGCTTTTATCTTTTAAAATCATATCCAAGGCAGGAACATCTTCAACATTGTCCTATTTTTATAGCAGATACAAAAACAAGAACTCCTGGCGGATGCACTAAGTACCTAACTAGGACTATAGTAAGTACGGTAGTATTTGACTAATATGAGGGGTAATTTAAAAGAAGGCAAAAATTTCAGATCTGGTGTTTGTAGGATTTGAGTGCTAAACATCAATTTTAACAGTGTTTATATATTTTGCTTTTCTCGTTACGGGCGAGAGGCCTCTGGTTATCGTTACAACGATACGATATTTTTTCACCTCTCGCTATCGTTCTGTCTAACGATAACGAGACGATAGCGAGACGATAGGCCTTAGGCGGCAACACTATACATGATACAGTTTTATATTAAAAACAATCCATAAAGATATGTAATACTACGCATTCCATTATATATTATTTACAGTAAATGGTATATTGCATTTTCCCAAATATTAAAAAAAGAATATAAAATTTTTAAAAAAAAAAAAAATCTTTTTTTGAAAAACGAAAATTTCAAAAAAAAATCGAAAAAAAAACTATATCTTCATTATTGTACTGATAATATTATTTCAAAAAAAAAAAAAACATCTCTTGGATAAAAAATTGCAATTTTACAAAAACTATTGAATGAATCGTTTTGAAATTTTAACCACATATGAAGTACTATAAGAGCAACTTTTTACACAATAACAAAGTCGTAGGTTGATTTTTGCAAAATTTATTGTTAATTGAATAATATGCAAATTTTGATCGTTTTTTGCAGTTTTCTAAGCAACAAATCAACCTATCGACATTTAAAAGATTTAGAAGGTTTTTTAATTTCCTACAAGATGGTTAGTTTGATTGTTGAACTTAACTTTTTTACTGGTGTGTAAAAATGTGCAAAAATAGACATTTTCTGACCTTTAATTGTTAATATCTTAAAAACCACCCCAAATCCACAGCATCAAATACATAGGTCTTGCTTCTATACACCTGTATTACCTGAAAAACTTGACAGACCTCTGGATGAGCCACTGTCCCCAATAGGGTATTTTTTTTTCTCATATCCCTGGACTATATGCAAGTAACTTTTTCTTAGCGAAGTTCTTTAAAACAAAAGTTAAACCTAAATTAGGTGTATTATGATATTTCGAATTTTTAAGTGGCGCCCACTATAACTTTTAATTGGGTATGATTTTTTTATAAAGGTAATTTTTCCTTAAAAAAAATACGTTGATAGCATGCTTGCACATTTCCTAATTATTCGATTTTTTAGGAGTTAAGCCCCCTAAAACCTTTTATTTTGGGAGAGATTTTTTTTTTTTCAAATTTGGTACTTTTGGCAAAATTAATTTTTTCTGAAAAAAGTAAGTTGATCCGAGATTTTCTTTCACTTTTTCGTTTTTTTTTTTTAATTTTTAGCCCCCCATGATTTTATGAGGCATTCTTTTTAATTTCATAGGCTTCGTGTCTTTATTTGAAATTGATCGGACTATTATTTCTTGAGTTATCGTACTGACAAGAAAACGTGCAATACGTACAGACAGACGGACGGAAGAATGAATAATCCTCCTATGCTGTAAAGCTGCGAGAAGTATAAGAAGTATAATAATAACTTATAAACTGATAAATTTTTTACTTTTTATAGCGCTTAGTATAATTTTTTTAAAATTTTTTCTAAATGTAATTTTATGTAGGTTAGCATTCTGGTATTTTTGTTTTAATGGCGTTAATTTTTACATATTCTAGTTTAAAAATGTTTTCCTACGACCTAGTTAATAGTTAGTGCTTATTTTCCACCCGTTGGCATGACAGCGGTCAGAAAGTTACAGGTTATACATATCTGCTATCAGAAAACAAGTGAACGTCAAACACAAAACGTCAAATTAATAAAATTAATTTTAAGATAATTTTTGCATTTTTTTTTGCCTTCCAAAATAAGTAGCCCCTTGGACTACCCCAGACCATTTACGAAACAAATACACTGAATCCAAAATTAACGTGATATCAATAAATATGAACGTCGTATCAATAAAATTACATTGATTTTGCACCGATGTACGTTATTAATTGTGACAATATTTTTTTTATTATATCAATGCTTAAAATTGGTTGTCTTAATGTTAAATTTATTTAATAAAAAGAAAATCGTTGTTACACTGAAAAAAAGGATCATTTGCGGAAATGTCATATGAAATTAGGCCAAATGCTTCGCGCTCTTGAATACGTCCAAAAGCGCCTTCTTAACATGAAAATATAATACACTTGCCAAAATCTTTCTGATTCTTTAACTTAAAATTCTTTGATTTTCTGTGAAATGCAAGTGGTCTTGTCTCAAAAGAAAAATTATTGGTCCAAAGTATTTAAAATTATTTAATTTTTAACAATCTTAAAACACGATAAATGGTTTTTGACTCAAATGAGCCAGGTCCAAGAGAATTTTAAAAATATTTTAAAAGCGACACTTTTCTTGGGACAAGATAAATACTTTTGTTTGCAGATACACATCTTTTAAGCTAAAAGAATAACTGCCAGGACTGTTGACTACTTTGAGACAAGAACGTCATTTTTTTCAGTGTATAATGAATTTGTGCATAAAGGCAAGGTATTTTAAGCAATTGATACAATAAAGTGTTCATCGGAGCCAAATTATTTTCAGTGTATGGATCTGAATCGTTAAGGGTTAGGTAAATATTTTAAACTCTGAAAATTTGTAATATAAAATAAACATCGTCTTCGAAGAGGATATAATATTTAGTTATCAGTTAACACATTACCTACATACTATACAAGGCTAAATTTGTGAATTTACGTTAAATTAATTTTGAAAATAAATATACACTATTATTTTAAGGATTTATATAAAACGCAAGAGTAGGCAACCTATTTTAAAGGCTTTCGATCCCATTAACACTGTTGGAAAAACATTATACAGTTTTCCCGATAATATTAATTTTAGAACAAAATTTTGGACTTCTGCCAGAAAAGGGCCCTTATTGTCAGTATATAGTTAGTTATACAGGATGATCAGAGGTAATTTTACATCCAAAAGTATGAAAAAGAGTTTCTATAAAGGTTGGTCCGAAACTGTGCCCTAAGGGAACTACGGCCCTTCGAAGATGACATATTAAATGGGGAATAAAAAAAAACATCAATAACATTTTAATGCTACGGGGTGATTCTTCATTTAAAACTGAGCAAAAAAGTATTCTTCACCAAACCTTAATTCAATATAAAGGAGTAATAGCCTTTTAAAAAGTAACGGTTTTGGTGGCACTATATAAATTTTTTTTATGTATTTTTACTCAAGGAATCCATATTTTTTACAAAAAATCTAAAAAAATTATACATAAAAAAGTTTGGGGCAAAAATGTGTTAATCTTAATACATTTTTCCGTCTAGGGACGCCTCTGTATAAATTCAAAAAAATAAATCTTAAACTTATTGCCCTTATTAATACTAGAATACTTTCAAAAGCTCGTCGCTCTAGCTTAAAGGGTACCAGAGTTAATAATTAAAAATCTTATTTTTATTACAATTTTAAAGGGCCGTAGCTCCCTTATGGCTCATTTGCGGACCAACCTTTATAGGAACATTTTTGATATTTTTGGATACAGAATCACCTCTTAAATTTTGACATAACAGTTATTGATCACACTGCGGACCCCAGTGTGGGGATTTAAGGGGATAATCCCCTCAACTTTCAAAACTAGATTGGTCCATCCATAACTTTTTTTTTAGGCGCTTTCAAGACTCAAACTTATAAAAAATACGTTTTAAGAAAATCATGTTCAAAGTTTAACTAGCTAAACAGTGTAACAGTAGCTGAAACTTTTTGAATAAACTAGTTAGTTATGTAGTAAAAATCAACAAATAATAAAATTTACACCAAAATTTGCGTTGTTCGCATTGTTATTAGCATTTCTCGTCTTTTACAAATTTAATTGAATTCCTTTAATGAAACCATGTACAGAGGGGTCCAAAAGTCCCCCCCTCTTAACTTTTGAACCAGTTGAGATATCGACTTCAAATTTGGAACTTTTAAGTAAGACAACTTAAACTATCATTTAGCATATATTCAATACTTTCAGCTCTTAAAATGTGGGCAGGGGGGCATGGGGGCACATTTTTTTTAAATGGGTCGTGTAATACATCATTTTAAAGCTTATAAAATTCTCCATTTAACTCCATATTTTTAAATAAAAAAAAATGGGTTTAAAATGGGGTGAAAATGGGTATTAATGTCAAAATTCCTCTAAAAAAAAACAAATAATTTTTTAAAAATGCCTAATTTCATCATAAAAAATGTTAATTATACTTTTAAACTAATTTTAGTTGACATAAATAAAAATTTATAAAAAAAAAACTTAAAAATCGAAAAATCAAAACCTTAAAAAACATTTTTTTTAAATTTAAAAATGTTAGTTTAAATAGAGAGTTTTATAAGCTTTAAAATGATGTATCACACGACCCCCCTTTCCATTTAAAAAAATGTCCCCCTATGCCCCCCTGCCCATATTTTAAGAGCTGAAAATATCAAATATATGCTAAAAGATAGTTTAAGTTATCTTATTTAAGAGTTCTAAATTTGAAGTCGATATCTCAACTCGTTCAAAAGTTAAAAGGGGGGGGTGACTTTTGGACCGCACTGTATGTTTAAACAAATCATTTTTGTTGGATTGAGATATTATTTTTTTGTGTGTATAGTTGATAAATCAGGTCACATATTCTTTGTGGGTTTTAATTGAGCTAGAGTAAATAATGTGAAGTTTCTTGTGGAGACAGAAAAAAACTGGTAAAACTTGATATTTATTAGTTGGTAACTCTGTTTTAATATTAGATACAACAAATTACTCATTTTCAAAGAAAAGGGTTTTTAAGTGTTTTAAACTGACATTAATTACTTATTCATCAGTGCTGATCCATCCTCCAAATTAAAAAAAAAAGTACTGGAGGATGGATCAGCACCCGAACCAACCTAACTATCTAGT
The DNA here is from genome assembly GCA_958510825.1 of Brachypterus glaber. Lineage (NCBI taxonomy): Eukaryota > Metazoa > Arthropoda > Insecta > Coleoptera > Kateretidae > Brachypterus > Brachypterus glaber. The sequence continues at coordinate 78,872,865 of OY294045.1, read as the reverse complement.
GTTCTAATCCGGAAAAAGATAAAAACATGTTTGCTGGTTTACCATTTTCCTAGACTGTCTTTACTCTTTTTCTTAACACAGAACGACATGTTAAGGCAATTTAAATTAAGTTAAACTAATATGGCTAACCACACTAATCAAGTATTCCTCGGATAGGTTTGAATGACACGCGGTTTTCCAAAACATGCAAATTATGTATAAATTGGATATACATTTCGCTTCAATAAGTTTACTTTGTTTACTGTTGTGTCAGTTAATATCAAGTAAAGCTCTTGGAATTAATTGAAGTGAGTGTCATACTGTGTAAAATATTATCAGTGGCGTTTAGGACCAGTTTTTCCAGTAGGAAATAATAGGCAATTGCCTAGGGCACAAATATTAAGTTGGCGGTAAATTTTTAGTTGGTTACACCGCCGCACAAAAAAAAAATCTTGAGTGCGGCAGGCAAGACTAGTCAATTCTTACGTATTTTGGGTCGCTGAATCTGAATCTGAGGTCAGAATTTCAAAGTTAGCGTTCAAAATGGCGGATCCAATATGGCGGATTATATTTTTTAAAGTTGTTCGGATTTGCTTGAAACTTGGTTCTCGGGGGTTTTTGGGATCGCTGATTACGAATCTGGTACCAGTTTTCCAAAATTCAAAATAGCGGATCCAATATGGTGGATTATATTTTTTAAAGTTGCTCGGATGCGCTTGAAACTTGGTACTCGGGGGTTTTTGAGTTTTCTGATTACGAATCTGGTGCTAGTTTTCCAAAATTTAAAATATCGAATCCAATATGGCGGATTAAATTTTCCGAGAAACCTTAAAATATATATTCCTCTATATTGGATCCGCCATTTTGAATTTTGGAAAACTGGGACCAGATTCGTAATCAGTGACCCAAAAAAACCCCGAGTACCAAGTTTCAAGCAAATCCGAGCCACTTTAAAAAATCTAATCCGCCATATTGGATCCGCCATTTTGAACGCTAACTTTTAAATTCTGACCTTGGATTCAGATTCAGCGACCCAAAATACGTAAGAATTGACTAGTCTGGTCTGCCGCACTCAAGATTTTTTTTTGTGTGCCGGTGTTATCAAGTGCCTCGACTGCAGATTGCTCCTCAGGAGGGCAAGAGATTAACTTTTTATTATTAAAACCAATTCACCAAAGGGAAAACTATCCGAGCGGGTTAAGGCGTCTAATTCAAATACTTGACACACCGGCTAGCGTAAGTTCCATTCTCACCAGCGCCGATTGCCATTTTCAGTTAATTAATAATTTAAATTTGGCGAAGGCAACAGGTGAAATAGGGACACCTCCCTAAAAACTGGTTCAAGTGAGTTAAAGTCGGTGGTTTCCTCTACTACTGGCCACACAAGTCCTGGACTTAAGGGATGCTTAACTCAGTACAAGGTTAAACATGTAATTTAATTTAATGTAACATACATAATGTATATTACACATATTTGTCCTTAAGTCTGTCAAGGGCTTTGTTACCCACTTAAAATAAACTTAGAGAGTTCAAATTTGATACACGCCTGTTTCTCCGATTAAAATATAATTTTATAAAATATTACACCCCCTCAAGCCCACCTCTAAAATTGAAATAATTTTTTTTTTAGCCACGTAAGATAATTTAAAACTAAAACTGAATTAAATACTTATTTGGTGTCAATAAAGTTTTATCATAAGTTTACCCATCGAAAATAAACTTAAGAGAGAGAAAAAAAAATATCCGGAAAATTTGTTTATTTTAATGGTGGAAACAAAATGGCGTATTTATTTTTTACGGATATTTACGTTTTCCATGTTATTTCAAGGTCAACTTTGTTTTTTTAAGTACAAACATATATTTTTTTACTGTTATTTAATTTCCCTCAAAAAAATAAAAATCTTTTGTAAAAAACTTTTTTTGATCGGACTTTTAGTTGCAGAGATAACACAGCCACACAAAATTAAAAAAGTTACATCTCTGACGAACTTGACTAGTATTTGAGCCGCTGAATCCGAATCTGAGGTCGGCATTTGAAAGTTAGCTCCCATTTTCAACATAACCTCAAAAACATACTTTTCGCAATTATATGATATGTTTTTTGAGGTTATGGTAAAAATGAGAGCTAACTTTTAAATTTCGATTCAGCAGCTCAAAATACATAGGAATTGACCAGTCAAGTCCGTCGGAGATGCAACTTTTTTAATTTTGTGTGGCTGCAACTAAAAGTCCGATCAAAAAAAGTTTTTCAAAATGGTTTAAATAGTTTAAAACAGTTTGGTTTTAGCGATCATTTTGTCAATTGGATAGCCAGTTTTATTTCAGACCGAACACAATCAGTTAAAATAGGTTCATTTATATCTTATATTATTTTAGTAACCTCTGGTGTTACTCAAGGTTCACATAGTGCTCCTACATTATTCCTTATTTTTATAAATGATATATATTCAGTCTTTAAATATAGCGAAGTCATACTTTTTGCGGACAATTTGAAATTTTTCAAACATGTATCTTGTAGCGCTGATGCTTATCTTCTTCAAAGCGATTTAAATCGGTTGGTTGAATGGTGTGTCAATAATAAATTATCACTAAATGTTAACAAGTGTAAACATATGTCTTTTTATAGGGGCATTCGCAAAGTTGAATTTTCATACTTCATTAATGATTCTATCTTAGAGTCCGTTAATTCTATTAAAGATCTTGGTGTTACTTTTGATCGTGAGCTTAACTTTATAATGCACATTAATAATATAACATCTAAAGCATCTAAGATGTTGGGTTTTGTTTTAAGAAACTGTGGTGAGTTTTCTGTTAGATCTTCAGTTAGAGTTTTCAATTCTTTAGTTAGATCCAATCTAGAATATGCCTCAATTATTTGGTCTCCTCAATATAATAATCATATTGATGGGTTGGAAAGTATCCAAAGAAAAATGCTTAGGTTTTGTGCTTTTAAATTAAACACTCCTATTCCTGATCATAACTACTCCCACATTTATTCATTTTTAGATGTAGATTTATTGGAAAGTAGGAGAAAAAAGTCAGATTTATGTTACCTTTTTAAAATATTTAATGGGCTTATTGATTGCCCAGACTTACTAAGTCAAATACATTTAAATGTTCCGGCAAGGGTCATGCGCAACATTTCTCCGCTTTTTAAAATCCCATATCACCGTACAAATTACGGTTGTAATTTTCCCATGGATAGAGTCATGACTTTAGCCAATAGTTTGGATAATACTTTTTCCACTTTAGCATCGTTTAAAACCTCTTTAAAGGGCATTAACTTCACTGATGTTTAAATTTCTTATTAATGTTTAATTTTTTTAATTTTAGTATTGTATAGTTTTTTGTTATCTGCAAGGTTATTTTTTCTATTTTTTTTTGTTATAATTATTATTTTTTTTTTACATTATATTAGGTTTCTATTATCATGTTATCTTATGTACATTTAATTTTTGTAGTGGGGTTTTCCCGTTAATAAATAAATAAATAAATAAATAAATAGTGGATCAGAAAAACTGACAAAATTGTAATTTTTTAGTTCTATTGCATTGCTTCAAACTTTTAAATTATACAATATTTTTATTATGTTAAAACAAAATAAAATTGTTCTTATAGAAAAACGGAATCGCTTAAATGGATTTGAAGAACAAAATTGGTTTTAATATGTCTGTCTAATACGGTGTAAAATACATTTAAATATAGGACCTATATTATAGGTCCTTAAATGATATTAAACTAATAAATAAATAAATAAATAAATTGAAATATTATTTCTAGAAATTATTTTTTTATGCGAATCAAAATATATTTATGTATTATTATCTATTATTTATTTTAATAATAACTAGATATGAAACTACAAAAAGAAAACAAAAGAATTAAACATACTCCGTCCGTTTATTAAAATTTATTATACGTAAATCGGCGTATATTTATATTACGTATAAAACGTATAATAACCGTTTAATAACACAGCGTGTCAAAAGTCCGCCCCCCCCCCCTTTAACTTTTGAACGGCCTAAGATATCAACTTGAAATTTGGAACACATAAACAGTCATCGGCGAATTTCCAGTGCTCGCATAGGCGCACTATGGAACGAACCGGGCCATAGGCTGTACATCGGGTAAAAAACAAAAAAATGAAAAATAAGGGTTTAAATGCATTTTTCTTATAGTTAATAATCTTATACATTGAGTAGAGGCAAAATTTCCATCTATAACTAAGGTTACCTAGATAAATTAACGCTTATATTAGATGTCTTAATTATGCTACGAAAATTTGTAGTCTTTTTTTTTCGTTATCTTACAATATAATCTTTTTCTATTAATTGCGCAATAATAACAATTTAAAAGAGTATTATATAAAAAAATAAAATATTTTGTATATCCCCTATTTTTTGTATTATCATTTTTTTTTTAATTTTCCGACATTTCTTGACCAAAAAGTCCCGCAAAGTCCGGCATATTTTTTATAACTACATTATAGTGGACTAAGTAAGGAAAAAACCTATGCAAAAATTAGACCCCAGAAAACCCCAGAACCTCTTTAATTTAAATTTTTGTTTTAAACAACAATAAAAAAAAATAACTTTTCACATAAACTTTTACAGATAAGATAAGATAAGATAAATTTTATTGGTGTTTAAGAAACAAAGTCTATACACAAGTCACAAATTATTTACATACATATATATGATCATACACATATATGTATGTACTTATACAAAATAATAGTCCAAGGGACATAAAAAAATTTAAATAGTACTGTACCAAAACTAAAAGTATATAACAAAGTATATGACACAAAAATAATTTAAAGAAAAGGGATCGATGGACCCCATGAATTGTAGGTACAATTTAAAAACTCATTTGTTGAAAAAAACCCATTTTTGAGCAAAAACTGTTTTATCGCATTTTTAAAACTGATCATTGGAAGACTACGAACGCAGAATTTCTTTGCGGTGGGTAATATTATCTGGTAATTACGTTAGCTTAGCTTAGCTTAAGAGTTAGAATAGTACGGCAGTTTTAAATTTCGCAAAATTACCAAAAAAGGCCCAGATAACAAAAATTTAAATAAAAAAAAATATACATTTTTTTCAATTTTCGAGAAAAGAATTTTGTTTTAACCTTGTTTTTGGAAAAAAAATTGGATATCTTGCATAGCTTATTGTTAGCCTCAGATCCAGTAATTTCCAGTATGAGACCTACTTGTAAAAATAAAGTAAAGGAATTATTCAAGGAAGCTAGGGAATTACTGGTTTTTGATAAGAGTACCTATATAAAAATTATTAACTTTATTTAGTTTGTTTTATTATCACATTTTTTTCATAAAAAATTTTTGTCACTATATTAAAACTTTTTCAGAACTTTTCCAGAATTTTTCCAGATTTTTTCCATAATTTTAATTTAATTCCACTCGAAAAAGCCAAACTTATTAGCTAAGATAATAATTTTACAAGTTATACACATTTTCCAGAACTTATCTATTTTTTATTTTTTAGAACTTATCCATATTACTTAGTTAAATATCTTTCTTATACGCTAAATGGTAATTAATCATATAAATAATAATTTAATTTTTTCTAAGATTTCCAGATTTTCCAGATTTCCAGATTTTTGCCAAAAATGAAACCTAGCTAAAAGGCTTTCTCGTACCTAAAAATAGCTACATACCAAATTTTATCAAAATCCGACTACCGTTTTCAAGAAAGATACGATTTCCAACGTATGGCCCGCTTCGTTCCATAGTGAGGCGCCGCGTCAATCTAGCGTTTGGACTTTTTATCTTGATTGATTTTTTTAATGATTCCATTTAAATGAGTTAGGTGGGAAAAAAGTTATCGATAAATAAAAATTAAAAACTTTCGTATTCTTAAAAGATAAAAATCGAATATTGGTTTTTCTTCGAAAATATATATACATATTTATAGTTAATATGTATAGTTAATATTGTTGTTTGTAACAAATTAGTCGTCAAATGTTTTGATTTAGTGACCTTTATAAAAATTTCCCTCATAATTCGGCAAAATTATTCCGTAAGAATAAGTTTCTGTGTTTAGTTTCAACTTTGATGAGTCATAACTGAGTTTATTCCGATTACTGCACATAAATAACATAACCCATATAATTATTTGGTGTATTATTATTGATTTATTTAAACAATATACAGTGTCATGGAGAGACCCAAATAAGCATACGCTTATTCGCATTAATTTTGAATAAAAATTACAAAAAATATTTTATCTTGGTATAGATAGCAGATCTGCTTCTTCTAGGTCTTCCTCCAAAATGTTAATTTTAGAAGAATTCTCTGCGTGATTTCAACTACACATATTCTGGGAAGTTTTGTATGCCGTTACCATAATATACTTGATTTTAAAACGGTTTTTGTACAAATAATTACTAAAATTTTGTGTCTGATATTTTCAAAACATGACATCTCTTATATTTGGTATACTTAGGTGGCACAGTGGAGACAGGGGGCAGGGGGGGGATTTTTTTTTAAGAGAAAGGAGGGTCGTGTTATACATCATTTTAAAGCTAATAAAATTTTTATTTGCCCACATATTTTTTTATTTTTTCGTAGAAATTTTTGGGGTACTTTAAAGCCCCAAGAATAGGGATTTTAGTCAATATTTCTTTAAAAAAATCAGTTTTCGAAAAATGGTTTATTTCATCATACATATACCTCAGTTATACTTTTAAACTAATTTTGAATTATATAAATAAAATTTTACAAATAAAATTTTAAAAAATCGCATTTTTAGCAAAAAAAAAAATTAAAAATAAAAACCTTGAAAAAGGTAAAATAAAAATTATACAGTCGAATAGAGAATTTTATAAGCTTTAAAACTATGTATCACACGACCTACCTTTTCATTTACAAAAATGTCCCCCTTTCCTCCCCTGTCTCCATTGTGCCCCAAAGCATATTAAATACATACTTTATACATTATATGGGTTATGTTATGTAAGTGTTTTAAATTTCAAGTTAATATCTTAAGCGGTTCAAAAGTTAAAGGGGGGCGGACTTTTGACACGCTCTGTGTGAAAAATGCAAATTCATACAACATAAATTTTCATATTAAGGACATGACGTGCATCGCACGATTTTTTATTTTACAATTAAAATGTCAGTGATATATTGATGACAAAATTATTGTTTTAATTTTTTGCAATTTAGAATATTTTGTTTATAATCCCAGCAAATCGGCATAAATAATTATTGGCCCATTGCTGGCTTGCCGATTATCGGCTAGCCTGTAAAGGACCGATCTGTGGCCGACAATACAACGCCAATTTAAAATATGATCTTGCGTAGAAGGAGAAGCAGTCAAGACGCATGTGTTCTTAGGGCCGTTTGAGTCGAAGCTTGGAGCGCTCGGAGCTTAGTCTATCTCTTTTAAAACAAGTAATTAGAAAGAGATAGAACTATGCTCCGAGAGCTTCAACTCAAACTGGCCTCTTGTGTTGTGATTTTGCTGCGTCAGTGATAAAGTTCATTAATGAAAATTTTCTGTGGCATGTGTTTATTTACAATTCTTAATAATGATTTTTGAAGATAAAAAGTAAGTAATTACATTTTTTTTTATTAAATACTAAATTAACAATTAATTCACTGACATTTAAGTCGCATTTAAGATCCCAGGGCGGGAAAGAAGCTCGTTAAGGTTCCTTAGGTACTAAAATATAAAAACTTATTCAGAATAATATTCTAAGACGATCGATATTATCGTTCTTTTTTATGCCATGGTAAAATACTGATCCAACCTCCAACAAAAAGTCTGCCGGCTAGCCATTACCGGCCCGTTATCGGCTTGCCATTACCGGCCCGTTATCGACTTGCCATTACCGGCCAGTTATCGGCTTGTGCGACACTTCCATTACCGGGCCGGTAATGGCATGTCGTCAACGGACCGATGACTCTTTATCGGCTTACAGCATTGTGCCGTTGCCGGCCCATTGCTGGTGTGTTTGCTGGGAAGTAATACTGAAATTTTATTATAATTTAAATGTGTATGTACTAAAATTTATAATTTGTTACAAGTTTTATTAAATAGAACTTTATACTGTAATTTTATTTCAATTAGACGAAAGTTATAAATTTGAAATTTATTAATGACTATATTTTATCGAAATTTTAAAGTTTTATCGATCTGTTAAAAAAACGATGTTCTTTTCATTTTAAAATTTCTGAACGTATACGTTTTACTTTCAAGTGACCTCGCAAATATATTGCTACGGCAAAAAAAGTCTAGATTTTGACGTTTTTCGACCTCAAGCATGTGTATCTTGGTTATTACAAGAGAAACAAGAGCAGTTAAATTAAAAAAAAAGTTGCGAATTTTTATGCTGATCAATATTATTATAATATTATAATCTGTTTCTTCCAGAAGTTTTCCTTTGGAAGAGAATGGACGCGATTGTATTAAATGGACTGTATTAAGGGTTCATTCTAAATGAAGGGTTGAATCTAAATTAAGAAAGGTACAAATCTTACCTTTGGTTGGTTGTCTGCTTTCTGTGGAGAGTATACTCTTTTAATCCAATCTCCATTGGACATTGTCCAGTGGCTGCACATGAAGGTCCAGACTTGTAGCCTTTTTTTACACGCGATAATGTAGGAATTTATATTATACACATAAAGAAATAAATAATAGTTTGAGTTTTTAATTATAAATAAGGACCCACAGGTAGGCCGCGGTTGTCATGCGGTCCGTTGCGAGTTTTATTCTTCGAAAAAATGTGTCTTGCGTTCAACGATGGCTAAGTGAGAACTGACCCTTGGTTATATGGTAGGTCGCGCATACTTAGCTTACAAGTCCAAGTAAAATGGACCAAGTAGCGACACAATAATATTTCCGCAACATAATCAATAATTATTATTATAATCTGAAAGAAAATTTGACCTATGATTTTTTGTTTTTTAATTATCGCACAAAAAATAAAAAACCTGATTTTCTTTTTTATTTTTTGGAGCGAAAACCGATAAAGCTAGACGTTTTTAACTTATACAAAAAAATTAAAAATGAACAGTATGAAACAGTTTAAAAGCATGTGGGCTTTAAATAGGTTAACACTTTGTGTCGCCTTCGCCAAAATTTCAAATAATTAAATTATTTACAATTGTGGCGAAAGCGCCATATGCACGTTATGACAACAACAAGTAAGGGGCTGTCCATAAATTACGTAACGCAATTTATCAAAAAAATTGACCCCCCCCTGTGTAACAAACTGTCACATTTACCAACACCCCCCCCTGCGTAACGCGTAACAATATTAAACATTTTGTTTCGCAATAAATTTAACTATATTCTCACTATTGATTCGTTTTTCTCGACAAAACAAACATGAACCTAAAATATAGTATAACATAACCTTAAAAAAAAATTACACGAAAAAATCACTTAAACTTTAAAAAAATATTCATAATCAATATCACACAGGGAAAAAATACTAGGTACCTCTTTTTACACTGAGTGTCACATATAACACGTATATTGTTTATGCACAGGTACACAAAATAGTACACACATTGGTGTTCTGTGAGTACACATTCCGCGCGAAAATGTATCATTGCCGATGATTCATCGGCAAGATCGCGCAAGAACAGGGCCGTAAGATTTTTTTTTTAATATCAATGTCAACAGTTTTTTTACTGATTACAATATTATTTAAATATGCATAGTTTCGTCAGTTTTTCTGTGAAAAAAGGTCCACTAAATAGTAATTTATGTTGAAATAAAAATAGATCTGCCAAGCTTAGGAAATAAACATTAAATTTATTAAATTCCGTTACGTAACGTTTACCTAGACCCCCCCTCCCCCTGTCACAAACTGTAACAATTTCTCTGATCCCCTGATAACAAAAAACGGACTGCGCGAAAACTTACCTAAAAAACACTTTTGTCTTCTCGGATCCAAAAATTTACCGAAATTTGTAAACCATAAAGGACGGTTTAATTTAAAAAATGATACAGTTTTGCGCCTTAATTCTTAAAAATAAAAACCATTCATTGACGCCTACTTTGACTGAATTAGCACATTAATGTTCTAATTACAAATAATAGTATATGATTTTGGCAAAGATCTAAGCAGGAAATGCCAATAACTATAACTGGCCATGCTAAGACGAGAAACACTAATAATATTCCCGAGCGAACACGGGCTTTGCGACTAGTTCCGGTATAAATGTTATTGTTTAAACCAAAACAAAAAGTCCAAACCAAAAAGCCCACTTTTTAGCTAGTCAAACTTTTTAAGTTAGAGCTTCAAAAGCTTTCCAAAAAAAAGTCATTGATGGATGAGAACCAAACTAGGTAAGTTGACATTATTTAATCGAAAATTCGACAGTAATGGAAAATACTACATCGATCACACTTAGTGATAGATGAAATCAATACAAACAAAACCGTAACTAAAGACAGAAAAGACGATTTACCGCAGAAGGACACTAAGTGTGCTTACTTTTATCGCAGGGGGACATCTAGACACAAGGCTACTATGTCTAATTACTTTTATATTTTAGAATTCTAAAATTAAAAATATTGAAATACACATTTTTTTTAAGACTTTTGAGACCAAACTCGAGAAAGACAAATCGTAGCAATTTGAAATTTAAAGGGTATATTTGCGTAGTGAATATCTCGGCGGGGATTGAAATTGGGGTATGTGGGTAGGGGAGAAGGGGGTCAAAGGGGCCAAAAAAAGTTAATTTCTGGTATTTTTTTTTTAATTTTTTATCGTTCAATTATAATTTTGGCATGTATAAAAAGGTAATAAAATTTACCATAAAAAAGGTAAAAACCATATTTTTCGTAGCACCAATACTTTTGGAGATATTAGCAAAATAACAAAATACACGCCACAGTGGTCTTTTTATTAGTTTATAGGCAAAGCCTTGTATTTTGCAAATTTTAATAATGATTTATGTCCATTTTAAGCAAAAAAAAATTTCGGTCACCAGTTACGATGCGCAGTACTGCTTAGACAAACGTAAGTATGCGCAGAAGAGTTTATTAATATATACGAATACTTAAAAGTGTTCTGTCAAACTTATACAAATATGTCATGCGCAGTAAGGATTGGTAGAACATATTTATGCGCAAAAGTGTTTAATAATACATACAAATACGCAAAAGTGTTCTGGTAAAGATATTTATTTATTTATTTATTTATTTATTTTACGGGAAAGCCCCATTACAGTAAAGTATAACAAAAAATATATAAGCTAATGATATACAAATATATCATGCGCAGTAAAGATTGATGGAACATAATTATGCGCAAACGTGTTTAATAATACATACGAGTTCGCAAAAGTGTTTTACCAAAGATATACAAATATATCATGCGCAGTAAAGATTGGTGAAACATATTTATGCGCAAACGTGTTTAATAATACATACGAATGCACAGAAGTGTTCTGGAGTTGCTAGAGGTGAGGAAAGGCAAAGGAAGTGTGACAAAAAGTGTGTAGTCTATTTCCACTATTCTGTTCGTCTAAAATATAAAAGTTTTTTTAACGCTTTTGCGTTTCAGATATTTTTTTAGAGTGATTTCATAATAAAAAATATTTAATAAAATAAACTTGGTAGTAAGAAAGTAGTTAGTTAGTAGGTAGTTTTTAGGGCGGTTAAGGAGATTGCCATCCGAGCTCGGAGAGTTGTATGTTTGGACGTAATAACGTGAGGAAAAAAGGTTTTGGATGTTATATTTTTATTTTACTTTGTCAAATTCAATTACCATAATTTTTAATTAAAATTAATTAAAATAAAAAAAAATGTATTCTTATGATAAATTGAATTAAAAAAGAATTTCTTTTAAAGAAAAATTATCTTTTAAAAATACGTGACACTATTATCTTTCTCCTTCAAAAAAAAATAATAGCAATTCTACTATGGGCCAGGAGATCAGATTTTTTGGCAGAACGTCGGATTTTTGTCAAATAAACATAAAACTTTATATATGGGGGTTTACAACACCGCTAAAATCGAATCCAATGTTAAAAACCCCCATATATCAATTTTTAAATTAAAAAAAAAAGGTATTGTACCAGCGAGAACTTTTGGTAAAATACCTGTATGCGAAATTTAAATTCTCTAGATTAAAGCGTTTTTAAGTTATCGTGCTTACGGGATTTCCCGGACACACCCACCCGCCGACCGACGAGAACCATCAATCAACAATTTTTTTTTTGCTCAAAATTGATTTTATTCGGCATAAAACGTCATAAAACTCAAAAATACGCAAAAAAACAATAGAAAATTTTTGCACGAATACAAAGCTTTCTAAAAATTAAAAAAAAAGAAAATGGAAAAGCAATAACCATAAAAATACATAAATAACCTTAACTGAACTATTTGGAGAAACTTTTTTCTCTTTTCCCCACATTTCTTCATTTTTACTGTAAAATTATAATTATTTATTTATTGGTAAATTATACTTTTCTAAAAAAAAATAATGCTAAATTATGCTCACTCATTTTGAAGAGCATATCATAAGGAATAAAATGATATAAAATGTCTTTATACTGATTGTGTTGCGTTGTGTTGCGGGGTATTTCTAAAATGTATTTTATTAAACTAAATAGCAATCTCATGAAAATGTATGTAGTATTTGAACATACAAAAACAATTTTTAGCTAATTATATTTTTTCTAACTTATGCATCTATAAGAATATAAAAAATGATAAAACACTTTTGAAATTCCGTACTAATCCAAAATTATTAATAATATTAAACAGCCAAACACAGCGAAGTTCTTAAAACAAATTTAGATTTTGCGCTATTGCTCTGATCTCAAAAGTTATTTAAAAGGCTCAATATTTGTATGATAAATACTTCAACTATCCTTGATTACAGTGACATATTTGTTTTATCGAAATTGTTTAAAGGACTTTTTGCCAAAATCCCTGACCACTTGGCCCATAGTGAATTCGCGTGTAGATTTATTTTTATTCAAAGTCCTTTCTACTAAACTTGGTTATAATTGGTATTATTAAAAGTTGACGATTACAATTTAAATTAAATTGATAGAATTCCCTTTTTAATTACGTTAGTTAGAGGGTATAAAGTTTATGATAAATTCAGATCTAAATCTATTTAGTTCAGATTCAATTCATTTATTAACTAAATTCAATTCAATTCATTATAATAATTATTATCATTCTGCTTAAGACAAATAAAAAAAAATAGTCAAGTATGAGTAGATTGGCGCATTGAGAGTTTTGAACTTGGCTTTTTTGCCATATCTTCAAGAGTTCTAGTCGTAGCCTAAAACTGTATGTGACTTTTTTATAGAGAATGATTTGATTTTTCTTTTGGTATAGTATTAATTTTTCCATGCAATAAAGTTACTATTTAATATTAAGGACAGAAATTTTTAATTTTAAACAAAATTATAAAAATATTAATTTATTATTCCATCAATCTATTTTCTAATCATCGTAGAGAGGGATATTGGTAGACTGACAGTTTCGGGCCGCTGGCCCTCTTCAGTACCAAGAGTCAACTATGCACGCTGATTAAGAAAACGTTTTTAGACTTTACTCGCAAAAGGAATATAGCCATTAGATTGATGTAGACTTGTGCGCCATCTATTTCTAGATGTAGACAACTACTCATACCTCTCCTATTCTGGAGACTTTGAATGGTAGCAAGTTGAAGACTTGTGTGTCTCAAGCACATAGTACCACTAACGGGTGGTTAGACGTAGAATTAGTAAGGACAGAAATTTTTAATTTTAAACAAAATTATAAAAATATTAATTTATTATTCCATCAATATATTTTCTAATCATCGTACAGAGTGATATTGGTAGACTGACAGTTGGTACTGAAGAGGGCCAGTAGCCCGAAAAACGTTACGCCGCGTTACAGAGGAGGGGTGGGGGTCAGTAAAAATGTTACGTAACACTTAAAAAATTATAAACTTATAAAATGTTTATTGGATCACGTTTTTAACAATGATCTAGGCTTAAAGAGACGGATTCCTTACAAATTTTATTACACACGGCGTGGTTAACAGTTCACTAAATCCTCTAAACAAAAATAATTAGAGATGGAAAACCATAGCCAATAACCGGTTTTCGGTTAACCGGTTGCGGAAATTACATCAGTCCGGTTTTGGGTCAAAACACTGAAGCTATAACCGGTTAAAAACCGGTTTAAACCATAAAGCAAAATTTCCTTTCATTTTTTTTAACTTTTTGTAAAATGTTACGTAACAAATAGGGGGGAGGTGGGGGTATCGAAAATGTTACGCCGCGTTACATGGGGGGGGGTTAAAAATTGCCAAATTTTGCGTTACGTAATACTTAAATGCTCCCTTATCTATAAAAAAATTTTTTTCACTATTTGCCCTGCCCCCTTACCTCACTCTGATACATCTTTATAGTTTTCCTTAAAAGTTTATGTAATGTAATTACCTAATGATTTAACCGGCTAAACTGCAAGTAGCTGTGTTTTTGTTAATTTTGCTTAGAAAATGTTTGAAACTTAATAGCTTTTTTATTAGTTATTAAGTTAAAAACATTTGCTTAAAAGCAAAATTACCAAACATACAGCTGCTTGTAGTTTAGGTGGCTTAAATCATTAGGTATATTTTCAGATAATTTCGTAAAAAAAAGTAGCTAAAACAAGTAGCTGTATTTTTGGTAATTTTGATCTATGCCGATAGTCACTTATTTAAATAGCGAGATGTTATTTAATCTCTCTTAAATAGCAAGAAGCTATTTAATCAGGGAAATAATCTTTTTATTTTTTTTTTCAGAATTTTAACCCTTATATTTTTGGAAATATACAAAATCATTATTTGCGCTCCTAATAGAAGTAAGTGAATTTTTCTGTGTAAACCGAAGCGGAGCTGAGGTCTATAAACACCACCGAGGTAGAAAAAAACTTACCTACAAGTAGCACATTACGTTTTTCTCAATACCAAGAAGTTAAAAATATTTTATTAATAATATTTATATGTGTGTCTTACTGTTTTGTTTGAAGTGATTTCATCTATCACTAAGTGTGCTCGATGTAGCACTTTCCATTATTGTCAACTTTTTGATTAAGTAATGGCAACTTACCTAGTTGGTATTGGTAAAAATTCCGAGACAAGCATAATTTAAATATTTGGGAAAATAATTAATTACACAGCCACACAAAAAAAATGGTCCGGAATTTTTTCGGAGACTATTGCATACCTATGTATTTTGAGGCGCTGAATTCGAATTTAAGGTCAAAATAGCACCTTATTCGATTAGTTTTGGAGATAACCTCAAAAAATCTTCCTTTGATATAGGGTTAACTGGGGCTAATGTGATACAGTCAAAATAATGGGGCTGTTATGATACAGCTAGCTCTAAATATTTACAGTCTACAAATTAAAGTAAGAAAAATTGGTGAATTACAGAATTATATACTTAATTATAAGTCATATTCACTCAAAAATCTAAAACATTTGAAAAAAAAAATGTTTCCCTTTAGCTACAATCTTTGCTTAGTGTACTTTTACTGCAGCCAAAACTATCAATAATAATATATGTGTTCATGGTTTCGGTCATATAAGGCCGATTTAGAGCTTTAATTTGAAGTCTAGTTTGTTAAATTTCAGCAGCGTTGAAGCACGTATATTTCAAGTAAAAGTGAAGGGGCTATTGTAATACAGCAACTGTTGCCTTTCGATGGGGCTGTTATTTTTGTTTTATGAAACGCTTCATTTGTGGACTAAAAGTTACCTACAGCATTTTTACGTTTTTTTAACAATCCCACATCTAGAAATCACATTACTAGTTATAATTTTATAAATATCAATCAGTAGCTTTAGTGAAAAAAAAAACATGAAAATAATTTTCTGTACCTACTTGAATGGCTGTCAAAATTGCAGGGAAAAATGATAAAGGACAATAGTGTGTCATACTAACCCCACGTATTTTAAATCTATCTCCAACACAAAATACATAGAAATACAATGATCTCCGGAAAAGATTCAGAATATATTTTTTTCTTTTTTTGTGGCTGTGTTGTATAAGTTTTACAGGGTGATCATTTAAAAACGAACCACACCAAATATATCGTAAACTAAGCAAAATATGAAAATTGTTGTAATTTTCACCCCCTACCCAGCTACCCCAACATTAGAATCTTAAACAACAACCCCATCTTGTGATAATAATTTGAAAGAGCTTAAAACATGCTATATTTCGGTTAAAACAACAATTAAATACACCAACCCTTAACTTAAGGGTGTATGGTTTTATTTCAAAATAATGGGTACACAATATTCACAAAAATATTTCCAAAAATAAATAATTTTAGTTCAATTCATGAGGGTTTTAACTTCTACCCTTTAGCTACCAGCCAACTGTTTCATTTTTAATTAAATTTCAATTATTGCGATACCTTATTTGAGAGAGCCTGAAAATTATGTCTTTTTGTACATAAAAAATATAGTTAAGGATTAAGAGTTAGGGGTAGACGTAAAGGGTCGTTTTTAAAATAAATCAAAACCAAAAGAACAACTGAACGAGTGATAAATATTTTATATCTAGTCATTTGACCCTTTGGATCAAAGGAATGTATATTTATTGCCACTTCAAAAACTTTTAACTTATTTTAAGCTTTGCGATAATTTTAAAGAACATATATCCACGCGTTTTTAAGAAAACCTATTTTTATTTGTTACGAGACATTTAAAAATATTTTGAAATGAAAAAATTAAAACTAAATTTTGACTTTTTTTAGAGATCCCTATCAAGTTGGTATTTTACTACACACCTCAAACATGTATACAGGGTGTCCAAACCTATAAGTCTCACAAAGCTTTTTTGAAAACGTTTGGACTTTTTTGAATATACACGGTGATGAATAAGATATTTTCAGCATATAATTTATTTTTGTAAATGAAATGACCCCATTTATTTCATGTCACATTAATATTTAACTGTCCCAGAAAACCAGCTTGAGAGTCTAGTATATAGATAGCATCATAAACATGCTTTCATATTCTCGATGCTACCTAACTAAGCATTCCCCAAGTCCAAGACTTGTGTGGGCTAGTAGTAGAAGGATCCACCGGCTTTAACTCACAAGTCTATATTTGTATTAAAAGTCCACGGGACCCATTTCGTAAAAAAACAATATAGTGGTGCTATGATGCTATTGGAATATTTTAAAAACTTGACATTTTTTTTTTGTGTTTCATTATGGAAACGACGCTATTTTATTTTAATTTTTCAGTCGCAAACTTTTTAAAACGCCATTTTTGCAAAATTTTCAAATTCAACGACCTATTTTTATTTAGTTTTTTTGTACAGTATACCTAAGTTTTAAACTTAGCGATATAACTAGATGAAACGTTGCAAACGCTAAAAATATGAGTTTTACCCTATTTTTACCCCCTTACCCCCAATCGTTTAATCAGCTCTTCGGAATACAAAAAACCGCAAGTCGATATCTCATGTAGAAATGGAGTTAGAGAGTTTACACCCAGACAGACAGACAGACAGACAGACGGACGCAAAAATTTTTTTTACTGATTTCGACTCAGAATGGTCTAAAACGTCGAGAAATGTGAAAAAAACGTGGTCAAAGATTTTTAGTTTTTGGCGAAGATTTCAATACATCGGCACTCTTAGTAGCACTAAGTGCTGATGTAAAAAATAGGTCGTTGCATTTGAATATTTAGCAAGAAATGGCATTAAAGTTGATTGATTAAAAAAAAATATTAATATTGGGCCATTTTCACAAAAACAAAAGAAAATCGGTTTTACATCAACAGCGAGTCCTTAGTAATCTACTTAAAGAGTTAAAATATCAATTTCCTAAAATATTTCAACATTGACATCAAAGCTGCGCCATGTTAATTTGATTAAAAACGTATCTCCTATCTAATGTAATTATCGACTTGCGAAACATCATTGAAAAGACCATTTAAAGGCAAATCTAAAAATGTAAGCAAAATGTGTAGTTGAGACAACTTTCGGTTAGATCGGAAATTATATTTCTTTTAATGGCTATGTCAAAATGAGGGTTTTTATGGCTCATATAAGCACTGCAAATGAGGTCCAGCGCCCTAAGGAGACAATATTAACCTTATATGAGTTGTTTTTCTTATTTTTGCAGGTTTTATCGATTTGAATCCAATTTTTTTTAATTTCTTTTTTAGAGGTGTAAACCGCTGAACAAAATTTATACACCTGAATTCCTTATAAGACCTAATTCCTAAAAATTTCTTCCGACTTTCCTTCAACATTAACTCGAAAAGTCTTAAAAATTACCTAAAAAAAGTGCTACGTTTGGTAAAGATAAGATTTCCTCTGATTTCCTTGTGATATTACTGCAAGTTATACACCTGAATTCCTCAGCTGTTAAGCCCTCAGTTAAAAAAAAAAACAGTTGACAATCGAGCATTTTTTTTTCTGTATTATAAAAATGAAAATGGAATATAATAATACATCAAAAAATAAAAAATAAATATTCATGTTGGCATGGGTCGTATAATATATTTGAAGGGAGGTAAAGCTTATTAATACTATTTAAAAAAACTTTGAGATCAAGTGTTGCCAGATTGGGAATATTTTTAACAAAAGTTTTCATTTAATGACGTAAAGAAGAAATCCGAGCAAGTCCTATTCAAAGTAAAATATATTTTTTGCTGGCACCCTAATGTATACTAGAGCACTAGATAGGTAGGTTTGTTAGGGTAGGTGGGTAGTTTGAGTGGTTCCGCTTTGTATAGTGTGTAGACGACCTACCCACCCTAACAAACCTGCCTACCCACTGCTCTAATGTATAAAAAAAGAAATACCTCGAGAAATACTTAATTCCGTTTTTGCTATTCTTTTCAAGAATAAGGCTTGTATAAATTTAATAAAAATTAAGTAGGTTAAACTAGCTATATGAGAACAAAAGAGATTGTGTTACCAAAAAGGACGTAAAATAGAATTTCTTTAATATAAGTTAAAATGCATTTTGTTTGGATTGGATTACGAAGACTGTAGAAAGGGAAGTTGTGACGCTCTACGATGAAAGTTGAGAGACAAATGGGTCATTAACAATTGTTACTATAATATAGTAAAAATTATGTTTGGTTATATTAGGATATTTAAAACAACACTATATTTTTTGAAAATTTTAAGTCTGTGCCAAATTTTATCTCCAAAAAATAAAATTAAACCGAACCCTATAGGACCCCCATTTCATTTAAAAAATTGAAAAAAATAAATAAAAATTATAATTTTTTTATACGGCACTATTTTTTAATAAAATGTTCATAGTATACAATGTCATGCAAAATGAATGCAAATAAATTTCATACTGAAAAAATTTTGGAATCCATTTAAATTGTTTACATATTTTTACAATTTCCAAATGAAATTGAGTTAAAGTTTGGCACAGAATCCTGCGTTTGATTTAAAAATAACTATTTTCCTAACAAGTGCGGAAAGAGGCTCTTTTCCGCACTCGATTGCATTTGCCGCGTAGGGTAGCGGAGTTCAGACAAGCAATCGATTGCGGAAAATCCTCTTTACGCATGCGTTAGGAACAATATTTTTCCTATGAGCGGAGTTATATACTTTTATATTTTATTTTTATATTGTTTCAATAAGTAAAACAATTAACAGTCAATAAATTTGAACATTTTTATAATATTATGAATAAATATAACAAGAATAACACTACGCAAATAAATTAAACAATATTCATGCGTGCGGAAAAGGCCTTCTTTCCACACTCATATATGTGTGGAAAGAGACATCTCTCCGCACGCTCGTACGAAATAACAATTATTTTTATTGATTTTTTTTAACTTTTGTATTTTGCATGAGATGGTATAGCAGATATACTTAATTAATTAAAAAAAATCGTGCCTTGTAAAAAAAAACAATTTTTATTTTTTTTACAATTTTCAAATGAAGTGAAAGCCTAATTTATTTTATTTTTTTGAGCTGAAATTTGGTACGGATTTTGTTATCTTATGCGGAAGCCTAAAAAGTAAAATTTATATTTAATTTTTTCCTCTCCTCTAAAATATTTTTTATTGGTTTTATGTTCCTTTATATGTAGAACATCACTTTTATCTTTAATAAAGAAGCTGGAAATATATATGTCCTTCATCCATGGCGTTTTTCCTATTTTGAGAAAAACAATTTATTTGTGAGAACAATGTTGAACTAATTGAATACACGTTAAAAAAAATGTTTGAAAGATTAAAACTGCTGCAACTTTTGTTGAAAAAAGAAAAATAAATTGAAAAAAATATATAAAAAACGTTTTAAAAACATGCGTTTATTTATTAGCACCAACGAAACGTCGGCAGTTTAAGTAAAAAAACGTTTTTCTATCTTCGAAATTTTTCAATTTTTTTGGCGATATTTATGTGCCGTGATTGGCTTGATGGGCAGCCATGTATCTTGTAAGCCAATCACGGCATCGCATTCTTATGTTTTATGTTCTTATGCAAGCTTCTGGATATGCCTTAAAATATCAAATCGAATAAGAATACTTACTCTACTATAACTAGTACGGAAAAGACAATATTCCTCGCGAAAGAAAAATTTTGAATAAAGCGTGTATGATGTTCTGCTCGAACGGATATTGTCTCTTCTTGTTCCCATCGATTTACGTTTGTAAGTACCCCAATGCGGATTACTAAAAAAAATTAAATATTGTTAATGTTAATTACGTTCCTACAGTATTATATAAGATAATATACAACTTAATAACACGAGTTTATAAAGTAAAATATTTAGGAGTCTATGTATAACAAAAGATGATACAGGTACAGAGTTACATACGATATGATATATAGATAAATATGTACATTATCCATTCTCGAAAAATTTTCTATGAAAATCAAAACACGTGTTTAATATTAAATTTAACAAAATTTTACGTTTATTTCACAAAACTGTGTGCGCATTTTCCTTTAAACTATTATTTACTCCAATGTTTTAAATAATTAAATAAGTACAGTTGGATCCGAAAAAAAAAACAATTGTTTACAACCAATACAGTTGTTAATGTTGACAATATTTGTCAACATTATTTATAATAACTATAAATTACATAATCAGTAAAGGATTTAATTTAATTAAGTACATAATTAGAAATGGATCAATTAAATGATGTTAAGAAAGCTCAAGCTATTGGGTTATTGGAAGCAGGATATGAGCAAGTGGACTTTTTGGCAAAGTTTAATGATTCCGAGAGTTTTGTTAAGGTTGAAGAAAAAATGGATACAGGAGGAAACGATTAAAAGGCGCGCAGGCTCGGGAAGAAGGAAGTGAAAATTTACTTAATTATTTAAGAAAACATCCTTTACGAGACGCGGTGCAGGCTATAAACGATATAAATGTTCTTGGGTCGAAAACCACCGCCCGTCGCCCCATTGATAATTCCGTGATTGGAAACTTTTATGCAGCAAAAACCTTTTTTAAACGAAAATCGTAATTTTCATAAATTATATATTTCATTACTAAGGAGTTCGAAGTTTTATTTCAAATAAGATTTACTACATATTGTGTTTAAATTTTATGATTAAATATTGTAAATGTTTTTTCAGTTTATTATTTATTATATATTTTTTTAAATATATTAATATTTGACATTTATATATTTAATTATTGGTATACAGATTCATGGAGAGTCCCAAAAAAGCTTCGAGCTTGTTCTAGGGGCTGTCCATTAATGTTGTAAAAAAGAAGAAATATTAACATAAAAATAACCATCTTGCTTCTGCAAATCTGGAACCTCTATATTTGCTAGTTTTCCATTTCTTCCAGCTTCATATAATAACAGCAGTTACTGTTATTTAACATTATTCGCATTCACGCATTATCTGTAATAACTTATTAGAGACTACTAATAAACTTAAAGAAAAACCGACCTCTATATAACCTCTTATTTATTTTCTTAAGTTTTTATTGAAAAACTTCGGTAAAGATAACATACCTATTGAATATTTGCATGAAAAGTCTTATATTTCAAGAAATATTTTAATTTTAGTGCCCTGTGACCGTAGCTGCAGACCTTACTTAAATTGCATTTTTTTGAAAAACCACCCGCGTTCCGAGCGAGATTTAAATAGCCCATAAAGGGGAAGTTTTGGGCTATCCTGCACCGTATTCACTTTTTCTAGGTAGCCATGCTTATTTGAGTTTTTTTAGTTTAAAAAAGTTCAATTTTTAGCCGAAAATTGACAATAGCGCCGTCTACTGGTAAGTTTTTATTGAAAAACTTCATTATAGATAACACACCCATTAAATATCTGCAAGAAAAGTCTTCTATTTCAAAAAATATTTCAACTTCAGTGTCCTGTGACCGTAGCTTCAGACCTTAATTAAATTGCATTTTTTCGAAAAACGACTTTCGTTCCGAGCGAGATCTAAATAGCCCATAAAGGGGAAGTTTTGGGCTATCCTGCACCGTATTCACTTTTTCTAAGTAACCATGCTTATTCAAGTTTTTTTAGTTTAAAAAAGGGCGATTTTTGGCCGAAAATCGAAAATAGCGCACTCTACTGGTAAAACTATTATTTATTTTTTACATGTTTTAATTTGCAAAAACAGGAAGAAGTTTGTGTCCAAATATGAAATTAATTGAATTTCAAATAAATTTTTTATTTAAGAAAAACGAAATTCGGCTTTTTTCGTCCGACCTAACTTCAAAAATGCCCATGACCCAAACCAGGGACTAACTAAAAAAAAATAAAATTGGTTTCGGGGTAAGAAAAGATGTAGAAAACGAATAAAATACTTTTGATCCAATTTAAAAATGTAATGTAGACCGATCGTTCGATACTATCGCGATTTCGTAGTTAAACTATAAAATAATTAATAAAATTGACATTTTGGAATATTTAAAACTTGCGTTTTTTGTGGGTCCAACTATACACAAATTTATTCTATAATTTAAATATTTATGGTAGCTTCCGTTTAGCATAAAGCCATTGCCGTAGAAATAAAATGGGTATATTTATTTTGATTTTTGATCATAATTTTATACATAAAGGACCTATACTATTGTTAAACTAGGTCAAGTATTTTACATCACTTTCGCTTTATTTTAGCAATGTTTAAAATTAGTTTTAAGTTTTTTTCATTACTTGCATGCTTTTTACTTAAAATTCTGCACCATGTTGTAATAAATTTCAATTTGCCTTTCTCGCTTGTCTTGCAACTTTAATCCTTACTTTACTAGAAGGAACTATTTTAATATTTTAATTTGTCCTTTCCAGCTGAAATTAGTTGTAAGATGGTTCCTAACCAGTAAAAAACAGAATAAAAGTCAAATGTTACTTTATAATTATATCTCCGGAGACCTATGTCTCCTCAGGCGTAAGCTTTTGTGGAAACAAAGAATGAAGCATTATTTCTTTGCATTGTCTGTAATTTATTTTATCATTCCAACCAAACTGGGTAGTTTTTTTTCCACTGGGATATATAATTTTATAATGCATAAAATAATAATTTACACATAGAAAAAACGGATTCGTTGAACCAAGGACACGTGTCTTTGGATATGTTCAAAGCCATATTCTCTTGTTTCAATTTTTTTTTCATTTTTTTGAACCTAATTCAATGTCCTTGAATTAAGAGTGCGGATTTTTATTAAAAAACCCGTGCTCTTCATTCAAGGACATTGACTTTGGTTCAAGAAAATGCCAGCCTTGAAACAAGAGAATATGGCTTTGAACATATACAAAGACACGTGTCCTTGGTTCAAGGAATCCGTTTTTTCTATGCAGTGCTACCTAGGTAATAAGTAATTTGGGCGCCGGACTTTACAGCGAAAAGCAACCTCGAAGACCATTACCACGCAGTCCATTACCGCGATCGCCAATACCGCGAAAAGCCATTACCGCGACAAGCCATTACCGAGCGTGTCCTTTACTGCGAAGACCATTACCGCGTAGTTTATTACCGCGAACGGTCTTCACCGCGTATGACTTTTGCAGCGAAAATCGTTATACATTATTTTTATTTTATATAAGGGAATTTCCGTTTGGTTTGGTTAGTTTTGGTTTTTGTTTGGATTTTTATTGATAAAGTGGAACGTTTACTAAATGTACCCATATATCTGTGTTTGGTTTTTTATGTGTGCTTTTTTTTAAATTTATATCGACTGATTTGTATAAATTGCTGATTAATAATCAGTTTAGTACGAATCGTCATGACGATCGAAATAATGAAAAGTGCTAGGGGCAAAAACCTCGCTGTATATAAACATTTCATATACAGGAAAGAAAAGACTGTTAAAAAAAATTATTAGTGCGTAGATTACGACGTGCTTTGTTGCAAGGGGCGTTTACATACTTCGGACGGAAATGTTTTAAAGGAAACTAGTAATAGCCACAACCCTGACCCAGCAGCTATATAGTTAAAACTGTTTGATTTTTTTCTTCAAAATATTTATTTATTTTTTATTTAATCTTTTTTTCTTCAAAAAAAAAATAAAATAATTATGCGCGGTAAAGTCCATGCGTGGTAACGGTGGCGCGGTAACGGTTTCGCTGTAACGGACTTATTTTAATTATTGGGAAAAAAATCGAAGCGGTTTATAATTCTAAACAGAAGGCAAATTAAAGTAATGAAATAATAAGGTCCACCCTAATACTTATAAAAACATAAACATAAACAGCCACCTAACAAAGACGTTTCTTTGCAATTTAGATCACCAATTCTACCACAAATGGGCTCTGCTTACTGATCCTGACGACATTGCCGGTGGTCCGAAGGGCTATTTGAAGTGTGATATCAGCGTTATCGGCAAAGGAGACACCGTTAAAGTTCCACCCAAGAGCGAAAAAGACGAGGATGATATTGAAGCGTAAGTGTTTGAACACTGTAAAAAAATACACTGCCCAGTAAAAGAGCTTTCATATTTTACACCTCCGCGCGTAAAATGGATTTTTTAGTATTAGATTTACTTTTAGAAACCTTAAAATATACCAATTTTCACGAAAGCTACCCCCCGCCTCTTAGTGGGTGCAGTTAGAACTTTTTTTATCAGATTCTCTTTCAGCAACCTTAAAAAGTCCAATACACCAATTTTCACAAAAACTACCCCCCGCCCCTTTGGGGGTGGAGTTAGAATTTTTTTATAATCAGATTCACCTTCAGCAACCTCAAAAAGTCCAATATACCAATTTTCACGAAAACTACCCCCACCCCTCAGGGGAAGGATTTAGGATTTTTTAATTATCAGATTCACTTTCATCGGCCTCGAAAACGCCAATATACCAGTTTTCACGAGAACTACCCCCCACCCCTCAGGGGGTGAAATTAGAAATAAATTATTATCAGATTCATATTCGCCAACCCCAAGAACCCCAATGCCAATGCCAATTTTGAGAAAATTCTGAAAATATTTTAAAATGTTTACCCCCTCATCTCTTTGGGGGTAGAGTTAAAAAAAATTATTATCAGATTCAATTCCAGCAATTTTCAAATTTTTCTAAAAAAAAATTATTTTTCCCCATTTGACCCCTTGCTGCACCCCAATGTTCACCAGTTCACAATCCCGAGCTAGAACTTTTGGCAAAATAACCGTATGTCAAATTTCAAGTCTCTAGCTTAAAGCGTTCTTAAGTTATCCTGCCCACAAGATTTCCCGGACAGACCGATCGACCGACCGATCGACCGACCGACCGACCGAGCGACAATTTTTTGTTTGCTTGAAATTGATTTATATCTACATAAAACGCCATAAAACGCAAAAAAAAAATTGAAAATTTTTGCACGAAATTTTGAAAATTTTCAAAATGGGAAAGCAATATGTGGAAAAATGTTCAATAAAAATATCTTTGGAAATTTTATGTGAACACAAATTTGACTCCAGAATATTTTTATGATTTTAGAACAAAAGAGAGCTAAAATAATGTTTTTTACCACTTTTTCCCATTTTTCTCAGAAACCTGAGGTAATAGAAACATTCTCAGCGACCCAAAATTAGTTTAAAAACAATCAAGGCAAAAACCGTGTTGCTTAGTTTTTAGAGGAGTTTTCTATATAATTTTTGTTACAATATTTTGGATAAACCAACTAATTATGAAGTCCGAAATTTTCAAAATGAATAAGTTTAATAACTCTGAAAACAATTCCTCGAACGGGTATATTTTAATTTTGATCGGGACATCGTTTGATTTAAGAGTTTTTTTTCTGGTTTCAACTGTGTCTTGTTTTTAAAATAGGATCAGTAACTCTCAAGTTAGTCGGCATTAATTTCTTTTCAACATTGATGAACTGCAGCTCTCTTGGATCTTTGAACCGTGTCCATATGAACTTTCTTTATTAATTTTTGACGTTACTTAAATTTTTCATTGGGGTTTCCTGTATAAATTACTAAAAATCTTTAGACTGTGTGTGTTCAGTAAATGTTGCACTTCAAAGGTCTATAGAATTCCCAAAAGTTCCAGGCGAAAATTGTTTTTGGTAAAAGTAAGAAAACTATTTTTTTTTTTTTTCTAAAAACGTATTTTTTAATTAATTTTTAATATAATAATATGATTTAATGTTATAAAAGGAACCTTTAAAGCTATTAAAGCAATGTTTTGCAACTGATATCAAAACCAAATACTCGTATTATACGTGTATGCTATTTCGTTAATTAAATGTCAAGTTCAAATTTTCTTGGTAAAATGTTATTTATGTTATACTCGAGGTTAAACCTATATTAAAGTAGAATAAATTTAATTTATTAAGTTTAAACTGCAAAGTCGGCTAAGTGTATATTTAGTTTTGAAATTCAGAAACTAGTTAACTTTTATGTAAACGTGTTTTGCTTCTTCTTTACTTCTAAAATGGGGTTTAAACCCCTAAACTTTTAAACCTAGTGCTATAGAATCTCTAGTATAGATCACTTTTGTATACAAAATGCCTATTTACGATACCAGTGAAGTAAGCGGGATATTATCGACTCATATCTAGGAGATATATCCTAGAAATATTCATCGATTTAAAAAAATCATATGCTTTAAAATCTCCTTTCTATGCTCTTTCTCAAGACATACATTGATTTTGACATAACCAAAAAAACATAACCTAACATTTTTAGCAAAATATAAAAATCGTGGTATCTCAAAATTTACCCCCTTCAGTTTGTTTTTAAATTGGCTTAGATCAGTCCACACTATTCCTATTGCATCGATCAACAGTCTAGAGTGGGCCGGCTTTTAGTTTTTCTCTTAAAGGCACAAAAAAAACATAAGTCGCCTGCGCCATGGATAAGACTATGATATTCTTATGTATTTTCGCCCGCTGAAACCGAATCTGAACTCAGTTTAACCCCTACAAGTCTGGATTTATCTCTATAGCCTCACTGTGCTACCAACGGAAAAAAGTGACCAAAATTATTTTATTGGAGATTTTAAAGCATATATGATTTTTTTTTAATCGATGAATATTTCTAGGAGATATAGGTGTATGTAGTATGTATGTCTGTAGACGGGACTTGACCAAAATAACCACCCTGTATATGTTAAAAGGATAGATGGATTTTAAAAATATGATGCCTTGGTATACAGGGAAATTTAGAAATAGGGTCAATAATTTTAAGGGGTGATTTTACAAAGGAAAATATGAAAAAAAGTTCCTATAGATATATGTCTAAAATTGCGTCGTAAGGGAGCTAAGCCCCTTTGAAAGTGGCTAAAAAACTCGGTTTTTATTTAATAACCCTTTGAGATATACCAACGAGGTTGTGCACGTGAACTAATCTTAATAAAACCCATCTTCGCATGTTATTTTCATGTACTTATTTTAACCAGGGGTCTGCGAAATGGGAGGGCCTTATCAGTTTTTTGTCTCAAACTTTTTTCCCTGTTACTTTTTTGTAATTTAATTTTTGGAATATGATTTCTTAGGTCAAAATACATCAAAAAGTTACTCTTGTTGTAATACTGTAGGATTGACCGTTTTCGAGAAAAAGTTTAGGACAAAAAACTGATAAAGCCCCCCGTTTCGCACACCCCTGTTTAAAATAAGTACATGACAATAACATATGAAGATGGGCCTTATCAATATTAGTTTACATGCAAAACCTCGTTTCTATATCTCAAAGGGTTCCTGAGTTATTAAATAAAAACCGATTTTTTAGCCACTTTCAAAGGGACTTAGCTCCCTTATGACGCATTTTTAGACATATATTTATAGGAACTTTTTGTCATATTTTATGATGTAGAATTACCTCTTAAAATTAATGACCCTATTTCTGAATAACCCTGTATATGCCTACTATATTATATAGTGCTACAACTATTTCAAGTTTGATCAAAATCCTTGAGATGAGTGCAAAATCTTTGCATGCCAGGCCCCTAGCGTCTACGTCCCATATTCAATTCGGTCTTTCGCGCTGTTGCCAAATTGTGAAATTTTATATATCTTTGGTTTTTTGTTGTTTTAGTATTTTTTTTGCAAAAAAACACCATAACAATCAAAAACCAAACAAAAAACACCAAACCAACCAAAAACCAAAGATATATTAAATTGCACAATTTGGCAACAGCGCGAAAGAACGAGTTGAATGTGGGACGTCAACGTTAGTTGCTAGGCCTACCTCATATAAGATTTTTTCTCTGGTTACCTTTCGAACCCTGTATCTCTTTATCTGTTTAATGATGAGTTAAAAAGAAGAAATTAAAATAATTCCTGGTTTATAGAACTGCATTTAAATTTATAAAAACAAAATTTCCCAACGTTAGTTAAAAATTGTACATTTTAACTTACGCCTTACACTTCCACATCGCAAACTTAATACTTTTAATAATTTTTTGTATTTTAACTGATATTTTTGTTGTATTTATCCCCTGAAGATGCTAGTTCAATAAATGTCGAAACGTTGGGAAATGTTGTTTTTACAAATTTAAATGCAGTTCTATAAACCAAGAATTATTTTAATTATTACATAATTAGAACGAGGGAATATACATAAAAAGAAGAAAGTTTACCTCGACAAAACAGAACATTACATAATAAGAGTTATAAGTTAAAAGCCTAGGGGGGGGGGGAGGGGGTCAGAGAAATTGTTACAGTTTGTGACAGGGGGGAGGGGGGGGGGGGTGTTTAGGTAAACGTTACGTAACGGAATTTAATAAATTTAATGTTTAAGGTTAGCAGATGTATTTTTATTTCAACATAAATTACTATTTAGTGGCCCGTAATTCCCCTTTTCACACAAAAATTGACGAAACTATGCATCTTTAAATAATATTTTAATCAGTAAAAAAACTGTTGGCATTGATATTAAAAAAAAATCTTACGGCCCTGTTCTTGCGTGTTCTTGCCGATGAACCATCGGCCATGATACATTTTAGCGCGGAATGTGTACTCACAGAACACCAATGTGTGTACTATTTTGTGTAGCTGTGCATAAACAATATACGTGTTATATGTGTAAAAAGAGGTACCTAGTATTTTTTCCCTGTGTGATATTGATCATGAATATTTTTTTAAAGTTTGAGTGATTTTTTCGTTTAAGTACATTAAGTGCTATATGTATTATTATAATAAACATGTATCATTTTTACAGTCTTTTTACCGTCTTGCATTATGCGGAATTCTGCATCAAGATATATTTTTATATTGTTAAGCGTTACACATAGGGACACTAGATCTAGGTCTTAAGTTAGCAAGGCGCATAATAGCATAGTATACCATACATTCCATTTACTTTAAGTTTTATTGGTAATACACCACATACTACTGATAAAATCATCATATGATAAAATTTTAGTTCAGAATATAGATTAAATCTTGCAATATTGTATTTACCTTATTAATTCGTGAAGATCAAGAAGAAATTCCAGCCTGGCTGTCCAGGAATAACTCATATTAAGAAAAAATGGTCCATTATCTCAGCTGTTTAAATTAAGATGAAAACAATATTTTGTAGCGATTGAATAATCTTCCTTACACGTTATTATGCGTAACACTCCTTAGATACGTAAGTTTATTAATGATTAACACTGTTTTGCTGCGATTAAACACTATTTTAAAACACAAATGATAAGTTTACGTCAAAAAACTAGGTTATGTATTGACATTTTCGACGATGCAATTTAGCAAAAAATTAACTTCAGAACGGCTCGATTTGATTAATTTCTAAGTTTAGGATGGGCAGTAAAATCCGTGAAGAAACTCTCTATGGCAACCGATGTTCAGATTTTTTCTGACGGTTCCCGTTATCTGTCGCCTTGCTAAGACCTAGATCTAGTGTCCCTAGTTACACAGGGGGGAGGGGGGGTGTTGGTAAATGTGACAGTTTGTTACACAGGGGGGGAGGGGGTGAATTTTTTTTTAAAATTGCGTTACTTAATATATGGACAGCCCCTTACGCACGCATTGAAAACTTCAGTTATTGAATGCAAGTTTTTACAATATCGTAAAAACGTTATGTTTTACTGAAACAATTTGTTTTCAAACACACAACATCGTTCACTATTTAATACATTAACAAATTCTCATTTCAGGGTATCTGAGTTATAGTAACATTAAACACGTTTAATGTCACTATGATTCAGGAACGTTAGTCCTTTTTTAAGTCTCTTAGTAAATTCTCTACATTTTTAATGCTTTTATCTCATGATTACTTGATTTTTTAATAACATTAGTAAGCCAAGAAAAATAGCTCACTCGATTTTGCAAAGGATTGTGGTATTTGTTACAAAGTCGTAATATATTAAGCTGCAAGAACATGCCGGAACTATATCATATTAAGAAATGCGCTTACTAAATTGAATTAAGTAACAAAATACATAATGAAGGACACCGCACATTTGTTATAGAAAATAAGTTTACTTAAAATTGGCTAAAAATATATTTGGATCAAATCTCCATGATCTGTTAATATGATAGTTTCTTGACGACAAAGACCGTCAAAATTAGTTCTACAGTGCTATCTTTTTTTAACAGTTTTTAACAGTTTAGCCAACGTAAGAAAGACAAAGTAATCAGAATAGCCAATATAAGCAATAAAAACTATTTATATTTACCTTATTTATTTTAACCCTAATTTAATTTTATATTATGCAGTTAATCATATTAGGTAATAATATGTATTCAGTACTAAAATTGTTGCACTCAGATTACAGGCAAACTGTTTATTAAAAACGCCATCTGTTCACAAAGACTAGAACTTTTGTTTTGTATTCGTTTTTAATAGTAGTGACATCTGTTTGTTGGAAGGTAAACTTTTAGCATTGAATTTTACCTGGAACAGTTTGAGGAAGTTTTCAATGATGGACTCGCCCGGGAAAGTATCCCATTAAATATTTTCTAGTTTTTGAACATTTTGTATACCTAAGGACAGCAGATAGTTGGCGCGGCGCCGCACTTTAAAAAGTGCACGACTTAACAGATTTAGTGTCCTATTGTCAAATCGTCAAATTTTCTCTGTTAAAGAATTTGATGATCTAATTTTGATCACATAATCATGGTTTTTATTAGCCCAAAGAAGATCTATACTGGGTGATTCAGAAATAAGGTACACAATTTTAAGGGGAGATATTACGTTCAAAAATATGAAAAAAAAGTTCCAGAAATTAGCCCTCTACGACCCTCCTAAAGGTACATCTGAAAAGTAGTTTTTATATAATATCTCTTGAATCCTATGAACTACAGTAAGGATTTTTTGCACATGCCTTAACATTAATAAATGATATCCTTTTATGTTATTTTTATTTGGTAATTTTAACCAGGGACGTGCAATATGTGATGTCACTTGTCACTTTTTTACCCCAAACTTTTTTTACGTAGATTTTTTGACATTGCGATTTTTTTTAAATATTTTTGGACCTAGAATCGCTTTAAAACGTTGTACCTTATTTCTGAATCACCCTGTATAGTAAATTTTAAGCTGCGATCGGTCAAGTATTAAATTTTTAAGATACACTTAGAAAAGAAAATAAATAAGCAAACTCAAATTAACACGTTCAGGTCTACACGGAATCGTGTTAAATGTATTTTATAAATACTATGGTCTGTTTCATCAAGCAAGATAGTAAATTAAAAATCGCACAGTGAATATTTTCGAAACAGATTCGAATATTGGATGTGGAATGCGTAGTTTATTTTATAAAACATAACTATATTCTATACACAAACATATACTGTTCAAACCAGTTGTAAAAATATTTACGGTGCGATTTTTAATTTACTATCTTGCTTGATGAAACAGACCATAAAAATAATCGATTTAAAGGAGTACTCTAATGTGCAGTGAATAACATTGTTTTTACTATGGTCTATTTTTTCAAGCAAGATAGTAAATTAAAAATCACACAGTGAATATTTTCAAAACAGATTCGAATATTGGATATGCGAATATACTGCATAGTTTATTTTATAAAACTAACTATATTTTATACACAAACATATACTATTTAAACCAGTTTTAAAAATATTTACGGTGCGATTTTTAATTTACTATCTTGATTTAAAAAACAGACCTTATATTATTTATTGTATTGTTTACCTAATCATTTAATAAATAAATAAAATTTTTGAAACCGGATTTTGCCCAACTGCATTTAAGACTTCAGTGGTGGTACCCATATTCAAAAAAGGTGATAAACTGGATCCTGTTAACTATAGACCAATATCGCTTATAACAAACTTTACAAAAATCTTTGAGTTACTTCTTAAGAACAGAATGGACAGTTTCATTAAAAAATATAATATAATTTCTGAACGACAGTTTGGATTTCAAAAGGGTAAATCTACTCAAAATGCAATAATAACTCTACTTAAAGAAATTTATGATGCAATCGATAAGGGTATACCAGCTATTTGCATATTTTTAGACCTGGCAAAAGCATTCGACACAGTCTCGCACGATAAACTAATTAGTATACTAGAGAATATTGGCATTAGAGGTACCCTTTTGAAACTCCTAACTAGCTACTTAAAAAACAGAAAGCAGTTTGTTAAACTAGGAAACAATATCAGTGATCCAATGTCACCTGAATATGGCGTACCACAGGGAACTATTTTGGGGCCGTTATTGTTTATTTTATATATAAATAATTTATTTAGGGTAAATTCTAAAGGAATGATTATTAGTTTTGCTGACGATACCACTATTTTCTACAAAGGATCTACTTGGGAACTCCTTAGAAGCTTGATTGAAGAAGATTTTAATTTAATTAAGGAGTGGTTCGACCACAATATATTAACGTTAAATATAGATAAAACAATGTTTATGACATTTGGTTCTTACACAATTAGTTTACCAAACTACAGAAAATTAAATTTTAAGACAGAGAACTATACATTTACAATTCGTTCTACTAATTCAGTCAAGTTTTTGGGAGTTACCATGGATCCACATCTTAGATGGGACTTACAGGTACAACAAATTACTAAAAAAATTAGAAGCCTGATACCATATTTTAAAATACTACAACCAATTTTAAGTATCCCTCAACTAAACATGGTTTACAATGCACTTGTTGAGTCTCATCTAAGATATGGCATACTAGGCTGGGGAGGGGTCTATAAAAATCAACTGGACGATCTCGAGGTCACACAAAAAAGAATTTTAAAAATTATTTACAATGTTAACTTTACTTACCCTACTGAAGAATTGTTCCAACTTGGCAGAAAACTGGACTGCAGGCAGCACTACTACTTGAGTCTTCTGGTATACACGCACTCTGAAAAAAAACAATTTAAATTAACAAACACCAGACAAAATAAATACTTACCTTTACCTAAAATCCATAAAACAATAGGACAGAGATGTGCTACTTACCTAGGTCCAAAAGTGTACAATTTATTGCCGGAAAATATAAAAACTGCGTCACATATAAATTTGTTTAAAAGGTTATGTAAATACTATATACTGCAGAGACCTAGACAGTTTGTTAATGACCAAATTGATCTGAAAAATATCTAGTGAAACGTAATTTAATTACTTATTTTTAATTGTTGTGTTAGATGAAGTGTTTCTCTTATTTAGTTCATATTTTAATGATAAAAATGCGCCTTACCTTCTTTTTCCTTTTTTGATAAAAAAAAATAAATAAACAAAAAAAAAAATAATTATTAATAAAAAAAAAAAAAAAGAAATAATAAAAAAAATGTAAATATTTTAGTTTTAAATTTATTTTTATTTTAGTTTTAAATTTATTTTTATTTAAATGTGCACATGTACATCACGTATATATATTTTTGTTTTTACACGTTCAAATGTTTATGCATTTTAGTGTAAAATAGCATATTTATTGTAAAAAAAATTATATTATGTAATTTCTAGACCAATAAATATTATTATTATTATTAAACTAAATTTACTAAGAATTTGAGCAATGAAATGTCAGAATTATTTGACACAGTTCATTTAGTTGGTTAAATTTTTAGTTTAGTGTTAATGATTGGGTAAATCAACCTTATCTCATAACGTTTATTTAAAAAGATATTTTCTAATCCGTAAAGTCATTTACAACTGGATTCATTACGCTTCAAGACGTTTTAAATTAATAATACGAGCAGTATATTTTTGGACTATATTTTATGTTTTCGTAGAAAATTTTTACCTTGTTGCTTTGCGACTGTCTACAAAATATGTCACTCTTTATCTTAACTTTATCAAAAAGGATTCAAAGATTAAGAGTCAAGAAGTGACAAGGCAGTTTTCCAACTTTGTCTACCTTCCTAAATACACCCCTATTTAGAAAAGACTACTAAATATGGTAAGTAGACAAGGTTAAAAACTTCTGGGGTGTAGACAAGGTTAAAAACTTCTCCTTGAACATCAATTTTTAATTTAATTTTAAGATAAAAAAAAGTGTGATGTGTTTTTTATGAAGAGCCAATTTTTATTAGAATAAATAAAAATATTGAATATAGGTTGGTGGGGTTTGTTGGAAAAACAAAATGTCTAACAGAATAAATTGTATTAAATTTCATTTCTTTAGGTTTTGTTATTTTGCACCATATGTGGTATTTTTTTAGATAAATTATTAGATATACAAAAACATACCACATATGGTGCATTGTGTATTATTAGTAATAAAACACTAACAGATTTTTGTTACTTATGTTTTTTATAGAACCTAAAATATTAATTTTTTATCCATGTTCGCTGAAACTAATTTACACACGAAATGTGCAGGGTCTTTTAATAAACTGTTATATTTAACCTTATTCTTGTTATTTGCCAAAACATAGTACATAATAAAATAAATAATACATAGTTACACAAAAATTCTTGTAAACAAATATACTTTTGATTTGAATTACGAATTCAATGTTCTATTTGATTCAAATGTAGGTCAACATGTTTTGTTATTATTTCTTGGCTAGGAAAAATAACAAACTCTACACTGCAGTGCACTGTATACAACATGTAGAAAATATTCGGAAAGGCCCGGGTCGCTGGGTTGCAAAAATTTCCTGGGCCCCAGCCGAGGTTACTGCGGGCCCCTCGCAAGCATTTTATTATTTTTAATTGTTTGTTTCACTGCCAGCTTTACGTGCCCTCCGAAGCACGTTCCTCAACAGAACTCGCATCCACCCTGAATATGTTTACAATTTCACCTGCAACCCACATTACAGTTAGTCATCGTAGTTCCATCTACCGACTATTTACACCACTATACATCCACTATGTGGGGCTCGAACCCACAACCCCAGGATCCGTAATCAAACGCGCTAACCATTGCGCTACCGGGGTCGGCATATTTATAATTATTTTTATTAATCGTGAAATAGTGAGCCCTTGTACTCAGGACCACATTCAGGCGGGGAAAAATAGGGAGATTCTCCGGGACCCGGGATCGAGGGAAAGCCGGTCGTCGACAGTTTATACTGGGTTGTAGCATTGTCCCAGGCCCCAGCGAACGCTACTGCGGGCCCCTCGCAAGCATTTTATTATTTCTAATTATTTTTATTAATCGTGAAATAGTAAGCTCTTGTATTGAACACCGCATTCAGGAGGTGCAAAAGAGGAAGATTCCCCGGGGCCCGGGTTCGAGGGAAAGCCTTCGTCGACAGTTTATTTTAGTTTACAATAAACATTTTCACTTTATTTCTTTATAATCTCCGTCAGAACTATAAGGGCTCCAAAACGAGCAAATATACAGGTCTTTTTCAAGTGGACCACAGACCTTCAAATTCGTAAAAAAAATCGACTGGCTTTTTTTCCTGTTTTTATACGCCTGCGGCGCTTGGCCTTTATAAAACTTAATGTAAAAGTTGTAACAAATTTAGCCTGCGGCGCTAGAGCTATCTTGCATTTTTGTGAACCTTTTAATTGTAACACTATTTTAAAAAACGATTTGCAGATTTCTAAAAATTTTCGTCTGTGGCTACGGCTTTATGTTTTTTTTATTTGATTTTGTCAAACGTAAGCATGACATTTGTATGTTTGAAATGTTTTTAAATTAAAACAGACCATCAAAATTATAAAAAAAAATTATGGACCTTCAAATTTGTAAAAAAAATCGGCTGCGGCGCAAGGGCTTTTTTTCCTTTTTTATAAGTTAAGATTGTAAAACTTAAATGTAAAAATGTTTGCCTTTGTCGCTAGAGCTAGCTTTTATTTTTGTGGAACTTTAAATTCTGTTTTCTTTTTTATTTTGTTAAACGTAAGCATGACATTTGTATGAAATTTGAAATGGTAACACTGTTTTTAAATTAAAACAGACCATCAAAATTATAAAAAAAATCGCCTGAGGTGGGCTTTCTTAAGTTATTTTTTAAACAACATAAATTAACAAAATTCGTAAAAAAAAATCGCCGGCAGCGCTAACTTAGTTAATGATGGGCTCCATTTTACTAGTTGACACTTTTTTGTCGGGAGGGGCGTCACTTCAGCCTGCGCTGCGACACTGATCAACAAAACACAACTATACAAAGCAACAGTCAATTGAGTGACCCTTACGTTAATTATGCGTTTTTAGACATTTAATTATTTTATTCTATTTTAGTCATCATCTAGATGCATCTGTATTATACAGTGTGGAATTTTAAAAATGAAAAAATATATTTTTAGAAAAGATTCTCGGAAATATTTTAAGTGAGATATATTTTTCCGTCAAGGGGTGACATGTCAAGTGATTTTTATTAAAAAGGTTTGTTGATTCTGATTTAAATAGTGTTTTTTTTTGAAAATTGCTTCTGCGTTTTCAAGTGTATTTTGAAAATTCCACAGTGTATGAAGGCGCCTTCGCCAAAATTGTAAATCCAATAACACGCTGACCTTAGACATCAAGTTTAGATGAGTGACCAACGCAAACCAAAACTTAATGATGTTAGTATGAGGTCTACACATTATAAAACAGTATAATCTGAGGTGCTTGGTTTCGGAAGACTTTATTCCTCACAAATAGCCATAGTGTACTTAACAAACCTTTATTTTGTACTGTTTTAGTATATTCTACGTAAATTTTGTTCAGAGATTTTCAATCCTTTCACAGAAATAGTCTATGGATTCTCAATTCAGAAAGATAGTTTGAGATGTATTTGTTAGCTTATTTTCTAAAAATATATAGTGCAATATATTTAATTATATCATAATGTGTCAGAACAATAATTCAGTAATAATAAGTATTTGACAAATAATTTGTTGATCGATACACTATGGTCTGTTTCTTCAAGCAAGATAGTAAATTAAAAATCGCACAGTGAATATTTTTAAAACAGATTCGTATATTGGATGTGCGAATATACTGCGTAGTTTATTTTAAAAAACATAACTATATACTATTCCAGCCTGTTGTAAAAATATTGACTGTGCGATTTTTAATTTACTATCTTGCTTGAAAAAACAGACCATAATATGCATATTTTTAAAGAAAATAAGTTGCAAAAAGCCTCAGTGATACTTTTTCTGAAATAGAAATCAAAAGAAAATTTCTGTAAACGGATTTAAATCCTCTGATCAAAATTTATATAAAATAAGCTAACAGTATAAAATGAAGTACTATTTAGTTGACTATGGTCATTTTGGAGGAATAAAGTCCAGATTCATAATTATAAAAAATCCAACTAACACGATTAACTCTTGGTTTGCATTGGAAAGTATCTTAAACTTAATGTATATTCAGGAATAATGTGATAAGGAATGCCTTGGTTAGCGAAATAAATGTCATCTCTAAATCATCAGTAAAAAATCTACCTATATTAAAATATCTAACCGAACCAACAAGATTAATACAATAACAAATGTTTACAAAACCACTAAGTAATAAGATTTTTTGCAAGATCGGGTAATTTCACGTGTTTACTAGCCTAATTATGACAGCAGTAGGTTATGTTTACAAATTGCTGTAAGTAAATTACTTACCGATCGGAAGGCGGTAAGTAAATAATAATCTAATTTTTAATTTTAAGCTTTAAATTAGTTTTTATTAAAGTTAAATATAAGATTACAATTGGAAAATTAACTGTTAAACGCTATTGAACTATTTAGGTTTCTTTTTCGAACGAAATAATTATTTATTAATAAGCCAACAGTATTTTTTTTATGTTTTCACATAAACTCGGCGCATTATCTATCTGAGTAACAAATTGGATCAAGGAAGCTATGATTAGTGGTTTAAAAATGACTTTTAGTAATATTTTTGTAGCCCATTGTGCTTTTGATAATTTTTAACATTTAGGTTAAATTGACTGTCATTTTACGTCTTAAAAATAATAACAAAATCTGTTTAAAAAGTAAAACTTTGTTCAAAATTATAATAAAAGTAAGTTTTTATTCATAAAGTGCTATTATAAACTTAAATTTAACATTACCTGAATAAAATTACGGACCAGTATTATTTTAACCAAAAACGTCTCTGTTATAGTGTTTACATTATATTACTTTATTTAAACAAAATGTTTATAGATTGATGCTTTAGTTTTCTTTTTATGCACTTTTCTTGTTATTTCTTCTTGCTAAAGTAAATTATTTGGATTTTTTTATAAATGTCAAAATAATGTCTTGATTGACAATAAATTTTAAACAAGATGAAAACCTTACATAAGGAACTAAATATATTCTGCCAACCAAATAACAAGAAACAAAAGTATTTCAAGAATTAAAAAATAACAATATAATAGCATTTGGCATAAAAACAAAAAAAGAGGAACCATTGGACGAGACAGCAAAAAATTTCTTTAAAGGAAAATTAGGAGTCACTTTAACAAATAGTGATTTTAATGATATTTTTACCCTAGGCAATCAAGAAAACGCGCCAATAATTATTAAGTTAGTATCAAATTTAAAGAAAAAAGAAATTTTTAAAAAATTAAATAAACTAAAGGGTACTGGAATCACTATAAGCAACGACCTCAGCCCTGAGGAAAGAGAAGTAAATAAGGAACTTTATAAACATTTTAAGGAAGCAAAAGAAAAGGGTTACACAGCTAAAATATTGCGAAATAAACTCATTGTTAGTGGTGTAACATATACATACGAACAACTAAAAACTTTTAATCAAGGACAAATTCAAGAAGAGGAAAATCAAGTACCCATCCCGTCGAGGAACGTCGCTACGTCTCTAACTTTCTCGCAAGAAATTACAAACGACTCGAAGGTGAAAAGTAAAGTAATAGAAAAAGAAGATTCTAATAAAGAAAAAGGCAAAGTGGAAGAAAAAGACACAGCTAACGATAAAAAGAGAAAGGTAAAAGAAAATAGCTCAGAACCTGCACCTAAGAAATCAACTCGTTTACGTCCTCTTAGTCAGTCTTAAATTAAACTCAGCTTTAAATTTTTTAAATCTATAAGATTTGATATTCACTAATTTTATTTGTCTTTTTAACATTAGTCAAGTTTTATTGTAGTTTATAAGGTTTTATTTTTACACTATTTTTATTAAACATTTATTTAATTAAGTTTTATACTAGTCTATAAGGTTTTATATTTTTAAACATTTATTCTAGTTAAGTTTTATTCTAGTTGTTAAGGTTTGTTTTTTATATTTTAAGAAAATTAGTTTTTAAATGAGGTTTTAATTGATAAAAAGGTATTTAAAATGGACCCCTTTATACGAGATATGCAACTAAGCAATGTTAATACAGAAACAGTAGACAACGCTGCCCAATGCAATGAAATTTTTCAAATAAACTCTAATAATCTTAATTTTAAATTATT
Organism: Brachypterus glaber; assembly: GCA_958510825.1. Taxonomy (NCBI): domain Eukaryota; kingdom Metazoa; phylum Arthropoda; class Insecta; order Coleoptera; family Kateretidae; genus Brachypterus; species Brachypterus glaber. The sequence continues at coordinate 78,832,807 of OY294045.1, read as the reverse complement.
ACATCTAAATGTTAGAAGCATATGTAAAAACCTATCTGAACTTGAAATTTTTTTAGAGCAATTTACCAACAAGTTTGAATGTATTGTATTAACTGAAACTAGACAAGTTAATGTAGACTACGTCAAACTAGAGGGTTATAACGTAATTTACAGTGAGGGGACTTATAACCAAAATGATGGAGTTATTATATTTGTAAAAAATGACATTAGCTACAACTATAAACGGAAAAAATAGATGAATGCCAAATAATTAGGACTCAAATAAATTTTAATAATAGATTAATTAACATTATAGGCATATATAGACTCAACCCCATGAACATAACCAATTTTTTAACTGGTCTTGATAACTATTTTGCCCAAAATATTTCTAACTCAGATTTATGTATTTTTACAGGGGACCTAAATATAGACTTACTTAAACCTATAGGGAAAGCAAGTGAATACCTAAATATCATGGGAGAACATAACTTTAATTCGCTAATAAATAATGTAACTAGAAAAAGCTCAGGCACATGCATAGACCATATTTTTATAAAACCACAACATAAATATGATTACTATTTGTTACCCGTTATTGTCCATACTAATATTACAGATCATTATCCAATCGCACTTCAAATGATAGTAAAAAACGAAATAAAACCAAAAAATGATAGTAATACTTTTATTGAACAAATTAATTATAAAGAACTTAACAATGAATTAAATAAAATTAAATGGGAAGAAATACTCTCAGCTGATGTTGAATCTGCAACAAAAAACTTTATTAAAATAATTAAAAATAAAATACAATCTAACACAATATATAAAAAAATTAAAAGGTCAAAGAAAAAGCGTAAACCGTGGATCACGCAGGGAATAATAAATTCAATTAATTATAGGGATGGTCTCTTAAAATTATACTACAGATCAGGTGATTGTGCTCTAAAAACTCAATACAATACTTACAGGAATAGATTAAATCAAATAATAAACAAAGCTAAAAATAGTTATTATAAAAGCAAAATTGAAGGTAGCAAAAACAATAAAGATATATGGAAAACAATAAATAACCTAAAAAATTCGAAAAAAAAGAATAATGATATAAAGGAAATAAGAAAAGAAAACACAATAATTACGGATAAGGGCGAAATGTGCAATATCTTCAATGAACACTATGTTAATATGGGGGATAAACTGGCTAAAAAAGTAAATAAAGTTAAAAATTATAAAGAAAATAAGCTCAGAATAGGGAACACTATGCTTTTGATGCCAACATGCCCTGAGGAAATTAAGCTTACAGTTAATAAATTAAAAAATAAAAAATCAGTAGGTATTGATGGCATTAGTAGCACCACAATAAAAAATATTAAAAATAATATAGCTTACCCGCTTTCTGAGCTTATTAACAAAATATTTGAAACAGGAATCTGCCCCATGGAATTCAAAACATCGGTAATCATACCAGTTTATAAAAAAGGAGAAAAAACAGACCCAGTTAATTATAGGCCTATCTCATTAATTTCAAATTTTACTAAAATATTCGAAATTTTAATAAAAACTAGATTAGATAGCTTTATAAAAAAATATAATATAATATCAAAAAAACAGTTCGGCTTCCAAAAAGGCAAATCAACACAAAACGCCATAGCAACTCTAATCGAAAACATATATGAAGCCATAGATAAAGGAATGCATTATGCATCTTTTTAGACCTTGCTAAGGCTTTTGATACCGTCAGTCATAAAAAGTTACTTGAAATACTGGAAGACTTAGGAGTTCGAGGTAATGTTTTAAAGCTGCTGGCTAGTTATCTAGAGGGTAGAAAACAGTTAGTCAAATTAGGAAATAAATATAGTGATCCTCTGTCACCCAAGTATGGCGTGCCTCAGGGGACAATTTTAGGACCAATTTTATTTGTTCTCTACATTAATAATGTGTTTAGAGTTAACACCAGGGGTGAAGTATTAAGTTTTGCTGACGACACAACAATTTTTTATAGAGGGCTTACCTGGCAACACTTAAAAAACATGGTTGAAAGTGACTTTGTCTTAATAAAAAAATGGTTTGATCACAACATACTTACACTAAATATTGACAAGACAATGTTTATGACCTTTGCGTCATATACTAATGGTCTACCAAATTTTGACAGGCTCACATTCAACAGTCAGGTTGAAACTTTTTTCATAAAAAGAACCTCATCGGCCAAATTTTTAGGAATTATGATAGATCAGCACCTTAAATGGGACCTACAAGTTCAACAGATCAACAATAAAATAAGATGCTTCATACCATATTTTAAAATATTAAGGGACATTTTAAGTATAAAACAAATAAATATGGTATATTATGCTTTAGTGGAGTCCCACCTGAGATACGGCATACTTGGTTGGGGAGGTGTTTATAAAAATGTGCTGGAGGACTTAGAAATTACACAAAAACGCATACTAAAAATAATACACAAAAAAAGTAATACTTACCCTTCCGATGAACTGTTCAGCCTATCAAAGAAAATGGACTGCAGAAAACTTTTTTATTTAGCTCTTCTCCTATACAAGCAACCTGAAAATAAAAATGTTAAATTTACTAGAACAAGAAATCATAATACTTTACCTATTCCCAAAATGAATAAAACCCTTGGTCAGCGAAGTAGCAGTTTCTTAGGCCCTAGAGTTTATAACGCACTACCGGAAAATATAAAAAACGTTAAACATAAAATACAGTTTAAAAATTTATGCAAAAATTATATCTTACAGTTACCAAGAGACACCGTTATTAAACAAATTGATCTAAAAAATACATAAAAAATATTATTTATTCAAAAAAATACTATTTTAACCCAGTTATTTATTTATTTATTTATTTTTACTCGTTATAGTAGTTTCAATCATAAACTTAATGTAATTGTGTCAATGTTATTTATTTAATTATTTATGTATTTATATAGTTATTTACTTAGTTGTTTGTATATTTGTGTTGTAACGTGTTTTTGGTTTAGCATTGTATCGAAAATTATCAATACTTTTATACCTTTTTATCAATTATATATTTATTAATTACATACTTATTTAATTATATATTATAACTTACCTCGTATTCTTATAAATTTTGAAAATATTGATTTTTAGTTTTAGAAAATATTTTAAAGGCACGCTCAAATGTTTTATTACATTTCTGTGTTTTTAGCATATTTATTTGCAAATGATTACCATGTATATATTATGTAAGTCCTTTCTATGCAATAAATATTATTATTATTATTATTATTAAATGACCATCAACTCAGATAGATAATGCGCGGAGTTTATTTTCACTGCACCATGTTTTGAATTTTTTTTAACTATTTTCATACTGATCTTTGGATTTTTCGGGTATAATTGCAAAACATCTTATATTCCACGCACATTACAACTCAAAATTGTCATCGCATTTTTTACAAAAAATGTTTATTTTACAAAGATTTAATTGTCACACATGACAAACGTCAAACAAAATTAGGAATTCAACATTGTTTATTATACGTAGCAACCCGTTGTTAGGGTTAAATCGGGTTAAATTTTATCACAGGTACTGAATTGATTTTTACAATAAAATAAATGTTACGTTTTAATTTCACTTCTATGAATCTTATTGATGTTTATTTTGTTGGCCATTAAGTGCTTTACCGGTTTCGGATACTATTGGAGATTTCGACTTCGTCTCAATCTCCAAAATAATCTTCAACCGGTAAAATGCACTTACTGCCCTTAATACTTAAATAACTATTTCCTACGACCTAGTTAGTAGTAAGTGCCTATTTCCCACCAGTTGCCTATGACAACGATTGGGAAGTGACAATCAGCAGATATGTAAAATCAGCTTGTCAGTGACAAACTAATTTTAAGATGATTTTTGCGTTTTTTGTATGTTTAGGTGTTAGGTCGTAGGAAAAATAGTATACGCACCTCGACGCGTAATATACTATTACCTAATTTGATTTTTACAAGATATACGATATGATAACCGAATTAAACTTATGACCAATTGTACTGCCGTGCTAAGCACAGATGTGGTAACTTACTTTTTTGTCAAAAATGAGTTATGACTCCAAGATGATGTAATATTAATCGATGCATATTTTTATCATATTATTAAAAGATTTAATTAATTTTTTCATAATGAAATTACTCTATTAAAGATGCCGTATCTTCTTTAAATTTGTCAATTTGCCGTATCTATCATAACTTAACGAAGTTACGATAAAATGCCTTAGTATAATACTAGTAATTAACGAGATACGTCTGTTTTGCTTTAGTAATGGCAAGTTACGGCAAATGTCCTTAATAATAGTTATGGAAAACAATCGAGACTTTCGTTGACAATTAAATTGCTTTATTCATTGCAATAAGATAAGAGTGCCGATATAATGAAATCTTCGCCGAAAAGTCAAAATCTTTGACCACGTTTTTTTCACATTTCTCGACGTTTTAGACCATTCTGAGTCGAAATCAGTAAAAAAAATTTTTGCGTCTATCTATCTGTCTGTCTTTCTGTCTGGGTTCAACTCTCTAACTCCATTTCTACATGAGATATCGACTTTCGGTTTTTTGCATATTGTTTCTTATCGTATTCCAAAGAGCTGATTAAATTTTGGGGGTAAACGATTGGGGGTAAGGGGGTAAAAATAGGGTAAAACTCCTATTTTTAGCGTTTTTTGTTTAAAATTAAGGCAATTATTATTGTATTTGGTTAATTTAGCACTTATATAAAATATAATTTTAAATTGGTCAAAAAATGTTATAAACAACGTTTTCCTAAAACGCATTGTTTTCGAGATATTGGCGTTTAAAGCAGTAAAAGGTTTTTTTAGCATATCTCACATATTTATAACCCGATTTCAAAAAATTATATTTTAAATAAAAGCTCTTTTTAAGCCCTATAAAAAATGTTATGTACAGTTTTTTGCTAGAATATAATGTTTTAAAGATACATAATTTAAAATCAAACAAAACACCTAGTTTGAAATTTGCAAACTAGATGGCTCTAGTGTACAATAGTGCCGATGTCTTGACAGGGTGCTTGCAACGTTTCATCTAGTTTGTTCATTAATTTATAAGATACGTTAAATCCTCTTAGTATTACAACATTTTTATAACATTAACAACTAATATAACATTTTATCTTTCTGATTCAAATAAAAATTTGAATTTTTTTGGACTTGGAATATAATTTTTAGTGACTGAGAACATCGAAAATTAAAAACTATCTCAAAATGGTTAAAATACAAGTTACCACTTCTGTGTTTAGCACGGCAGTGTAGAATCCCTATCAAAATTTAAATCGAAATTCTATTATTCTCTAGATGTGATTTATTTGGCTTATATTGCAAATAAACCTAATGCAATGTGGAAATTGCGAAACAATAAAACTGAAATCTGATTTCTAAGCAACAAAAAGACTGATTTATCTTAATCTATTTGTCTATTTAAAAAGGCTATTTGCCATTAATGTAAAAAAATATATCTACGTTCTACTTAGTAATACTAATAATAGTAATTACAACACTAGTGCTTTTTGAAGATATGATAAAACCCGAATGCTTTTGTTTTTCCATTTGACAGTAGTTTTTACTTTCTCATAAAAGAAAATATTGTGATAGAAAAAATCATTTTTTTTTGCTTAAATCATCTTATTTTTTCTTGAAACGTTGAGAGAATCAAAATAAGAAAAAAATATTGATGTGTGTTGGTCTGTCTGTCAGATCCACGATAACTTAAGAACGCTTTGTACTAGCGACTTGAAATTTGGTATTCAAATGTATTTTTATATTATTTTTGACTGACAAGTTCGTATTTTGGCAAAATTCCGCCAAAATTTGGTATTCAAATGTATTTTTATATTATTTTTGACTGACAAGTTCGTATTTTGGCAAAATTCCGCCAAAATGTACAAAACTGTTTAAGGACATAACTTTTTTATTAATCACAATAAAAGAAAAATTTTAAAACCACCTAAAAGGTAAAATAAAATTAGATAAAATATTTTATTATTATTTTTTCCATTCGTGTTAGTTTTAATCCAAATCGAAAGCTAAGTTTGGATTTTAATTTTGGCTGAAACTGAGGATTGGGCTTCCATCTCAGTTTCGGTCCAAGCTGAAACATTTTGAAACTACAATTATTGTGATTTTTTTAAAGATTTTTGAAAGACTTCCGAAAATATGTATAAGGACTTTCCATAATGATTGTTTTTTGTCCCAAAACTAATTGTGATATCTAAATAAAAGGTGGTCATTACATTCAGATTTGGGTTTTTTAGTAGAGGGGAACCCGTAAAAATTTTGTGGCCCCAAAATTAGGAGGCCTAAGATTTTTCTCACTATCTCTCGTTTCCCCAGTCTGTCACTGCCCTTTTGTTTAACATAGGGTAAAGTAACCAATTTTTTTCTTTAAGGAATATACAGTGCGGTCTAAAAGTCACCCCCCCCCCCTTTTAACTTTTGAACGAGTTGAAATATCGACTTCAAATTTAGAACTCTTAAATAAGATAACTTAAACTATCTTTTAGCATATATTTTATATTTTCAGCTCTTAAAATGTGGGTAGGAGAGCATGGGAGGACATTTTTTTAAATGGAAAAGGGGGTCGTGTGTTACATCATTTTAAAGCTTATAAAATTCTCTATAAAACTAACATTTTTAATTTTTTTAAAAATGTTTTTTGAGGTTTTGATTTTTCAATTTTTTTGTGCTAAAACATTCGATTTTTTAAGTTTTTTTTTTATAAATTTTTATTTATGTCAACTAAAATTAGTTTAAAAGTATAACTAACATTTTTTTATGATGAAATTAGGCATTTTTAAAAAATATTTGTTTTTTTTTTTAGAGGAAGTTTGACATTAACACCCTTTCCATTTAAAAAAATGTACCCCCATGCCCCCCTGTCCACATTTTAAGAGCTGAAAGTATTAAATATATGTAAAAGATAGTTTAAGTTGTCTTATTTAAAAGTTTCAAATTTGAAGTCGATATCTCAACTGGTTCAAAAGTTAAGAGGGGGGGGGGTGACTTTTGGACCGCTCTGTATATACAAATCTGTGAACCTAAAATAACGTTTTGACATTACAGAAATTTACTACTTCCGGACGGAGTTCCCACTGACAGGCAACGAGCACGGTTCATCGTTAAAATCTATCGGGCGGATGGTCTGCCCAAAATGAATTCATCTCTAATGGCAAACGTTAAAAAAGCATTCACCGGTGAATTAAGTGACCTAGTTGATCCTTATGTGCAAGTTTCTTTTGCTGGACTCATGGTAAGTAAACTTTTATATCTGCAGTAATTTTATATACAAAGCGAGATGATCATTTCTTGAGCATTAAGCCAAAAATTACTTAGCGCCTTCGCCAAAATTTTAAAATTATTGCTAAACAAAAGAAAGATTTCTGCACTTAAAAATATTTATTTTAAAGCAAGTTTCGACCATATAATTTTTAATTTATAAACATATTTTTTGAAGGTATTGAATTTTTTTCTTTAGTTAAAAAAGAGATATTTTTGTATTTTTTTTTTAATTTTATTTATATCATTAAAAATTAGTTTAAATATAATTTAATTTAACTTATCACAAAATTAATCATTATTTTTAAACTGGTTATATATATATATATATACAGAGCGGTCCAAAAGTCACCCCCCCCCCCTCTTAACTTTTGAACCAGTTGAGATATCGACTTCAAATTTGGAACTTTTAAATAAGACAACTTAAACTATCTTTTAGCATATATTTAATACTTTCAGCTCTTAAAATGTGGCAGGGGGGCACATTTTTTTTAATGGAAAGGGGGGTCGTGTAATACATCATTTTAAAGCTTATAAAATTCTCCATTTAACTCCATATTTTTAAATTAAAAAAAAAATTGGGTTTAAAATGGGATTAAAATTGGGTATTAAGGTCAAAATTCCTCTAAAAAAAAGATATAATTTTTTAAAAATGCCTAATTTCATCATAAAAAAATGAATTATACTTTTAAACTAATTTTAGTTGACATAAATAAAAAGTTATTAAAAAAAACTTAAAAAATTAGCAAAAAAATTGAAAAATCAAAACCTTAAAAAACATTTTTAAAAAAATTAAAAATGTTAGTTTAAATAGAGAATTTTATAAGCTTTAAAATGATGTATCACGTCCATTTAAAAAAAAATGTCCCCCCCCATACCACCCTGCCCACATTTTAAGAACTGAAAATATCAAATATATGCTAAAAGATAGTTTAAGTTGTTTTATTTAAGAGTTCTAAATTTGAAGTCGATATCTCACTCAAAAGTTAAAAGGGGGGGGTGACTTTTGGACCGCACTGTACATATATATATATATATATATATATATATATATATATATATATATATATATATATATATATATATCGGTGTTTTTTAAATAAAAAACCGACATTTGATTTTTATCTTTTAAGAATACTTTTTTAATTTTCATTTATCGATAACTTTTTTCCCACCTTACTCGTTTAAATGGAATCATTAAAAAAATCAACATAACAAGAAATAAAAATGTAAATATTTAAAACCTCGCGCGAACGCTAGAGTCGACGCGGCGCCTATGCGAGTCCTGGAATTCGCCGAAAACTGGTTGTAACATCTTATTGAATACAAGCTTTTACAGTAAAATATAATGTAAATCTGTAAATGTTACTAAAAAAACTTTTATTCAATAACTTAAGTTGCTCGGGGTTCCTAAAAAAGTCGTTCAGTATTTGATAGGGCAACAAATTCTAAATACATATACTCTATAATAATACCTGTAATTTTAACAGTTTGTATTTGTATTTAAACTGGCTTGATACTTGTGATATTTAAAATTAAGTTAGTTTAAATTAATGCACAGCAGTGCTTGCAGGAGCACGACCAGATTCCATATTCTTAAAATAATAATAAACTTTATGGTCAACGCTAAAGCTCGCTTACCAAAAGCCGGTCATTAAGTTTTAATGTTGAAAACAGAGACGTATTTTGTATTCAGAGTTAATTACATCTATTCCCAAGTGAATGGCATTTTGGAATGCTTATTTAATTCGTTTGTTGTGAAGGAGTTACACATAGAAGTATTTCGGAATAATTGGACATGCTTTTGTAGAAAGGAAACAAATTTTCAATCTTAAAATTAATATTATTATTTATATTTAAAATTTATACCTATGCTGTAAGAATTTAAAATTTATAAATTTGTAGGATGGTCCCTTTCTGCAAATGCTGTAGAAATTTTAAATTTGAAAATTTGTGGGATGGTTCCTTTTTGCAAAAAGCCATCCAATTGTTTACCTTAAAATACGGTAGAAATTCAAGAATATTCAGTAACTTTTTATAGTAAAGACAAGGAAAAGTACTTTTTGGGATCCCGGGAGTATACCAGTAGATTAAGTTAAGAGATCTTTGAAGCGACAATAATTATTGTGACCTTTTTTCTCAACTTCCAGATCCGGATCATGACGGTCATGTTATGATCCGAAACCAGAAGTTGAGTAAATAGGTCCAGTGTTAATTAAATAATTTCCAAAAAAAAATCTAAATATGTAATTTTGATTCTATGTTATTGTTATTTACTTGATAACATTTCTAATGTATTATGTCTCTACTTATATCTACTCCATAACATTTCCCTACTACTCTATACGATCTTTATAGAGTAACTTAAAATGACATACTTAATTCTAAAAATTCACATTTTAATTATGCTTCACAGAAGACGACGGTCTGTAGCCTTTTGGAGTTTTCCAATACAGATTAGTTATTATTGTTATTATGTTTGGAGGGATTGCACGGCCCCCATAACTCCCAAATGACCGCCACGGTGTTCTAGAAGAACTTTTAAATGACATGACAACTTCCATTTTTTTTTCTTTTTGGAATTTGTTATAAAAGCTCTAATTAAAAAAAAAGACCAAAATTTTAAAAATCGTTAGAGCCGTTTTTGAAAAAAATGTTTTTTTTTAGAAAATATCTCTGATATTAAACGCTAACATACTCGGTTTGCCCCCGATGTCTCGGATTTTGACCAAACTTGGCATAGTGGTACCACTATGGTACCTAAGTAGTCCATCCAATTTTTTTCAAAATGGTCCAGCCGTTCACTATACTGGGTGTCCCACCAAGTTCTTGAAATAGCTTATCTCCGTTATTTGGAAAGGTATTAAAATTTGCAAAAAATAGCATTAAATCAAAGCCAAATAAGATTTTACTGACTTATTCCAAACCGTCCCTTGCTTACCCACTCCCTTGAAACTACCCCCAACTTCTGTTTTTCAAATAGAATCCCCTAATTTTTATTAAAGACTATGAAAGTGCACTTCATTCTAAATTCAACCATTTATTATAAGTGGTATCTTAAATTTTAAGGGGATCTAAATAACAATTATTATTTATTAATAGAAGGGTAGTATTTAAAACAAAATTGCGGGTAGTTCCAGGAGACTGGGTTGTTATGAGTTGGTTTTGAATATATTGATCAATTTTCTTTTGGGTACAATTTAAAAACTTTTTGGAAAATTTTCTGGTTAAATTTAAAATAAAATGTGCTTTTATATTCTTTAGTAAAATAGGGGAGTGCTATTGAAAAAACTAGTTGGAGGTGGTTCCAAGAGGGTGGGTTAATAAGGGGTAGTTTTGCGTATGTCAGTAAATTCTACTTTGACTCCAATTTAATTTTATTTTTTTTTAACTTTTCTATATTTTTAAATAACCGAGATATAGCCAGTCTAAAACCTGGTGGGACATTATTATTACTAAATAATAATTGTTATTGAAAGCCCCTTAAAAGAATAAGATACTATTTATAATACATGCTTTAATTCAAAATGAATGTAATTTCATATTCTTAGATAAAAATGGGGGTGGAAGGTGTTATTTGAAAATCGGAGGGTGGGGTGGTTAGAAAGGAGTGAGTAAGCAATGGAGGGGAGGGGGTGGGTTGAATAAGTCAATAAAATCTGTTTTGGCTCCCATTTAACGCTATTTTTTACAAAAAATTTACCTTTTCAAATAACGAAGATATAACTTGTCACGAACCTGGTTGGTGGGACACCCGGTATTGTGAACGGATGGACCGTTTTGAAAAAAATTTGGATGGAGTGCTTAGGTACCATAGTGGTACCACTATGCCAAGTTTGGTCAAAATCCGAGATATAGAGGGCAAACCGAGTATGTTAGCGTGAAATATCAGAGATATTTTCAAAAAAACACATTTTTTCAAAAACGGCTTTAACGATTTTTAAAGTTTTGGTCTTATTTTTTTAATTAGAGCTCATATAACAAATTTCAAAAATAAAAAAAATGGTCAAAAATAAAAAAGTTGTCATGTCATTTAAAAGTTCTTCTAGAACAGCGTGCCGCGCTTTCATGCTGAATGTTGGGCGGGCTTTTTTAGAATAAGTAAAAATCAATATGACTTTTTTGTAAATTCATCTTAATTATAAAGTATAGTAGAAATATGAAGAAATATGGAGAATATATATCTTTTAGTGGCAGAAATTCTTTCCGTGTAATGGTAAAATGTATCTTAATAGTATTTTTTTTTTTTTGCTTAATTTTATATTTAATCTAAACTTCCATTTTATTACCTAACATCAATTTTTATTGATATATTCTTTTTATGGTAATATTTTCTCATAAATATTTATAAATATAAAAATAGAAAACTGCAGTTTAAAATTTATTACCAAAAAAATTGCAGTTATTAAACCATACCATGCAATTCATATTTATTCATACAAGTACGCTTGATAGTTTTTGTATATACACTTGAACGCAAAAAAATCGAAGCACCTGAAAATTTTTCATTTTTAACATTCAAATATTACAAAAAATACTTTAGATAGATTTAATGATCCTTCTTTTTTGTTTGTTTGTTTTAATGCCTTAACTTTCTATGTTTTTGTTCTTATTTAGATTTTAAAAAAGCGTATTTGTATCGACAACAACAAAAAATGTATGTGTATTTTTTGGATGGATGGGAACCAAACTAATTTAAAAAGTTGAGGTACTTGTCTGGGATACCCCCACTGTATAATATACAGTGTATAACGGGTGTCCCACCAGGTTCTTGACACGCTATATCTCCGTTATTTGAAAAGATAGAATTTTTTGCAAAAAACAGCGTTAAATGGCAGTCATTCAAGTTTTTATTCACATATCAAAAACCACCCCTTGCTTACCCACTCTCTTGAAACCATCCCCAACTTCTGTTTTTCAAATAGCACCTTCATTTTTTTTCTCAAAGAATATGAAATTACCTTTCATTCTGAATTCAACCATGTATTATAAGTGGTATCATATCATTTAAGGGGCACCAAATAACAATTATTATTTATTAATAATAGGGTGGTATTTGGACCAAAGTTACAGGCGGTTTCAGGAGAATGGGTTCTTAAGGGTGGTTTATGGATACGTTAATCATTTCTCTTTTAGATATAATCTAACGTGATTTTTGGATTTTTTTTTATGAAAAATATTGCTTGTGATCTGATGGGGTTGTAATTTGGAGCCCCTTAAAAAAATAAGATATTACTTATAATACATGGTTGAGTTAAGAATAAAATGTGCTTTCATATTCTTTAGTAAAAATGGGGGGGGGGTACCATTTAAAAAACAAAAGTTGGGGGTGGTTCCAAGAGGGTGGTAAGTAAGGGGTAGTTTTGCATAAGTCAGTAAATTCTACTTTGACTCGCATTTAATTTTGTTTTTTCCGATTTTTTTATCTCTTTAAACAACGGAGATATAGCCCGTCTAAAACCTGGTGCGACAGTTTATTAATAAATAATAGTTGTTATTTGGAGCCCCTTTAAGAAATAAAATACTACTTATAATACATGGTTGAATTAAGAATAAAATTTACTTTTATATTCTTTGATAAAAATGGGGGGGTGCTATTTGAAAAACAAAAGTTGGGGGTGGTTCCAAGGGGGTGAGTAAGCAAGGGGTGGATTTGGATACGTGAATAAAAACTTCAATAGCTCCCATTTAACTTGACAAGAACCTGGTGGGACACCCGGTATAGCTCAATAAGGGCCCCTTCATGTCGGGAGTTCACATATTTTGTTTGTAATTTTAATTAGCGCCTCCATCTACTAAAGTCTTTATGATCGCTTCGCTTGCTATAATCCAGTATTTATTTGCAGGGTAAAACAAGCGTTAAAAAGCATAGCTATGCTCCCGTGTGGAACGAGCAACTGGTATTTACGGAGATGTTTCCTCCGTTATGTCAACGGATCAAAATTCAGCTGCGGGATAATGATCCCCTAAAACCCACGGTAATTGGAACGCATTTTATTGACTTGAAGACAATCTCGAACGACGGAGAGAAGGGTGAGATGAGATATTAATTAAGAGGTAAGGTAAATGGTTGTTTTGATTAGATAACAAAAATATTAATTTAATTTTAGTATAATAAAACAAAACTTTATTAAAAATAAGGAGGATCCCTATTGTTTTTGAAAAACAAGAAAGTTATAGGGGGTTAAAAAAAATAAAATATAATATAATTTTTAAAAACAAACTATAATTAAAAAAAAAGTATATTTTTATTTTTTTTGTTTTTCGAAACAAGAAATATTTAAAAAAAAAAAATATATATATATAGTTTTTTTTTGAGGTTCGTTATTTGGAAAAATGCAATATAGCATCAACCGTGAGTAGTATATAATGGAATGCGTAGCATTACATATCTTCATGGCTTGTTTAATAATTCAAATTTATTGGTCAAAATTCTTAAAGATACGGAACGATAGCGCTTTTCTTGTAACTTTCTATTTTTTTAAAACTTTTCCCCAGTTTTTTTTTTGTAAGATTGGTAACCCTATATTTTTATATTTTTTTAAACGTTTAGCCTTTGACTTTGATAACTTATAACTTGTAAGGATCCTTTTCGATTTCAATAGGTTTCGTTTCCTTTCCAAGGTTTTTGTTTCCTTAAAATTGTAAGTCCATCGGATTAATTTTTTTTATTTATAAGAAAGGAGATACAGACAGATGGACAGGCGGACAAACGGACAGAAGAACAGACTGACACACGGACAAACCGACAGATAGACAGACGGATATATGGACAGAAGCACAGACGAACAGACGAATAGACGGACAGAATCACGACAGACACACGGACAAACATATTAACAGATGGACAGACGGACAGGCGAACAGACATACAGACGAACAAGCGGACAGACGGGCAGATGTACAAACGGACGGACAGTCAGACAGATAGATATACAGACAAACAGACAGACAAACAGAAGGACTTTTTTAAAAGCTGTTTACTGTCCGACAACATAACCTTGTCTAGTGGGGCATCGGTAAGCGGAAAGAAATGCGTTGCCTCTCATTGGTGTTCTATGGCCTCTCCTAGCATATCTCCTATCCCAATACACTCATAGGCAACATAGCTAAGGACACATAGATTAATTAATTTTCAACGAAAGAGACTCTTCTGTGATAATATTACAGAAATTTCAGTTTTAAAAAATGTTACATAAAACCTTTATCCACTTGTCGCGACAAACTTTACAGCGACATGTCGCTGTAAAGTTTACAGTTTGTAAATTTTACAGTTTAAACTTCATTCTAAAAGGAATATCCTATTTAAAGAAATATTTTACCAAAAGACTCTGGTGGCTTGTTTCGTGTGAAATATTATTAACTTCGTTGAATTGAATTGAATCATTTAGTCTAGGACTATTAGTTTTTGAGAAGTATGATTTTAAAATTGTCACCCGTCCAGAAAGGTTATCCATTTCAGTTTGTTATTTAAAATAAACTAAATAATTCCTTAATTATCTACAGCAATTGCATAAAATACCTATTTACCTTAAGGGAAACGTGTTTGTTTTTTGTTTAGGTTTTTAATTTTGAGTCTGTAGGGATTTTAACGAGCTTTATTGATGAAAAACTCTTATTTAAACAGAAAAAATCCCTTTGATCGGGAAGTTGTTTGTTTTTACGGGTCTTAATAATTCAGTCATTTTATTTACCCTTATTATACTCCTCACAGCTCGCACACGCAAATCTTGAACACAAATTAAGTTTTAGTTACTTTCCAACGCAATCCAATTTCATTTCATTTCATTTCATTTATTATTCGTAATACAAAGTTTATACACGTCAGGATAAAATAGTAAAATATTGGTAATTAAAATCTTAAAATTAAATAAATTAAATTTCACAAATACATTTAAAATCTTCACATTTTAATTTTAGAAATTCTCTCGTACTGTAAAAGGCCCTTAGTAGTAAAAAGTTTTTTATTTTTACCTCAATTTTTTTATAAGACAGATTCTGAATGTGAATAGGTAGGTGATTAAAAAATTTTGGTCTGTAGTAATTTGACCCAAATTTACTACTTTCCAGCCTAAGCTTGGGGAGCCTAATGTTGTTTGACCTTGTATTTTTTACATGAATATTTGGTTGCAGAGGGTACATATTTATGTTTTGTTTAACATATAAAATGGATATATAAATATAAAGACATGGAACGGTCATAATATTTAATTCAATAAATTTATGTTGTACCCCATCTTGATACCCTAAACTCGTCATAATGCGAAGTACTTTCCTCTGCAAACCAAATATTCTTTCTGTGCCAGATGCATGACCCCAAACTATCAGACCATACCTAATTTTAGACTCAAAAAGGGCATAATAAGCGGTTTTTAGTACATTAAAGGAAACCATTCTAACCAAGTTTCTGAATATGAAAACAGATTTAGACAAAGAATTTGAGAGTTGGTTGGTATGTTGTTTCCAGTTTAAATTTTGGTCCAATAGTAGACCCAAATACTTGACCTTGTCAGGATTGGTAAAATTATGTAGAGGTCTGTGTGTAAAAAATATGTCAACAGTTTTGCTTTTGTTTAACGAAAGCTTATTTGCCGAGAACCACTCCTGAATATTTGACTGGCTCCCATCCATGAGCTGTTTAGTGTCTAAAAGATCGACATTACTAGAAATTATATTTGAATCGTCAGCAAATAGAATATTTTCCCAAATGGGAAGGGCATTTTTTAAATCATTTATAAAAATCAGGAACAAAAGCGGACCAAGCACCGAGCCTTGCGGCACGCCACTGGTCACACCTTTGATGTTTGAAATTTTTCCCTTTAAAAAAGTATACTGTTTTCTATTGCTGAGATAAGAAGCTACCAGTTGTAAACTAAGGGGGTCAAATTTATAAAATTTTAATTTTTCCAACAGCTCAGGATGAGGGACGCAGTCAAAAGCCAATAGTTAATCCAGCTAGTAGGGGGTCTACACATTATAAAACCATTAACAATGGAATCTTAGGTGCTCGGTTTCGGAAGATAATGGACTTTTTTCCTTAGAAATGACCATATGACTTAATAAAAGTTTAGATTTCAAATCCGTTCACATAAATGAATCGGTTATTACTAATACACCCTAAGTCAAAACCGATATTTCGTAATGTGCAAAAAAATTAGGAATTTGACTAAATACTTGTTTAGTGTTCAGTAACTGTTACTGC
This sequence comes from Brachypterus glaber, assembly GCA_958510825.1. Taxonomy (NCBI): domain Eukaryota; kingdom Metazoa; phylum Arthropoda; class Insecta; order Coleoptera; family Kateretidae; genus Brachypterus; species Brachypterus glaber. The sequence continues at coordinate 78,816,302 of OY294045.1, read as the reverse complement.
ACACTAAACAAGTGTTTACTCTCCTATTTTTTTGCACTTAGCACATTATGAACTATCAGTTTCTACTTAGGGTGTTTTAGTAATAACCGATTGGAATAGTCTATCAGTTCTTAATTCAAAAAAAAATAGTTGCAGATGTATTTGGTAGGTTATTTTCTAAAAAAAATGTAGTGCAGTGTATTAATTATACATAATATGTACATATTATGTATGTCATAAATTATGACATAACTCATATTGAACAATATTTCAGTAATAATAAAGGGTTTGACAAATAATTTGTCATTAATCGATACACTAATATGCATATTTTTTGAGAAAACAAGATGCAAGAAACCTCAGTGATACTTTTTTCCAAAATGGAAATCAATAGATCTATAGACCGTTTCTGTGAATGGATTGAAATTCTCTGATCAACATTTATATAGAATAAGCTAAAAGAGTATAAAATGAAGAACTATTAAGTCGACAGTGGTTATTTCTGATGAAAAAAGTCCATTATCTTCCGAAACCGAGCCCCTCAGATTTAACTTTCAATGATTTTATAATGTGTAGACTTTCTACTAACAGGACCAATTGTTGGTTTGCGTTGGCAAGTCACTAAAATTTGCATTCAAGATTAGCGTGCGCAAGCGCTTTAGCGCTATAGCGCTAGAAATGTATAATAATAATTTTCCAAAATCGCCAAAAATCGCTCTATTGATTTCCCATTTGACAATTTTTAAAATTTCGGGAAAGCCTTACCTATTTTAACGTATGAAGTTTTATGTCCATATAAATCAATTTCGAGCAAAAAAATGTCGCTCGATTGATTGTCGCTTGCTCTGTCCAGGAAATCTTGTGGGCACGATAACCTAACAACACTTGAAACAAGAGACTTGAATTTTGGCAGGTATTTTACCAAAATTTCTCGCTCGGGATTGTTTTTGGTGAACATTGGGGTGCGGCAAGGGTGGAAAATGGGGAAAATTACATTTTTTTTCAAACATTTTCAAATTGCTATATAGGGGTTTTTAAGGTTGCTGAAATTGAATCTGATAATAACATTTTTCTAACTTAACTTCACCCCCGCGGGAGTAAGGTCGTAAATACTTTTAAATGTCTTCAATATTTTTTCTTCAAAATTGGTATATAGGGGTTTTTAGGGTTGACGACCTAAATTTGATAATATTTTTCTAATTCCAAATTCTGAGGGGCGGAGTGTATTTTTCGTAAAAGTTGGTATATTGGGGTTTTTGAGGTTGCTGAAAGTGAATCTGATAATAAAAAAATCTAAATCTACCCCCTGAGGGACGGAGGTTGGTTTTCGTGAAAATTGGTACATTGGGGTTTTTAAGGTTGCTGAAAGTGAATCTGATAATAAACAAATTCTAACTCCACTCCCTGAAGGGCGAGGGGTGTTTTTTTTAGAAAGTTAATATATTGGGGTTTTTGAGGTCGCTAAAACTGAATCTTAAAATAATAAAAAATAAAACTATTTAATTGAGTATATTATAATAATATAATTAATTGAGTATATTTTAAAATAATAATTTTCGTGAAAATTTTTATATTGGTGTTTTTGAGTCTCTTAAAGTAAATATGATAATAAAAAAATCTAAAATTTGAAAATTTGTATATTGCTGTTTTTGAGGTTGCTAAAAGTGAATATGATAATAAAAAAAATCTAACTCCACCCCCTAAGGGATGGGGGCTAGTTTTCTTGAAAGTTTTTATATTGGGGTTTTTAAGGTTGCTGAAAGTGAATCTGATAACAAAAATCCATTTCACGTGCAGAGGTGAAAAATGAGAAAACTGTTTTACTGGGTAGTGTATTTTATTATTTATTATAAGGATCAAGATTACCAATTTATAAAACAAAACATTAAAAAATAGAAAAATTATGGGTGCAGCAACTTTTCTCATTCTCGTATAATCTTTTCTCAAAAGTCTTAAAAACTTCGGAAACGTCGAGAAAAGTGAAAAAATCGAAAAAAAATAAAAAAATAAGCATTTCAATACTTTTAATTCTAGAATTCTAAAATATAAAAGTAAAAAGTTATAGGGAGCGCCACTTTTTAATACAATACAAAAAATTAAGTACGCGTACGAGATCGAAGCAATTATATTTTGAATAACTGTGATCGAGATCCATTCTCATATTGGAGTTTTGATAAATCAAAATTAAAAAATTATGATGTCTCATTTGGACTTTTTTAACGGTGATTGTAACATTTTACATATTTTCAGTAACAATAGAATAACATACTTACTAGAACAATTTACTATTACCTACCATAAAAAAAATTTTAGCAACAAATTAATCAGAGATCCAACATCTCCGTATATTCCATAACATCCTAAACTCCAATCCAAATTTCCTCAAACCCGTATTAAATAAATAATAATTCTTAGAATTATTTTTTAATATTTAAATTTATTTATTTAAGTTTTATTGTTTTTAAACTATCTATATGTTCGATTTCATTCTTAATTGTGAAAATTAATCAATTCCTCTTATCTGTAGATATCAATACTAAAAATCTTTTTATTATTTTAACAAATTTTAAGTAATTTATTTAAATGTCCAATACGTATACTTATTTTTAAATTTTTTTATCAGTAAGCTAAATTGGTGTATGTTTATAATGTAGTCCGTGTTGTTTGTTTTTAATTTTTTGACTATTTTTAGTAACCAATTTGTAATTAGGTGATTTCCTTACATATTTTTGTACTTCTAGCCTGAAGATGACCCTAAATTCAGGGGTCGAAACAATTGTAGATATTTTTTATAAATAAAATGCTTCAATAAAAAACTTTGGAGTAGACATAATAATTTTTTAATTTTGAATTATATTTTGGACTTTTAACGCAATAAAGAATCCACTGTAAATAGTATACTCTGGAATGCGAAACATTACGTTTAACCTAATAACCTAAAATAACTTTCTGGTTGTTTTTAGACTGAAATTGGATAGGGATTATATGTCATGTAAAATTTTAATTGGAAAAAGTAAAAGGCTAGCAACCCCCTTTGCCTTTGAATTTACTCGTGAATAATGAACAAAACTGCACACAAGCATAATACTTGTTATGTAAGGTTTTTAAGTTAAGTACCTACTTTTTAAATAAAAAGCTAAATGACGTAGTTATTTTTAAAATAAAACACTTTTTTCATTTTCGCTCATTTACATTTTAATGTAATTTTAAGATTATAAGTAAAAACTCCGGGCACTTCTACAAAATTATGCCACGCTTGTTTTGCAAATATAATTGTGGTGTTTCAACCAATTATTATTTTTTTACAGCTAAGCGCGTATACTCTAATAGAGTATAACTCTAATTGTTACTCTAATACTTTATAGAAGAAACTATAAGGGACACTGCATTAAGTGACATAAGTAATATTATTTATCATGTTTTCAACCCGATAAATTAGTTTGCTTCACCTATGGCAATAATATTTTTTTCTCTCCTAGTATACTAGGAGATAATTTTATAAACAATTGATATCAGACAATGGCACAGCCAGTATTTTTTCTTGGGGGGGGGGGAGGGCTGAGCTGGCACGGCCCAAGATGTTTCTTACGGTGGCAAGCCTATTCAGATTTCCAACAGTAGGTATCAATAAAAGGTTTTTGTCAAGTGACAAACAAGGGTGTAGCCAGACTTTTTGGCAATATTGGTAAGCAAGTTTAGCGCCGCAGGGAATTGATTCAGATTTTTAAAGTTTTATTTAAAAAAAAAAACTTCAAATAGACCGGGGAAATCAGAGATTCTTATATTTTTGGCATTTTCCAGACACATCAGAACTTGTAGACATGTAAATTATTTTATAAATCTGTTAATTAAAATTCACTTTATTGGTTAACAAGTGTAGAGCCACAGGCGAAATTTTTTGCAGTATTCAGTTTTCAGGACCAGTAATTTCTAAAATATTAGAAAAGCAAATTAATTTATAAAACTTGAAATAGGTAGGTGAAACCACTTAAAACAACTTATCATGCGTCGCAGGCGAAATTTTTTAGAAATATTAAGTTTTTGCATTTTCCAGACACCAGAATTTGACATGTAAATAGTTTTATAAAACGTCTTAATTAAGATTTTAATATCACATTAATTCTAATTAGATTAATCAAGTTTAGCGCCGCAAGCGATTTTTTTTTACAGTTTAGATTTTTTTAGTATAGACAATTTCTAAGAATTCGAAAAGCAAATTATTTTATAAAAGTTCAGATGGATAAAGAAAACCTCTTAAAATATAATCATATCATGTTTAGCACCGCAGGCGAAAAGTTTTAGAAATCTGACTTTTTTACATTTTCCAGACACAATAGAATTTGAAATGTAAATAATTTTCTAAAATGTTTTAGTTATGATTGTAATTGCTAATTAAGTTTCGTGTCGCAGGCGAATTTTTTACAGTTATTTGCGATGAAAAAAATATTTTATAATACTTTTGATTGGTCAAGCAAAATAGTTTAAAAGTCATTTAAAAAAAAATAAAATTTGAGGGCTTGGGAGGGGGTGGGTTGTAGCTATAGCTATGCTACGCATCTAGGGATATAATACACTCTGCTTAAAAAAAAGTCTTAGTATTAGGTGTACTTACTATTTTTTAGATGGTTTTTAGCAGTTTAGGTCAAAATCTTTTTTTTTTCTGTAAACTTCCAATCGAAATCCTTCGGGACATTATAATCGATATCACAGGCCAACAAATTTTCAACTTTTGAAAGTTGATTTGGATCTGACAGCTGATTTTGGGTAATTTCGTTATGCTGATTTCGAATATAACTTCCTTTTTTGTCCATCACGTATCAATTTTGAACAACCGCACAGTGGGCCAGGAAAAAATAAAACGGGGACAAAATTCTGAATTTTTGCGTACGGCTATTTTTAATACCGCTGATTTCGAACAAAATAACTAAAAATTTTAAAAACTATTCTCTGCGCCATTATGATGGTCCAAAATTTTATTTTTGTTTCGATCTTTCTAAAAATATGTCAAATGGCTTCTTTTGATTATTATAATGTAGACCAATGTCCATAACCTAAAAATTCAACACTTCATGTTAAAGAATAAAATTTTTGGTCTAGCTTATAGCTGAAAAAAACTATACATGATGGAAACAAAAAAATGCTTTATCCAATACATACAGATAATAAGACAATTACAAGCTTTATTTTAAATAGATAAACTCAATAATAACCCCCGCGTGGCTTTTACTTTATTGAGTGGATAATTATTTATTTTACCCACTCAACTGTCACTTGTCAAATTATTTTCTTGTAAATGTCATTAAAATTTTTAATAAAAATATGAATTTCTAAGCTATTTATTGGATAAAACCTTGTATGGCACTCATGGGTAAACCGATATTGCCCTCTCGAAAATTAACCTGCTTGGCTGACGCCTTGCAGGTTAATTTTCTCATGGGCAATATCTTACCTTACCTACTAGTACCATAAATAACTATGTTTGGCAGTTAGTAGGTCCTAATTAAATCATAAAATAAAAAATCATCCGATCACAAAATTCTTGTTGGCCTGTGTAATTATTGATTCTTGTTGTAAAATCTTCATTCATTAGGATTTCATGACCAATTAGTTACTATAAATACTTAAATCCTAAACTAAAAATATTGTCTATCAAAACAATCGTTTATCTAACCTCTTTAATTCCATCAACAAAATGATTGATCTTTGCCTGTTGGTGTTACTAGGATTCCTGCCAACTTTTGGTCCATCTTTCATTCATCTCTACGGATCTACGCGAGATTATTCCTTAATAGATGAACATTCAAGTCTCAACACTGGCCTAGGAGAAGGTAAGGAGAAGTAAAGAACAATGGCAAAAGTATCCCCTGCCTGATATGGGATTAGACCACATTACCATTAATTTAATACATAATATGTTCATTATATGTGACCCTGCACAAAGAAACCCGGTTACTGTGTCAAATTTTTTTTCTTTCCGGATTCTTATGTAAAAAAAAAATAGATAAGAATTGAATATAAAAGAGAAAAACGAAAATTTGACACACCGGGTTTCTCAGTGCAGGGTCAGATATATTAAGCTGGCTCTTATTTTAAAAACTATTTATTAATTGTTGGTTATATTTGACAACTGTTGAGAGCAGGGTTTGCTGCAGCGAGAAACAACGCTTCTGCGCCTAACATATTAAAGCGACTTACTTTGTGAAATTGATGTTAAACCTGGTTCGGGGAATATGTCTCTCTAAATGTAGGCGGATTGAACAAGGGCGTAGATCTTTTTCTTCTATGGGGGGGGTAATACCCAGGGCCGGCCTTTCAAGCCTCAAATTTGGCGCCCCTAGCAAAAGAAAAAACACCCTAAAATAAAGCTTTTTGCGCCTACAAAAAAAAAATTGCCCCCAAAAAATGCCACAAGAAAAAAAGCTTTGTCCCTGACGGTTTCTACCAAACGTGGCGCCCCTACAAAAAAAATGACGGCGCCCAAAAAAATACCCTAAGACAAAAGCTTTGTCCCTGACGGTTTCTACCAAACTTGGCGCCCAAAAAAATACCAACAAGAAAAAAAACTGTGTCCCTGACAGTTTCTACCAAACTTGGCGCCCTGCAAACAAAATTGACGCCCACGTCTATGGGGTGGGTAATTACCCCCATTACCCCCCCCCTACGCCTTTGGAATTGAAACGCTATCGAACTAATGTTAAAGAAGTTCTTTGTAAACGCGGGTATAATACCTTATATGATTTTTTTAATACCAATGTGAATTTGAATTTGAAAATACTGTAGAATAAATACACCGAGTCTATAAGCCATCCCCCCTCTTCAAATTTGGAAAACTTAAATAAGACAACCCAAGCTATTTTTTCGCATATATTTGATATTTTTAGCTCTTAAAATGTGGACATGGGGAGACATTTTTTAAATGGAAAGGGGGATCGTGCGATACATCATTTTAAAGCTTATAATATTCTTTATTTAACTTTATTTATTTTTTATTTTTTTATTTTTTTTTTCAAGGTTTTAATTTTTAATTTTTTTTTGCTAAAAAGTCGATATTTCAACTCGTTCAGAACTTACGAGGGAATGACTTTTGGACCGCACGATATATTAATTTTAAAATAGTAGTAATTCGCAGACACGCATTATTTTACTTTAAACAAAAAGGAGCAAAGGAAGATGAAATCTTTCAGGGCCCAAATTTTAGTGGGCCCCTTGTCCATACAACTAGTAACGTTTATGCTATCACGTGTTTTGAAATTCTTAAATTCGTTTTTCACTTCACTTCACCCAAAATGATTAAAAAAAATAAATTCAGGTTTTCAAAAATTCTTTTTTTTAATTTTACATAAACTTACCAAAAACAAAGAACATTATGGAGCAATTTAATGGCTTTTAAGACTACAATTTAATTTAAGGTTGATCTCCCAAAAGTTAGTTACCGACACGCAAAAACGTCGACTGTTTCTAAGCAAATTAAATAATAAAAAATTCGGGATCACTCTTTCTACACATCGTGTCAAAAGTCCGCCACCCCCCTTTAACTTTTGAACGGCTTAACTTATTAACTTAAAATTTGAAACACCTAAATAACATAATCCAAATATTTTTTTGGTATATATTTGGTATGCTTAAGGGGCACAATGAAGACAGAGGGACAAGGGGGATTTTTTAATAGAAAGGGTGTCGTGTTATACATCATTTTAAAGCTTATAAAATTCTCTATTTTTTCACTTATTGTTTTACTTTTTTGGAGCAATTTTTGGGACTTTAAAATAGGGTAAAAAATGGGTATTTTCGTCAAAATTTCTTTAAAAAAATTAAACAAGTTTTGAAAAATAGTTTATTTAATGATGCAAATACATCAATTATACTTTTAAACTAATTTTGAATGATATAAATAAAATTTTACAAAAAAAATCTTATTTTTTTTTATTTTTGCCTCCATTGTGCCCCATAAGCATATCAAATATATACTAAAAAATTATATGAGGTATGTTACCTAAGTGTTTTAAATTTCAAGTTGATATCTTAAGAAGTTCAAAAGTTAAAGGGGCCCGGACTTTTGACCAGCTCTGTACAGGCACACTTTATAAATCTAAAATACGTATTCATATACATTCATGGGTTTTATGTTTCTTGGGTATATATTTTTAAACCAAACTAAATATATGTTAAAATGGTATACCTACCTAGGTATACCTAATCTATTTTAATTAGCGATTTTAGAGCCCGTGTAATTATATGGGTACTAAAAGTTTTAAAACTTTAAAGTTAGTTTATACCTGCTCTTACGTTATTGTCTCCAATTTAATACAAGCATATCCTTTCTAAAGATGGATTATTTTTCTTTATTGTTACAGTAAATTTTATTTATCCAATACATACAGATAATAAGACAATTACCAGCTTTATTTTAAATAATAACCCCCTCGTGGCTTTTACTTTATTGAGTGGATAATTATTTATTTTACCCACTCAACTGTCACTTGTCAAATTATTTTCTTGTAAATGTCATTAAAATTTTTAATAAAAATATGAATTCCTAAGCTATTTATTGGATAAAACCTTGTATGGCACTCATGGGTAAACCGATATTGCCCTCTCGAAAATTAACTTGCTTGACTGACGCCTCGCAGATTAATTTTCTCATGGACAATATCTTACTTTACCCACTAGTACCATAAATAACTATTATACATTTGTTCAGAAAATTTTACTAAAATAGCTGAGCGGTTATACTGCCGTTGTTAGCCAGAACGCAGTAGCTACGTTAGATACACTGGATTATAGAAGCTTATTTGGGGCTCTCCATGACCTTGTTAAAATGCTATAAATAAATAAATAAAAACAAATAAATAAATTACGGACTATTATATGTTATTATTATAATAGGTCATATGGGTTAATATGGGTTAATACATATGGTAAATATGGTTATTATGATTATTATATTAATAAATATAGGAAGTTTATTTATCCAAAGGTCATTCCAAATTATATCTACATATCCTATAGGACAAAGCCACATAAGAACAGTTAAAAATAGAGAGCTTGGTTATTTAATTTAATAGCATATCTAACTATCACATATAGGTATTATGGAATATTATAGGTCATTATGGGTTAAGATTAACATAGATACCTAAAATTTGCTATATAGTTTTTTAACTTTTACCTTTCGAATATTATAGGAGTTTCATATCGTGCTCGTCTTCTTGTGGCCATAAGGGTAGAAATCACAGACAATATAGATCTGGCCCCAGCAGCTGTAGAAATAGAACCAACAGTTCCTATTAACGAGGCTTCCTATGCAAAAAACGAAGAGTTTTTCCTATTTGCGACAATTCTCGATGCATCGATGATAGACAAAAAGCTAGGTGATAAGCCAGTGTATTTTGAAATCAGCATTGGAAACGCTGGAAATGCTATAGATGGACACAATGAATCCGCTAAGGAGCACTATGATTCCGATAGCGACGAACTGGGTGAGTTTACTTTTACATTACCTATTTTAGTATCACACAATAATATAAATATAAAAAGTGTATATAAGAACTTCCAATTATTCCAATAATCCAATATGGGGTCGTCCATAAAATACTTCACACTTTTTTAGGTGATTTTAGACCCCCTCCCCCACGTCACACATTGACCCCTCCATGTCACACTTTAATTTTACTAAAAAAATCGAAATTTTCTAACATTTTATTGAATTCGTTAAATATATGAACAATTAAAGGCATATTTGTAGTAACACGTCTTTAAATTAAATATATATTTATATTGACACATCTGATCACAAAGCGTTTATAATATTTTAAAAACTTTGAGATCAAAATTTTCTTCATTCCAATCTCATATTTTTAATCGATCTTCCTCCATGGTGAATCAATCCATTTTTGGATGTCTTGAATCACTGGAATCTCGTCAACTTTGTCTGACTTTTCAGTCAGGAATGCAATCGGAATCCACTTCTTCGTTTTCCAACTATATTTCATCTTCAACATCTGAGTTGTAGTCATTCATAATACAGAGTAATTCTGTCAAACACTCCCCTCCTCCATTTCACACTTTATCACAAAAGCCTGACCCCCCCCCCCCCAAAGGTGTGACTACCACTATATTGGATTTTAACAAATTTTATTAAATTTCTTATAAGAAATCTATCTTCTTTAAAATTAGGATGCATATAAGTTATTTTATTTATTTAAACTTTATATTTACAATACATCAATTTAGTGTTTGTGCTTCTTTGAACTATTTTTATATTGCTTTGTGAATTTTTACAGCGGTCTAATTTATCATTGCCGTGTGAAAGAGAATTTACTTTAAGCTCTTGTTTCCGTTTTCATGTCTATGGCTTAGTTCAGTACATACACGCGTTTAAGCTTTGCTTCAAAGAATACTATTCACGTTTCAATTTTAAAGATTTTTGATCGACCATTCAAAAACTCAAATCTTCTTTCATATCTTGGTTCGTGAAATTTTATGAAAACTAAAGCCCAAACGTTTCGCACCAATGATATTTTATTCGCAAAATTGTTCACATGGGCTACATAGCTTTTAACATTATAATAATAATAATAATAATAATAATAATAAAGGTCTTTATTAAAATAAGTACAAAAGTTACAAGATTATTTTAACTATTGGGCGAGGTTTAGTTCGGCCGATAGATTTCTTGCTGAGCTTCTCAGGCACAACAAAAAGAGCTACCAGCCGCCTATTCTTCCACCTAACCCAGAGAGAGAATAATGACATAGAAAACAATATTAAATATAAAAAAAAAATATATGAACATTTATAAAATATAAATAAATAGAAATAAATACATAAAAAAATAAATTGGGTTCAGAATAAGTTTATCAAAAAATAAGGATAAAAACGTATATCAGGTAGATAGAGACTGCAATTGTTTTTGAAATGTTAGCTTAAATAATAGTTTTTTAAAAGCAAGTAAAGATTTAGTATGTTTTAAATTAGCAGATAAGTCATTAAAGAACGTGGCAATGTTGTATGAGAATGACCGTTTATATAGTTCAGAACTGTGTTTAGAGACAGTAAGGGTGCTCTGAAAACGTAAATTTATATTGTGAACATCAGATCTATAACGGATTTTTTAGTAAAGATATGGTGGTGATTGGTTAGATATTATCTTAAAAAACAGGCACGCAGAATGTAGATACCTACGGTTTTCCATATTTAGCCAATTTGCTTGGACAAATGTGTGACTTATATGATCATATTTTCTAATACCATATATTAACCTCAAACAGGAGTTTTGTAGTTTCTATATACGAACCGTATCCGTTCTGGTGAGACAGGGACCATAAACAACATCGCAGTAATTCATCTGAGACAGGACAAGAGATTCACACAACATAGTTTTAGTGCTTTTATTCAAATAGTATCTATTTTGGTAAATAATTCTTAAATTTGAGTAAGCTTTTTGTAAACATCTAGAGACATGTTGAGTGAATCTAAAGTCCGTATCCACGGTCAATCCAAGGTTCTTAGCATTATCTGTATAGGTTATTACTGAGTTATTTAGTTCAACAGCAAGGTCCATATTTAAAAATCGTTGTCTATCATTTTTTCGACCAAATAAAACAACGGTCGACTTACTAGCATTTAAATTCAAGCAATGGAAAATGATAGGCCTGGTAAATTTTAATATTGTCAGGCTTAAATTGTTAATTTTAGTGTAAATATTCATAACATAAAAGTAAATTTTAGTTTTTCCATGATCGACAAAAAACTTCGAAAATTGGACCATGAATGATCCTTTTTTGCTAAAAACTTGTATCTTTTAAATTAGGTAATAGTTTTTTCTTACCTGAAGTTATTTTAGTGTATACACATAGGAAGATAGGTGTTTTAAAAACTTAAGAACATTAAAATATAATAATAGTTCAGAATCTAGTTGTGACCTCTTGTGCTAGGATTTTGTTTATAACATCATACCTTTTGAGCAATTATAAACAATTTTTGTTGAGCACAAAAGTGGATACAGCAGTGCATACCAGTGTATAGGTCCTAGACTATAAACTCTATAACTTTAAAATATGTTGATAACTCTACCTAACGCCTAGTTACTAGCCTGATAACTATTATAGTTATAATTGAGGGAAGCTATGAAAATTCGAGCTTTTGCATGCAACGAATAAAACCATCGTATCCTTCATAATATAGGTACACTTATTTACTCATTTTATTTATTATTTGTATTTAGATATAAATTTACTCCCATTTTCTTCTGGAAATTCCATAATGCTATCTTTATAAGAATGAGTCCAAACATTTTAGAGCCGATTGGTTTTTTTTTTTTTGCAATTTTCTTAATAACCTAATAATACCTAGTTTAGGAAATATAAATTAATAGCACCTAGTTTAGGAAATATTTTTGTATACTTGTATGTACTTGTTCATGTTAGAAATAACGAAGGAGAAATAAATGAATTTGAATTTGAATTTGAATTATAGTTATAATAAACTATAATAGTTTTCTACTACACACCGTTTTAGAGATAATTGATCCCAAACTTTTTAAAATAGACAAATTAATTAGAATTTTTACAGATTATCCAATATGATGGCCAAAATCAAAATGGCGTATCCAATATGGTGTCAAAATTTTAAAAATATGTTTCTCCGTAAATTAGTAATCAAGTATTTTTGAGGTCGCTGAAACCTAATCCAATGTTAAAAATTCAAAATAACTGATTCAATATGGCGTAAAAACAAACAAGGTGATATGGTATTTTCTAAATGAAAGCATATTTTTCCATCGGATTCGGTTTCAGCGATCTCAAAAATACTTGATACTAATTTTCGGCAAAAAAATATTGAAATTTTTAAAATTATAATGCCATATGGTACTAGACATTTTGAGATTTAAATTTTTAACATCAGATTCGGTTTCAGCAACCTTAAAAACCCTAGGACACCCATAGGATACCCATATTATGTAATCTGTCAAAATTATAATTAATTTTCTATTTCAACAAGTTTGGGATGAATTATCTCACTAGGTGTGTAGTGGCAAACTTTAGTTATCAAGCTAGTAACTAAGCATTAGGCAGATTCAGAATCCGTTGACAGAACCCAGGCACCTTGAAATATCTTTTATTTTGTAGAGCTGTGTATTAATGGCGAAACTATGGTCTGTTTCATCAAGCAAGATAGTAAATTAAAAATCGCACAGTGAATATTTTCAAAACAGATTCGAATATTGGATGTGCGAAAATACTGCGTAGTTTATTTTATAAAACATAACTATATTCTATACACAAACATATACTATTCGAACCTGTTCTAAAAATATTTACTGTGCGATTTTTAATCTACTATCCTGCTAGATGAAACAGACCATAGATAACTTTATTTTATTTTATTTATTCCTGTACAATGTACATATAACCGGAACCTTGTTCCAGAATCGGTAACAATAGACACTGCATCCTGGCAAAGTACAACAAGCCCAACAAAGCCGATGACGCACGATAAGATGTATTATTTCCTACCTTATTGGGATAATAAACCATGTATGCATATTCGATCCGTTTGGGCCGATTACAGAAGACGGATGTACAACTCCAATATGATATCGAAAATTACGGAAAAGTTGGTAAGACAAACTCTTTTAATCTAAAATACCAACTATAAATTTAAATTACCAACTAGTAGTATATTACGCGAACCTAGTTTTCAGTGCACGAGAGTAAAAAAAGCACTTGAAGTTCACTGAAATAGGTTTGCGTCGAGGTGCGTATACTATTTTTCCTACGACCTAACACCTAGACAAACAAAAAAATGCAAAAATTGTCTTTAAATTAGTTTTATTAATTTGACGTTTTCTGTTTGACGTTCACTTGTTCTCTGACAGCACATATGTAAAATCAGATGATTATCACTTTCCGACCGTTGTAATGGCAACGGGTGGAAAATAAGCACCAACTAGGTCATAGGAAATAGTATATTATTTACCAAGTGAGAGAAGTTTAACATTTTTGACCTGCGTCAAATTTCGGGATGAGCGCGCTAGCGCGAAGCCTGCAAGACGCGGTCTAAAATGTTAAATCTTTACTCACGTGGAAAATATAGTATTTTTTTCACTACCAGTACAATTAATTAGCTATTTATTTATTTATTTTACTAAAATTTAATGAAAAAGCTTATAAATTTAAAATATCACGCTGGCCGTTCGCGGCCATTAAAAAAACTAATGAATAACTTGACATTTCTGGCAGAAATTTTCTGGTGATCTGCTAAAATTATCAAGTGAGAAAGAGTTTCCGTGTTAAGTGTAATAAAATATATAAAAATGGAAAGTGAAATGCAAAGTGATGATTCTGGTAATCCCCCAGAAATAAGGGGACAGGCGAAAACTATGAGGGAGAATCTATTGCCTCAAAAATCAATATATGGGGGTTGTACCTCTAGTAATCTATAATCCTTACGGTAATATATGGGTTGTATAACCTATGGTTGAATATGATGGACCAATGATTTTCACTTTTCGAAGTGTTTTTTGTAAAACATGTTTTATAGGTACTAATTTAGTTAATATTTTTTAATTTATCATGCAATAAATAAATTTGGTGCCTAAAGACACTTGTAAATAGCAATGTGATTTAATAATTAAGTGAAACGTCATATGCCAAAACAGCTGAATAAAAATTCATTATTAACCATGGTGCAATTTCATTATTTTTAGAACCTCTGACGTCATAGGTAAAGAAATAATATTTCTATCAACGAAAAGAGCAGTAATAAAGATGTGGTTTTAGGCTGGTGGTGAAAAAAATATATTGTTTATGTTTGCCCAGAGATAACGTTTTAATGTGTGCATCGATTGCTATTTTTTTTCGGCAAATAAAAAATAAGGTTTTTTATAGATAACATTTTCTAAATCAAATATTATTCTGGATATAACTCAATGGTTCTCAAGATAAAAAAAATAAATCTGATAAGTTATCAGTAATCGCTTTTTTACAATATTGGCAAAGGCGCACTTTACGATATTGAGATTAAAATAATTTAAAATAATAGTACCCATGTTGTTAACTAAGCCAATATAAACCAACATTTGTGGCTAAGAAATGGCACCGATTTAAATGCTTTTAATTAAAACCAGTTGCAAGCACCTTGTCAAAACATAGGCACTAGACACTAATTTGAAACGTTATGAAATAGGAAGTTCTGTGAATAGGCATTAATATACCTCCGTGTTGAATAATTTATTAAAGTTTGAAAGTCTGTATCTCCAAAACGTTATATTCTAGCAAAAACTGTATATAACCTTTTTTTTAGGCCCTAAAAAGAGCTTTCATTTAAAATATATTTTTTGAAATCAGTTTTTTAGGCCCTAAAAAGAGCTTTCATTTAAAATATATTTTTTGAAATCGGTTTATCAATTAGTGAGTTATGCTAAAAAAACATTTTACTGCGTTAAATGCTAGTATCCCGAAAACATTGTATTTTAGGAAAAAATAGTTTATAACATTTTTTGAGCAATTTAAAAAAATCTTTCATATAAGTACTAAATTAATAAAATACAATAAAAATTAACTTAACCAAAAAAATGCTAAAAATATGCGTTTTACCCAAAGATTTTGACTTTTCGGCGAAGATTTTAATACATCGGGACTCTTAGTAGCACTAAGCGCCGATATAATTATAAAATAGTCGCTTATTGAAAATGCATAAAACCTCCACTAACCGGACATAAAAAGACAAACTTTATCCGCTTTTGCCCGCTTTTGACATTTAATATGTTTTATGCCTGTCATTTTCAATTCCATATTTTTACCCAAGTCTGTAATAACTACAAACATTCTATTTAATTTAAAGGAAGAAGGTCTGAGCGACGTGAACACATCTATGGAAATGGAGGATCCGGATGTTGAATTTTATTTAAAGCAAGTTCTGGAAGACTTCTCCGTAGGTTGCGCAAAATATGTAACCATTTCCAAATCTTCCATGTCAGGGCCTGGAACGGGAAAATCGAAACTGGATAAGGAGCACATCAAACTATGCCAAAGGGAAATTGTAAGTAGTAATAACTTTTCAATATAATAGGTATTATTTCCAGTAATCCAGAATAAAAAGAACTTTAGAAAATAAAATATAAAGTTTTGTAAAACAGAAAAACGAACTTGTATACGATTCTCACGAACCGACGAAAAAATTATATGGGTACAGGTGAAAACCTAAGTTCAACAATTTAAAAAAAAACTCTTTTTAATTATACCGTATAAATTATATCTTTTAAAGGTCGATTCAGGCATAATTATTACTAACTACACTAGACTGAATTAGGAAATAAAAAAATTAAGATAATTAAGAAACATAACCTTAAATTTTATAATAATTTTTTCGTGGTATGCAACAATAAGGTAAATGCCAAACAGATAATAAGCATGTGTAAATACGACTGAATAAGTAAAAAAAACAATATCTATTGCGCAGGAAAATTATTACTATATTTGCAGTTGTTGGGACTAAAAATCGTGATTTAAAACCAACTTATCTCCAAAAGTACCTTGTATTTCCTTATGTAACTACTGTGTTTTTCCTTAACACTGAAAATGTACGAATTTTTAAAATACAGAGGTGTCGCCATTTTCATTTTTATTTTTATACTTGGATAACGGTTGTTTATAAAATTATGCACTAAAGTTTGTGTATTTCAGAAATTCTTTTTCTATGGTGTATTTTTAGATTCTATCATTATTTTATGCTATATTTTATCTTAATTGTTGCATACCACGGAAAATTTATTATAGAATTTGAGGTTATGTTTCTTAATTTTATTCATTTATTAATTTCCCAATTCAGTTTAGTGTAGTTAGTGATAATTATGCCTGAATCGACCTTTATACGTGAGATCATCTGTAATCGTAAAGATTACTCTATTTAAATAAAGTAACATAGTTATACCAGTAAGTATACTAATACATAAAAATTATATCTTCATCCAAGAAAAATTATTTGAACATATTTTGTCCCGCTAAAAGATTTTTATTTAATATGTTACTATTATGAAAAAATACCTAACATTATTTCCTTTTAGATCCCTTTTCGCATGATCACTTACATTTTCCAGCAAAATATAAAACGTATTAATGTAATAAGACTTTCAAAATAATAAGGGACAAGTTTTATATGTACATGAAAAGTATTAATATCAAATTGTATTACTTATAATACTTTTATAAGTATATATTAAAAAGGTATAATTACATAAAAACATTCAAATCTTATAAAATATATAAAATAAAACATTTTTCCAATATAGAAGTAATACTTAGCTTAATTTTAATAAACCTAAAACAACAAATAACAGTTGTAAGGGCATATCCACAGGCTCGCATAACAACAGTACATAAGAATGCGATTCCGTGATTGGCTTGACGTGCGGCCATGTATCTTGTAAGCCAATCACGGTACCGCATTCTTATGTACTATGTTATTATGCGAGCTTGTGGATATGACTTAAGTCTTTATTATGAAAAATAAAAAAAAAAGTGACTGGTAACAATGTATCTCAGAGTTTAGCGGATCGCCAAGTTACGACATACAACAAAACTTGGTTTAATTAGCACTAATACATGGTGGATAGGTATTGATGTAGAGGAATACCTAAAGGGGGGAAAAGGTATGCAAGGAAAAATAGTAATGGCGATTTTTCTATTTTAGGTGTATCTAATAGATTTTGCTACTAACGAAGGGTTAAACTAAGATTTTATTACATTTTAGGACGAGTCTCTTATTTTGCTTTCCCATTTTGAAAATTTTCAAAATTTCGGAAAGCCTTGTATTCGTGCAAAAATTTTCAAAAATTTTTTTTGTGTATTTTTGCGTTTTATGACGTTTTATGTCGATATAAATCAATTTCGAGCAAAAAAAAATTGTCAATCGGTCTGTCCGGGAAATCTTATAGGCACGATAACTTAAGAACGCTTTAAGCTAGAGACTTTAACTTTGGCATACAGGTATGTTACCAAAAGTTCTCGCTCGGGATTGGTTTTGGTAAACATTGGGGTGCGGCATTCCACCCTAATGTGGAAAAAAAAAATTTTTAGAAAAATTTGAAAATTGCTATATATGGGTTTTTGAGGTTCCTGAAATTGAATCTGATAAAAAAAACTTTTCTAATTCCACCCCCGAGGGGATGAGGGGGTAAATATTTTTCAATATTATTAATATTTTCTTCAAAATTGGTATATAGGGGTTTTTGGGGTCGACGAATATGAATCTGATAATATTTTTTTTCTAATTTCACCCCCTGAGGGGTGGGGATAGTTTTCGTAAAAACTGGTGTATTTCGGTTTTTGGGGTTGCTGAAAGTGAATCTGATTATAAAAAAATTCTAACTTTAGCCCTAAAGGGGCAGATGGTAGTTTTCGTGAAAATTGGTATATAAAGGTTTTTATGGTTGCTGAAAGTGAATCTGATAAAAAATCCATTTTACGGGCGGATGTGAAAAATGGGAAAGCTCCTTTACTGGGCAGTGTATTTTAGAACCATTTTGTTAAATTATAGTTGAATTCTGTCAAATTGACGCGGCAATATATAAACTTAACAGTACAATTGGCTTAAATTATATTTATTTGGATTAAAAAATAATTTTTATCTGTGTAAAAGTAAGCATGTTTTATTTAAAAAGAGTAAATTCTACCAAGTAATAATAATTATATACCAAGGTAAAGAAGACATTTTTTGTAGCCGAGCGTATTAAATCCCGAGCTGCGTAGCAGCGAAGGATTTAAAAGTGCGAGGTTATAATAGTGTGCTCTACCGTAGTTTATAGGTATATTAGTTTTTTCACTACTAGCACTATTTAACTATTTTTATTCAAATAATAAAATAATTATTAACAGAAATTATATTTCTTGAAACTTTCATAAAAATCAAGTAACCTTGATCAATGACATTTGCTTAAATAAATACTTTGAACTGATGTTTAAAAATTTAGTTTCTTTTAATTTTTTTTAATAATATTTAGATAGTATTAATTGGTAATAATTATAATTAATTATATTTAATAAATAAAAAGTTATTTAAAGCTATTTTCTTGGGTTTAATTAGTAAAAATTGCACAAAGAATTGAAACATCTAAAGTGACAGAAATCAATTGTTTATAAAATTTACTCCTACTGGGAGAGAAAAAAATATTACTGGTATAGGGCAAGAAAATTGATTTCACAGTCTGAAAACATGATAGATACAGTAGGTCGGGCTAAATGTGACACCCAGGGTAATTGTGACATGTCCTGTTATAATTCTTCTAAACTAGTTTAGGCATTAGGTTTTTGACAGTATTAAATATTGCGCGTAAAATTTCGATTGGATGTAAACTTGTTTAGACGAATTATAACAGGACATGTCACAATTACCCTGGGTGTCACATTTACCCAACCTACTGTATGTTCTAAAGCTAGTAGTGAAAAAATATATTTACTGGAATTTAAGATATATTTCTATTTGTGTACTTGCTAATTAAGCTTATTACTACGAACTTTTAATTTGAATGTAAACAAATCAACATGAATTAAACCATAGAAAAAACGTTATCTCTCCAAAATATAAATTTATTTTCTATTAAACAAACATTACAGCAATTGTTTTGACATTTTTAACGTAAAGTAATTTTCAAGCTACAAATAATGAAAAATTAGGTTAAAAATAGTACAATTCCTTTTAGAAAAACTTACTTTTTAAAACAAATTAACTTGAGTACACATTATTAGAAATGTCATACTAACACCCAATGAATGATAATGATAATGGATTATTGAGGCTTAGGCATAGACATAAACGATTTAATTTGTTTCAGGAAAATATAGGAAATGCTGCGAGAAATGTACGAGCTTTGGTAACAAAAAGCTCTTTGAAGGAGCGCTACAAAACGGCTCAAACTTATTTAGCAAAACTGAAGTTTCTCACAGAAGATGTAAGTAATCTTTTAATCGCTGGCGAGATCATAATAAAGAACGCTGTTAACACGGAGATAATTGAAGCAATTAAGCGGTTATTTCAAGCTAAAAGCCATCTACAGTAACACAGCACAATGGAAAAATGTATACACTAAAAAAGAAACTAGATTTTATTTGATACGAATATCAAGTTTTATCGCGATAACTTATGTTATCATAGACTATAGACTATGATTCATAGTGGACCTAAACTGTTATATTTTTACTTAACTTTTTATTTTTATTTAAAATAACTAGAATATAACATAATGAAAGTTTTGCCCTAAATTAAGGGTACCTATTTAATAATTTACTTTACCCTAATGCTGGTCCGGATATATTGTAATTATCACTAACATTATCATTAAAATTAATAATTAATTTCATTTAATTTAAATAGCGCCATCTAGTGCCGTAATGTTTCTTTAAAATAAATGTAAAGTTTGAATTCGAATGAAATGAAAAACACTTTATGAGGACGTACAACAAAAAGTAAATAACAACTATTCAAATACATGTAGGTTGTATGTCTTAACTGTTCTAACCACAGAAACTGCAGTATTATGGCGCGATCTAGTCGCGTAATTTTTAATTAAGTAGAGGAGGTGGTGCAAATGTGGAAACTCAGTTTGTTTTTAATTTGTATTAAGTCAGTGAATCGTTATTTTAACCTAGAAAATTGCTTTAAAATGCCTTATAATGTTAGAAATAGGGGACCATAAGACACAAGTGCAAAAACCATGCACTTAAAAAATAAAAAAATATTTGGCTAACTTACTATATTTTTCAATTTTTGAAAAAAGTGCGGGTAATGTGGAAACACCCTAAAATTGCATTAAATCAATGTGTAAACACATAAAGATGTTGGAATATTGAACTTTAGGCATTATGTTCTTCTTATATATTCTTTTATTCATAGAAAACAATATTCGTTCATAAAAAAATACAACATTTTTTAATTGATTACAAAATTACAAAAGTTAAAAGTTATAAAGTAAAAAGTTTTGACTAAAAGTGTTGTTGTCAACAAAAAAAGATATTATGTAAGTCCTACTTGCAGAATCGCAAATATAAATGTCTTTTTCAACGCCGGCACACTCAGAGTGGCTCCATTCCTCACATAATAATGCCCTCATCCACATGTTTCCAAATTACCCGCACTTTAGTCAAACTGGATTTTACGAGTTAAGTCAAGAAAAAATTAGCTTATAATTCATTAAAATCCAACAATACCTTCCCTATAACTTCCTTTTCCAATACTCTGATACGCATTACGCTACCTCTATGATAAGTTAGAGTAAATAATACCACAAACTTACCTCCAAAAACTTCACGAAAATCACTAAGCTTCTGTTTGACGCACCACCATTAACTACCATGCGCGAATGTTTCCTAGCGCAGTGCCGTGAACAATAGAAACGAGAGTGACTGTTTACGGCAATCGCCGCTAGAGTGAAGCTCTCAGCAGTCGAAATACTTGACGTTTCCACATTACCCTCATGTTTCCACATTTGCACCACCTCCTCTACTAATTTATTAATTTAATTTAAGAAAATTAGTAGGTGGCCCTATCTAATTTCCAACCTTATAAAACCCTAATTAAGTTTAAGCTTATAGTCTTACACACAGTAAGAAGCCTACGACGAAAGGTGGAGGTAGGTGCAAAAAAACACAGAACACCAGCAACAAAATGCTCCGGTTAAAGCGAATACAGTGTAAACGTGTGCGTAGTTAGATTTTATATTTAAGTAAATTTTTTGTCGTATTCTTTCGGTAGCTTTAGAACCGTGTGTCAAATAATAACAGACATAAAATGTTCTCTCTACGAGTAGTTGGCTGATATGTTGCTACAAGAAAAATATAAATATGTGTAATATACATTTAAAAATTAAAAGTCTATAGTATACTTATAATATAAATGGAGATAGTTTTTAATATATTAATTCCGTTATAAAGTAAATATCAAGCTTAATTTGTTTTTCTTTGTGACACATTTTCCAGCCACAGCATGCCTTACCTGACATATTTCTCTGGATTATCAGCGGCGGTAAACGTCAAGCATATCAGCGAATTCCTGCGAGAGATATCGTCTACTCGATAGTTGACGAGGAATGCGGACGAGACTGCGGGAAAGTGCAAACTATGTTTCTTAAGGTAGGAATAATTTTTCACTAATAGCTTTAAAACGTAAGTATCATTATTTATCGTTTTTTTAATCTGAGAAATGTAATCTCTGTCCCTAGAGAAATAATCAGTTATCTCTCCTAGTATGAGATAATTTTATAAGCAGTTGATATGACTGTCACTTAATTTTCCTTTTAATTGCAGAAATATTAGATTTATTATACCTAATTTCTATTGGACGAAATTCAACAATATTGCCATTGGATAAAAACTAAGAATGGCAAACATTATAAATCAATTAATTATAATAGAATATAAAACATTATTTATTAAATAAGTAGTACTTACCCATATATATTTTAAAAATATAAAAACCCTACTGGAACTGTCAAGTTTTATTGTTTTTAAAAATGGCCATTTCAAAGTCCTGGATTTTTTACTTTATTATTGATATAAAATTTTTTTAAAAATAATAAGAACAAATGTGAGCAGTGAAAAAAATAATATATAAACCACGGTAGAGAAGACAATTATAGCCTCGCACTCTTATATCCCTCGATTTTACGCATCTCGGGATTTAATACGCTCCGCTATAAAAAAAAATTCCTTACCTTAGTATATAATTATAATTAATATACTGCCCTGCTACGCTAAAAAGCATTAACTCCATTTGTCGCATATCAGCGTTTTCAAAAGACAGTATTTTGATATATTCCGATTTTTTAATTTTTTTTTTTTTTTTTTTTCATTAAATGTTATCCTGTCTTAACGCTAAAAATATTCTGAAGCTTTGATTTTAATATAGAAATCCATTACGTCCTTTTAAATTTTTAGTCCAAAATTTAGTTTTAATTTTATAACTACCTCACAAACATTTTTAATTGAATATAATTATTTAATTGTAAATTAAATTGTTTAGAATTTAAAGTGGAATAAAAATCTAGGCATAAAAAAATTAAATAATTTTCTTCGCATTTATTATAACAGCATAAATATAAATTATATTATATTATGTTTTTAGGAAGAATATGTAAAATAATATTATATTACGCACCAAGTACCCGAACCTAGTTTTTAGTGCACGAGAGTGCGTTTTTTTTACGAAGCGCAGCCGAGTAAAAAAAGCACTCGATGAGCACTGAAATGGTTTGCGTTGAGGTGCATAGGAAACACATAAAAAAAACGCAAAAATTATCTTAAAATTATGATCTGTTTCATAAAGCAAGAGAGTAAATTAAAAATAGCACAGTAAATATATTTACAACAGGTTTGAATAGTATATGTTTGTGTATAAAATATAGTTATGTTTTATAAAATAAACTACGAAGTATATTCGCACATCCAATATTCGAATCGAATTTGTCAATTTGAGGTTATGTGTTTAACTTTTACTATGGTCTGTTTCATCAAGCAAGATAGTAAATTAAAAATCGCACAGTCAATATTTTCAAAACAGACTCGAATATTGGATGTGCGAATATACTGCGTAGTTTATTTTATAAAACATAACTATATTCTATACACAAACATATACTATTCAAACTTGTTGTAAAAATATTTACTGTGCGATTTTTAATTTACTATCTTGATTGAAAAAACAGACCATACATTTCTGACAGCTGGTATGTAAAATTAGCTGGTCGTCACTTCCCATCCGTTATCAAAGGCAACGGATGGGAAATACGCGCTAACTACTACTAGGTCGAACGAAAAATTTATTATGGTCTGTTTTTCAAGCAAGGTAGTACATTAACCCGGCGTCTGACACGTGGGGTGTCACAAACCCCAGAGTCCAAATATTACTCCGTAACTATTTTATTTTCGCGCCAAGCGAAGACAGCGCCTCAGTACCTTTCAATCGCTTTTTACTTTGCACAGTGTAGCATGAACGGCAGTATAAATATTGAAGCATTAGAGGCCACGTCTTTTTGAAGTCGCCTGGGGTTTCTGACACCCCACGTGTCATAATAAGTAACATTTATTTTCCTACAACCTAGCTAGTAGTTAGTGCCTATTTTCCACCCGTTGCCTATGACAATGGTTGAAAAGTGAAAATTAGTTGATTTTTTACATCTGCTGTCAGAAAATGAGTAAACGTGAAACACATAACCTTAAATTGACAAATTAATATTTTAAGACAATTTTTGCGTCTTTTGGATGTTTAGGTCGTAGAAAAAATAGTATACAGACCTCGACGCAAACTATTTCGGTGGACTTCGAAAGATTTTTTACTCGGCTGCGCCTCATAAAAAAATAAGCACTCTCTTGCACTGAAAACTAGGTTCGCGTACTCGGTGCGTAATATACTATTATCTTCCTGTTTCTCCTGTATTTTTCAGTCATATTACGATTACTTAAAGTAATTTATTTTGAACACTACCTATAATATTTAAAAGTTTATAATTTATGTTATTCATTTAGATCTTTGTTTGGCAATTTTAAACGTTCTTTTTTTTAGTTAATAGAAAACAAAAAGCTTTCCTATTTTTTTTTTATATTTGATTTATTTTTGTTAACCGATTAAAAATAAACATATATGTATTTAAGATTTTTTAAATTATTTTTAGGTTAATATATTGTATAACTCGAATATTTTACTACATTTTATATAAAATTTATTAAATAAAGCAAAAACGGTCCCATTTATTGTTGGGGTTTATTACACCCCACCTGTCGTTACTTGTAAAACTAAACCACCTGTCAGACGCCGGGTTAAAAATCGCACAGTAAATATTTTTACAACAGGTTTGTACAGAATATGTTTATGTATAGAACATAGTTATGTCTTATAAAATAAACTACGCAGTATATTCGCACATCCAATATTCGAATCTGTTTTGAAAATATATACTTTGCGATTTTTAATTTACTATATTGCTTGAAAAAACAGATCATAGGTACCGATTTACTTTTTATTATTAAAAATAATAAAAAATAGTACCCACCAGTACTTTATCATGCTAATATTTCTTGGAACAACTTGTTTTAAACCAGTAGGTACTAAATGAACTTGAAACAAATTATTGTTTTTTTTTTAAGTAGTTAAACATGTTTAAACAAGTATTTTTAATATCAAAATAATATTATTAGGAATTAGAATTGATTGAGAAAAATTAATAATTTTTAAAATCCAATTAAAACATTTGCAATAAACATTGGATGTTTTCTTAAAGTAATAAATTAGATTGCTTATTTTCTAACAGTTAAATAGCTTTAAACCCATACTTTAAAGTCATGAGTTTACATAGAATAAGCAAAGTAGCTGTCATGTAAGCATATCATATTACGGCTTGATGGCATAAATTCTTGAATAAAACTCGCTTCGAAAGACTCTAAACTTTTTATTATACTCTTCACATCACGTAGTGCTAAAAGGTGGTTTTTAACCCTAAAAAGGTAACATGATTTTTTGTAACACAAAGGCTAACATCGGTGTGACAGACCGACTTTCTTAATCGCACATATTTTTGTAAAATGGACAAAAATTTATATAAATCAATTTTTGTTGGGCTATTTGCTTTATTGTAATACAAAACAAATAATATTTTTATTTCTTAAAAAAAAAATATATGAAAAAAAATACAGCAATGGTACTTTTTAACAACTTAAAAAAAAAATACTCATATCAAAACAAAAATAAATCAAGTATATATTTTAAGTTATTTAAAAATGTATAAAATAAAATTTAAAACTAAAAATATATTTTAGTAATTGTTTTTGAAGCAGTTTCGGCACGTCATTTTTGGGTGCTCCAAACAAAGGAATTTTCCGTATTAAGTGCAGGATTATCTTGGTTTTCCGTTTTGCATAAATACCAGCAGTTGGTCATTTTATCTCACTTTCTTATTTTTACACTTTTTTCTTTTTTTTTTTCAAATTTCCCTTATTTTTCCAAACTAAAGACCTAGGCTATATCGATTTTCTGTTCCAAAAATAGTAATGCACTACTCTGGTGAATTATAAGATTAGAAACATTTTTCCCAGTTTTTGAATTTTCCGGGTTTTTCCGAGTTTTCCTAATCATTTTCTCATTCCCAAATATACTAAAGGTATGGATTTCGTCCAAATCCTTGTAGACGTAAACTAAAATTAACTCCGTTTGAAGCTATTTTATTAAGTTTTCCGAGTTTCACCGAATTTTCTCAAAGTCAAAACCAGGTAAATTAATCATTTATATCCCAAAATATTAAACTGAATGTGCTAACCTGGTAGACTTCCAAACGGCTAGCTAAATCAACTTCCCATACCCAAAAATACTAAGGAAGAAGATTTTGTTAAAATCATTATAGTCGTTTTCAAAATCAATTAACAAATGTAAATATAGCCTTATGATGACACCTCTGTTTTAAAATCAGGCTCAGATCTCAATTCTGTCGTAACAAACAATGGTAATGCACAGTCGAGGGCTGAGCTATGGTACATAGACAACCAGTTAAGTCTTAATGCAGCAAATGGTGCTAATGAGGCTGATACAATGAAATTTCTGGGTGTTAATTTAGATCCCAAGCTGTGTTGGGACAGCCATATAGACTCCTTGGCTGCTGCACTTCGGAAAGCTGTTTATGCTATCAGAGTATTAGGCAACAATGTTTCACAACCCATTTTACTCATGATTTATCATGCTCTATTTCATTCAAAAATGTCCTATTGCTTGGGGGCAGGGAGCTATGTGGGGCAGAATCTTCAGGTTGCAGCATAGTGCCCTAAGAGCTCTTGATAATTTGGATTACAGGGCTGACTATAAAAAAATCAATTCTTACGTTTCCAAGCGCTTACAATCTGGAGTCCCTTCTTTATGTTAAAGAAAATCGATACAGTTTTCAAAACCATACAGAAACTCACAGTTATTGTACCAGATATGGAAAAGTATAGCGCTTAGCGCGATGATATTCTGGAATACTTTTCTCGAAAGATTGTGTAAAGATAACATAGCCCACAAAAAAAAATCTGCAACCAGAACTAAACCACCATATCAATTTATTATTCCATCAATCATCGTACAGAGTGATATTATATATATACGTTTTTATATATATTTTTATATATATTATATCTATATTATATTATATTTTTATATATGTTATATCTATACGTTTTTGAGATCGCTGAAGCCGAATCCGGGGTCAGTTTGACCCCATCAGGTCAAGTCAAGGTCAATATGAGGAAAAACCATTGAATCGGTGTGAACCACTAATCTAAGACGTTTCTGGTCATTAAATCAGAATCCGGGGTCATTTTCACCCCGTGTATGTATATACAATGTAACGATTCAGAAATTGTAGCAAAACTCTGTTAGGACAAATTCGTTTGACCCCGTTGCTCAATTGTAAAATTAACCCCAGATTCGGATTTATCGAGGCCAGAAACGTCTTAGAGTAGTGGTTCGCGCTGATTCAATGATTTTTTCTCATTTTGACTTGACCTTGATTCTGATCTGATGGGATAAAACTGACCCCGGATTCGGATTTAGTGACCAAAAAACCTATAGGTATGATTTAGCTCGGGTTGCAGAATTTTTTTTTTTTTGCCGATTCAATTTTTTTTCTTATTTTGACCTTGACTTGACCTTGGTCCTGACCTGATGTGGTCAAAATGACCTCGGATTCAGATTCAGCTACCCCAATAACGTCTGAGAGTAGAGGTTTTCTCCGATCCAATGTTTTTTTCTCATTTTGACCTTGACTTAACCTTGATCCTGACTTAATGGGGTCAAACTGACCCCGGATTCGGATTCAGCGACCTTAAAAACTTATAGGTATGGTGGTTTAGCTCGGGTAGCAGAATTTTTTTTTGTGGGGCTCTGTAATACTATGAAATGCTAAGCATTACATATCCAAACGACTTGTTTTATTTTGTCATTTTTACTTCGCAAATTTTTTGATGAAAGAACTTTTGTTTGTTTATATTTTAAGCTATAAAACATGAAACAAGAATTGTTATTTTATAGTCCTTCTCCTTAAAAAATAAATTAGATCGGTCTAATAAAACCTCAGACTAGCATTGTGAGAGAGAAATGTGGGTTTTTTACAAAATTAAATTTTTTTTAAATTGGATCTTTATTTGTAAAAAAACTAAAAAAAATTGAAAAAAGAAAAATTGCAAAAAAAAAATAAAAAAAGCTTTAAAAAAACAATTTTTTTCTTTATTTTCTTTTTGCAAAAAACAAAAAAAAAATTGATTTTTTTTAATAGTTTTTTTTTTGTTTTAAAAAAAGTTAAACCCCCCGTAACTTTCTTGCTATTGGGGGATTACTTTCAAAATTGATAGAATTCATCTTTAATATAAAAGTAATTTTGCCTGGAAAAATTACGTTAATCGGAATTTATTTTCAGCTTTTTTCGATTTTTTTGAGAGTTTAACCCCTCATAGGGTAGATACCCCAGTTATAGCCACCTTAAGAAAAATTCTGTTTTTATTTCTTTTTATTATGTTCCATTATAATGTTAAGGTTGCAAGTTTTGGTTTTTCTGAAACTTACAATATATCTCTACTATAAAATAAATGTTTAAACAATATAACTTCAGCTGATATGTTATAAAATAAAAAACAAACAAAATAATACTACTTTTCTAGTTTTAGCCACCCAAGCACCGGTTTTAGCCATAAAAATTCACCAGATATAGCCACCATTAAAAAAAAAACTAAAAAGATGTTAAAAATAAATTATTTATATTTTTGTTTTAGAACATTTAAAAATATATACTTACTTCAATATTTAAAATGATTTTGTTTTTTATTACATTTTTTCTTACATACATCTTTTCTTGGATAATTATCCGATAATTATAAATATTTATTAATTTTATTTATTTTTTATTTATTTGTTTAGAGTCTTTTTGGGATCTGAACCAGCTGGTAGTTTATACCATATTCGACACTATAAATTTTACAAAAAAATTTATATGTATGTGACAATTTCACATTGTGACATGTTTAGTTTTCAGCTTGAGTCTTGAATCATTTGAATCATTTTGATGGCCCGTTCTCGACTATATTTTGTATAATACTCCTCCTTTTTTAATTTAAATGTATTATTGGCTAATATTTAAAGGTGGTTTTCGCTAAAATCTTTATTATTTGTACAATAATTTTGACATATTGATATTTTTTGACATTGGCTATAACTGGTACTACTTAGGTTCCAGTTTTAGCCAATTCTGTGGCTATAGCTAGAAAGAGAAGCATATTAGTGTCCCAGTTATCACCATGCAAATTTAAGAATAAATTCTGCAAAAAATGTATTAAAATATTAATAAAGTAACTGTTTAATAACTTACCTTTAACTTGATATAAATGTTTTACGAATTTAATTTTACCTGAATTAGATATTTAAAATAATTTTTCTGGCGGTTTCTTAAGAAAAGTGACAAGAAATTACATTTTTTTCAAAAACAAAATTTTAAATAGGCGCTGTTTTCGTTTCGCTACAGTTACAACTTATTTAACATATTTGTTGTCCCAAGTTTTATCATTCAAATCGGATTTAAACGATCATTTTGATCTAAAGTCTCCTATTTCTTAGCTATATCCAAAAAACTACTCTGACTGGCTAAAACCGGTGAAGTGGCTAAAACCGGTGATCCTACCCTATGTGGCGTAAAGGGAAAATGATTGGGGTGTTTAATTAATAAGAAAATGTTATTGTCATGAGGTGAGCAATTTAATTTTAGTTTAAAACTAGATGAAACGTTGCAAGCACCCTGTCAAAACATCGGCACTATTGGGAAAACTAATAACATGCTATTAGAACAGGGTAGCATAACATAATTACAATTTTACTAATTACTTACTATTCAGCGAAATGTTTAGGATATTTGGTTATAATCCAGGTTCAAACGGTTAGTAATATGTAAGGTGGTTGCAGGTATTAAGGCCATGTATTTATTATGGCCAATTTGCCATATTTCAAAGAATAAGAATGAAAAAATTTTGATAACAGTATTTTAAGTTAGTGTTTCTAACCAGATTCCTAGGGCAAGCGCTAGATCGCGCCACTATTAATGGCTTTAATTCTGCAACGATTTTAGTGATTTTCTTTTCGTTGGTAAACGATTATATAAAAATTTTAATATTTTGAAAATTCATAACATTTGATTACAGTAAGTAATTTACATTTTATTTATATTTTATTATAGCAAAACTTCCTATTTAACAGTTGGTCTATATAGAATTTCAGTCAGTAAACGTAACTTTAAAAAAAATTTAGGAAATCTTCTACATTACAATGTAGAGTAATATGGCCAGTTTGTGTGTATAGTAATATGGCCATGGCAATAAGCATGCTTCCTGCAGGAAGCTATGAGGCTCCGTGATAAATGTTATGTTTTTTTACATAAATATTGTGTTAGACTAACAGAAAATTACAAAGGACCATTTTTATTCAGATTGTGAATAATTAAAAAAAAAATAGCTAGTATAAAATATTTATCAAGTATGTTTTAGTTTACCTAAAGCCATTAATTGTTTTTTTTTATATTTTATAAAGTGTATAGTTTTTATTTAACATTTCAATTTTTTTTTTTATTTTATATAATAAAAGGCAATAAAAACGAGCATATAAATACTTAACTTGATAATATTTAGAAAAATATGATTTATTTCATATGTGGCCATATTACCAGCACCGTGTTGGTAATATGGCCAATTGATACATTTTTTTAAACGGCCTATATTTTTTATTTTTTAAAACTTTTTTCATGTTTTTCTTTAATAACTTAAGCATAAATAAGTAATCTGGCCTCTATAAATATTATTTTGTTTTGAAGTTATCTCCTTTAATTTTTATCAGCAATTATACGTTAGCATGGGCATAATACCTGCACTTACCTTATAATTTTAAATAAACTAATAATTATGTTGTGTATTTTTTTTCAGTTATACAATAAAATATTATGTTGTGTAATTTTTTGTTCAGTTATACTATAAAATATTTGAAAACAAAGTTGATCAAATAGAAACAAAAATTTTAAACATCCAAAATTTTATTTTTGTGTAAACAAATACCTAAAGCTAAACTAAAAGTTAATAGCGGTAAAGCGTGAAATGGTGACAATACAAAATTAATAATAAAAATATGTTTTTCCTTGGATGCAAGTTGAACTTATTAATTACAATTTTTGATTGATTTTAAAAACAAATGAATGGAAGCTTAAAATTTTTACACTAGAGCCATCTAGTTTGCAAATTTCAAACTAGGTGTTTTGTTTGATTTTAAATTCTGTATCTTTAAAACATTATATTCTAGCAAAAAACTGTATATAACATTTTTTATAGGGCTTAAAAAGAGCTTTTATTAAAAATATTATTTTTTGAAATTGGGTTATAAATATGTGAGATATGATAAAAAAAACCTTTTACTGCTTTAAACGCCAATATCTCGAAAACAATGCGTTTTAGGAAAACGTTGTTTATTACATTTTTTGGCCAATTTAAAATTATCTTTTATATAAGTGCTAAATTAACCAAATACAATAATAATTGCCTTAATTATAAACAAAAAACGCTAAAACTAGAAGTTTTACCCTATTTTTACCCCCTTACCCCCAATCGTTTACCCCGAAAGTCTAATCAGCTCTTCGGAAAACGATAAGAAACAATATGCAAAAAACCGCAAGTCGATATCTCATGTAGAAATGGAGTTAGAAAGTTTACACCCAGACAGACAGACAGACGGACGCAAAAATTTTTTTTACTGATTTTGAATGGTCTAAAAATGAGAAATGTGAAAAAAACGTGGTCAAAGATATTGACTTTTCAATACATCAGCACCCTTAGTAGCAAGTGCCGATGTAATTATCTCATGTGGGTTAAAAGGGATTTTTTTAATTTTAGGGGTATATTTTATGTAAAATTTTTTGTTATCGGAGATAAGCATGTGTACCGAATTTCATCTCTCTACGTTTATTCTAAGTGGGTGAAACAGAGAGGGGGCTAACTTAGACTTATGCGCGTATGGAGGTGATGAACAATTTATTGTAAAATTTTATTATCATTTGATGAGTTTGTAACCTAATTTTAGTTTTAAATTATCTCATGTAGTTAAAAAAGGATTTTTTAAATTTTAGAGGTGGGGGGTAAATTTTATATATATTTTTTTTTTGTAATTGTAATGGTTTATTGTCGTTCTAGGACCTATTTTTATAGGTATTTTACACTATATTAGACAGTTATAACACAATAAATTTTGTTTTGTCAACTGAGTTAAGCATGTGTACCAAATTTTAGCTTTCTAAGTATATTCCAAAAAAGCCTTTGGCAGATTTGAGGACAAATATATTTATATATGAGGGAAGTGAATAGAAGGGTTTTAAAAATAGAAATATCCAGGTTTCACATTTCTCAGATGCAAATTATTGAATAGAATATATTATTTTAAAATTATTTTTATCACATTGGGAACGTTCAAGTATCCCGTAACGCAAATTGTACTAAAATTCATACACTTTATACCCCGGTTCTCGCGTTATTATAGATTATAGAGATTTCATATTTTGGCTTCCCCCCTAATAGGGGGTGTGTTAGGGGGGCTAGCAAAAAAATGAAATCTCTACAGCCTTGAATAAAGCGAGAACCGAGGTATGAAGTGTATGAATTTTGGTACATTTTTCGGAACGGAATACTTGAAAGTTCCCATTTTTGTTAATCAGTTTCGCGCCGCAAGCGATTTTTTTTAGAATTTTTAATGACGCGCGTTCATGCATTTCTTAAAAACCTTAGAATTAAAAAAAAAACAAAATATTTTATAAAACTTTTATTTAAAATTTATGGCCGGCACTCGTTCTGCAAGCAAAAACTTTTGTAAATCATTTTCTAAACACCTCAGAGCAAATTATACCTAATTATTTATAAAATATTTTAAATACAAGTTTCTCATGGATTTACGTTTTGCGCCCATGCTATATACAGGGTGATCAATGCCAAAATTTAAGAGATGATTCTAGATCCAAAATTATCAAAAAAAAGTTCCTATAAAGGTTGGTCCGGAAATGAGCCCTAAGGGAGCTACGGCTCTTTAAAATTGTAATAAAAATAATGTTTTAAATTAATAACTCTTGTACCCTTTAAGTTAGAGCGACGAGCTTTTGCATGTATACTAGTATTAATAAGGACAATAAGTTTATGTTAATTTATTTTTTTAAATTTATCCAGAGGCGTGCCTAGACGGACAAAATATATGAGGCTTAACACATTTTTGCCCTAAACTTTTTTATGTATATTTTTTTTGGATTTTTTGTAATAAATATAGATTCCTTCAGCAAAAATACATAAAAAATCTCATAGTGCACTAGTTACACTAGTGTAACACTGTACCACTAAAAATGTTACTTTTTAAAAGGCTATATCTCCTTAAATGTTTAATTTAGGTGTTTTAGTGAAGAATACTTTTTTGCTTAGTTTTAAATGAAGAATCGTCCTGCAATATTAAAATTTTATTGGTGCTTTTTTTGTATCCAATTCAATATTTCCATCTTCAAAGGGCCGCAGCTCCCTTAGGGCTCATTTCAGGACCAACCTTTATAGGACCTTTTTTTCATATTTTTTAACGTCACCCCTTAAATTTCTCGAACTTATTTCTGAATAACCCTATATAGTGTAAAATTTCAAAACAAATCATGTGTAACCAAATTTTACAGAATACATAAAAATTATGGAACTTACTTTAACACTGTTACGGAATCTTATTTTAAAAAATAACGGTAGTCTAATAACTGGTTGTATATCTGGTTTGGACTTTTTCAAAAAATGCATACTATTCTTATACCAGGACATCAGGACCTATATTGGTCACTTGACCGTCTACACAGCACGAAATTTCCAAATCATACCCGTCATTTAAGGATTAATATTATCATATTTTAATATTCCAAGCATAAATTAATAAAAGATCTCATTTAAAATCAGATATGGAATTAAATTCTTTGCAGAGATTTCATTTAAATTTCAGCTTCCTGGCAAGAAGGGCACGGGAGCCAGCGGCTGGACTATTCCTGCGAAATTGCAGATCTACCTTTGGCTGGGCATGCTGAAGCACAAAAAGAATTTTATTAATGGTATTCCAAAAGGATATGAGGTGACGCAAGAAATTCGGAATGTCGAACGACCCAGAGCCATGCCACCTTCTACGATCCACTACGTCGAGAAACACGTAATTTGAAGTTTAATCATAACCAGTATCCGGCGTACAGTTCATTTCAACAAAACT
Organism: Brachypterus glaber; assembly: GCA_958510825.1. Lineage (NCBI taxonomy): Eukaryota > Metazoa > Arthropoda > Insecta > Coleoptera > Kateretidae > Brachypterus > Brachypterus glaber. The sequence continues at coordinate 78,782,024 of OY294045.1, read as the reverse complement.
GGAAAAGTGGGGTTATAAAAAAAAATACATTGTGAACTATCTTTCATTTGACAGATATTTGTTTACTTGTTAATAAATTTAGTGTCAATATTGTTATTGCCACATCAATGTCAAAGTCAAAAAATGTTGATGTATTTTTTTAGAATTGGTAGAGATAAAGCAGAAAAACAAGAATTCTCGAAGAATACTAACAATAAGAAGAATATTAACAATAGAGATACGCTTGAAAATCCAAATAGTATTTACTAAACACAAATGCATAGAATAACATATGATTTTTGACATGGTTAAACTAACCTTATTTTTCAAACAGGCATAACCCCATTTAAATAATCCACATTCACACAACTAAATTTTATGGAAAACATGAAATTTTACTTAACCCCACTTTTCCAGTTTTGTTGAAATCAACTGTATTTCCAGTTATAGTCCACTCTTCAAGTTAATAAAAGAGGCTTTACCTGGAAATAATTCAGGGTGTTTAGATTTTTGGTTTATTGGGTAGGGTTTAGGACCACAAATAAACAATTTTGCAACATTAAACTCGATTTGGAACTGTCATTTTTTTAAATTATTTTTCACAAAAAACAGACTTTTTAAAATATCTCAAGATCGGTGCATCCTAGGACAAAAATCTTTTAATGTGAAAATAAAGAGGACCAAATCTCCAACATTTTTTGTACGTCACGTATTTTTTTGTACAACTTATAGCACCGCCTTAAACGTTACACTGTAGGGTTTTAGATTTTTCTTTATGACTCGGTTAGGAAGGTTTTTAATCCTTTATACAATGGTGATTCAATCGAAAATCGGTTTACTCTAGATAATGAGGCACAAATATGTGAATTAATAAAAAAATAAATAATTTTACGTAAATTAAAAAGAAAGTGCCAGATAGATTTTTTTAATTTTCACGCAAGTGTTCTAAGGGGCATGCCTAACCGACGATAAAGAACAATTTTGGTTTTTCGAAAAAAACATTAAAAATCTAAAAACGTATAGTGTAACGTAGCTATTTTAAAAATCTGTTTTTTGTGAAAAACACATTAAAAAAAATGACAGTTCCAAATCGAGTTTAACGTCGCAAAATTGTTTTTTTATTTGCGGCCATTAACCCTACCCAATAAACCGAAAATCAAAACTCTCTGAATTATTTCCAGGTAAAGCCTCTTTTATTGACCTAAAGACTGGACTACAACTGGAAATACGCCGGCTTATGATCATAACACAGGCCCACAAAAAAATAAAATTGTTCTGCGCCATGGATAGGACGATGATATCCATGTGTATTTTCGCCCGCTGAAACCGAATCTGAACTCAGTTTAGCCCCTACACTTCTGGATTTTTCTCTACAGCCGCACTATGCTATACTGGAAATTCAATAAAACCTGCAGTGAATCAGACCTCTGCTGCTTTCGTATAAGGGGTCCGCCTTTGCGAAGCTTCGACGAAATTACGCGAGTCGAACCCGAACTGGTATGATTTTCGCCTTTTACCACACATTCGCAACTGAGTCACTGCAGGTTTTATTGAATGGTCAGTATACGACGATAATATCCATGTGTATTTTCGCCCGCTGAAACCGAATCTGAACTCAGTTTAGCCCCTACACTTCTGGATTTTTCTCTACAGCCGCACTATGCTATACTGGAAATTCAATAAAACCTGCAGTGAATCAGACCTCTGCTGCTTTCGTATAAGGGGTCCGCCTTTGCGAAGCTTCGACGAAATTACGCGAGTCGAACCCGAACTGGTATGATTTTCGCCTTTTACCACACATTCGCAACTGAGTCACTGCAGGTTTTATTGAATGGTCAGTATACCAAACGGGAAAAAAGAGACCAAAATTATTTTATTGTGTATTTCAAATTTAAATAATTGGTAAGACATAAAAATATGATTTTTTTAATTTTTTAATATTTTCCATTGAAGAATATATATCAAAAAGGAAAAAAAAAGGGAAAAAATACCAATAAATTATTTTATTGTGTATTTCAACTTTTAAATGATTAGTAATACATAAAAAATATATTTTTTAATATTTTCCATTGAAATTTTTTTTTATTATTAAAATATAAAAAATTAAAAAACACCTTTTTTTGTTTTAATAATCATTTAAAAGTTGAAATACACAATAAAATATTTTTTTGGTGTTTTGTCCCGTTTTTTTTTTTTTTCTTTTTACTCTAAATTCTTTAATGGAAAATATTAAAAAATAAAAAATATATATATTTTTATGTCTTATCAATCATTTAAAGTTGAAATACACTATAAAATAATTTTGGTCACTTTTTCCCGTTTGATAGCATACTGAGTTCAGTTTCGGTTTACGCCGGCGAAAATACATAGGAATATTATGGTCCTATCCATGGCGGAGACCACTTTTATTTTTTTGTGGGCCTGTGTAATTTTAATTTTTAAACATGATTAAATATCTTTATATTTAATTTAAAAAGATTACATCACGGTGAGTTTATAACCAATTCAGGCTAATGCCAACCCCGCCCCCTTAATACGTAACTTGATAAATGGATGGCCCCTTATCTATCTTTTACTATTTGTTATCGTATTGTTATAGTATATTAAAGTACTAGTTTCATAACACCCGTTTTTAGCGCACCAGTACAAGTCTAGAAAACGAACCGGCGAGGTTTCTAAAGTACTAGTGCGCTAAAAACGTGTTATGAAACGAGCGCTTTATACTATTTTTTAGATAGTATATAATATTATTATGTTAATAAATAAGAAAAAAGTTTTTATTAACGTCTGTGCTAAAGTGCTTCCCAATGGAGTTTGGCCCTTTTTTAAGGATAATTTTTACAATATTTCTCACTTCATAACTTAAAAACTGTAGTACTTATAAATAAATGTAAACATTTAACATTTTAATAATAGAACTTTTTGACCAGAAGCTTAATAACAAGGTGTCCCTTAATAAATCTGTAAAAATTTTAACTCTGCTCATTAAACAATTATTAGTTCTGTATTCTAGTGAAAATTTGGTGACAATAAGTTAAACCGTTCCTGAGGTATAAGGTGGGAAATAACCTAAAAATTACCCCTTTAAAGGAACCAAGCACCATTGAGAAGCAATTTAGCACAAAAGTTTATAGCTATATAACTCTTTTTCTTAAATTTAAAAATAATATTTTTAATATCTCGTATTTTTGAACTTTTGCACTTTTCACAAAAAAAATAAAAGTTTATGAAAATAAAATCAGGACTGGCAAAACGCTGAATTAATAATTGTTCCGGCCCACCATATAGTAAACAAGAGAGATATTTTTAATGATATTTAATAGAATTTGCTTCGGATGTGTCAGTTTTATTTAATTAAGAAGCCAAATATAAACGGCACTAATTAATTAAGATAATATTTAAGATTGTATTTTCTAAATTTAGATATTTCAACTTCGAGCCCATATCTATCAAGCCCGCTCACTGATAGGAAGCGACGCTTCTGGCTTGTCTGATCCCTTTGCCAGGGTGATTGCAGGAGAATTCACTAAGACTACTCAGGTTAGTGTTAATATTAATTTAAGTAATAGTTTCCGAGAAGGTTGTTTAATGTCATGCTATTTGACGCCTCGATACGATGGCTACCCACAGAGATTTTGATGAAGATTTGCTATTAATATGCATATACTGGGTGTAACAAGACCAATGTACACCCCTTTTTTTTATTTTAAAAGTTGGAGATTTTAAATTTGGAACACCCTTTATAAATTTATTACCATAAAACGTCAACTTTTATCATAAAAAGTAGGTATATTTACGTCACTTCTGGTTTAGCCGGAAATGACACAAAGTTTTGATTTTTAAATAGGATATCCTATATACATATTTTAAATTATTTTAAGTCTACGCTTCATTCTAAGTATATATATATATATGTATATATGTATTTTGATTTTCGCTAGATTATTTTTATTTGTTACATATTTTATTTATTTATTTATTATTGTTTTTAATACATACTTTGTCATGAAGAGCCCCAAATAAGCATATGCTTGTGCTAGGGGCTCTCCACTAATTTTGATTAAAAATAAAAAAAATTCGAGATGTTTCTGCTATTTAAAAAAATTCAACCTTCCTCCTTGTTCAAAAAAATTTTATTGCCATGAATCCAGGGTCCATAAAAGATTTGACATTTATATACCGGGTGTAACAAGACCATGGCACGCCCCTTTTTTCTTTATTTTAAAACTTACAGATTTTTTTGATTTGGAAATCCTTTATTGCCATAAAACTTTTAACATAAAAAGTACATTTCAAACGTTTAAATATATTAATTTTGACACAAAATAAAACTTTGAAATTTGTGTCCACTGCATGCAGTGTAGGCACGAAGGGGTTAACTAATTTTGGGGTATTGTTTTAAAACATATATCTTCAGTTTTTTCCTTACGTTCCAAGTAAGGACTTTGTAAGCAAAGGAGGGTATCTCATTTTGGGCTAAATCGCCTGCAACGATAAGACTTTACATGCTTATAGATACATAAAAAATAAATACTTAGCCAAAATTCAGCCCTTTTTACATCCCGGAACATACTTTAATTCATTATTTTAATTAAGAATTTTCACATATGTAAATGTACTATTTGGCAACATTGCACGAAACTTCAAGTGTCAAATGTCATCTCGTCAAAATAAAAATAACTTTGCACATAAACTACTACAGTGGGGCCAAAGTGGGTCTGTGTTGTGTTCACTGCTCTTGACTATAATAATAAAATATTTGGTTGTGTTTTATTAGTTTTCACGGATTTAATATACTGTAATTCAATGTGTAATTAGGCTGGACTTATGTGACTAGTTTCTTAAGTTTCAGTAAGATTATGGAGTTATTTTTGAGGTATTTATACTATAATAACATTGTAAGCAAACCATTTGCTTCAACGATAACCCAATACATCTAGTTCCATGGGACAGTGTTACCCAAGACAAGTAATTTAATCTGGCTTTCAACATGTTAAATTAGTTTATTTCCATAATATGATTTAAAACTGGATTATGAAAAAGTTACACATAGACTTTTAACTTATTAATTAAATATATTTATTTAAAAATAAATATATTTAATTAATATTGAACAGTGTTTTTATTATACATTCTATCTAAACGTATTTATGTTGGTTTTGTAAATAAAAAAAAAATATTGCTTTTTTTCAGTAGCAATTAGCGCAAGAATAATGCGATGTTGTCGGGTTTACGATATAAAATAATTCCTTAGTTTTTATTTTTTTTTTCATTTTGTTCTTTATCAACAAATAACACAGTTTTTTATCATTTCTTTTAATTTTTCACTTTTTTAAACAAAAACATATTTTTCTTATTTAGCCCAAAACTCCTATTTAAAACGATACCCTTCTTTAAAACCAAACTATGGTCTGTTTCATCAAGCAAGAGAGTAAATTAAAAATCGCACAGTAAATATTTTTACAACAGGTTTGAATAGTATATGTTTGTGTATAGAATGTAGTTATGTTTTATAAAATAAACTGCGCAGTATATTAGTACATCCAATATTCGAATCTTTTTTGAAAATATTCACTGTGCGATTTTTAATTTACTCTCTTGCTTGATGAAACAGACCATAGTAGTTTGAAACTACAGGTATTTGCAATTTTGGCGAAGGCGTTAGTATTAGTTATGCGTATTTTGGATACAAAATTACGAAAATCACTTTTTGAAGCGCATATAGACGAATTAAAGATGCAAGGCTCCTTTTTGTATACTTTAAACCATACTATTTTAGGAATTATTTTATATAGAGACTTTAAATTTGTACCAAATATGTTTTACCTGGTAATAATGTTGGGTCCAAATTTTAAGCATCTAAGCCTTCTTGAAATATCGTATCGTATACTATTGTATCTAGTGAAGAGCCATTAATTTTTATTTAATCTTTATCTACAATTATAGGCTATTTATAATAATTTAGGCTTGCTATTTAAAGAAAAAGGGTTATTCATACCTGTTTTATTAAATTAATACGTTCGCAGCTGTTCCCCTACTCATATTCAATGCCGAGAGCCCACTATTTATATAGGCGGCATGAACATGTTAATAGGTGCGTTCAGTGGATCTCTCCAAAATCAGTAAAAGTCAGCAAAACGATAACTTGTGCTGAGTTTGGCTGGGTAAACATTTAACAGTGTTTTATCTGCCAAAAAAAAAGAAGGTAACACGAAAGAAACTAATTAGTTTTAAACCAATACATAATTTTTAAGTTTAATTTATCTCAGTTAGGGCCACTTGCACCAATTTTATTTTGATCAAGGTTTAATTAATCTACGTTTAAAAAATAATCTCTGGTTAAATATGTTTGCATTGCACCAATGAAAATTAAACAAAGTTTAGTTAAACCGAGCACACATCTCTAATTTTAGTGTTATTTGAATGTAGCTAACTTCACATTATTTTGACGTTTGATATTTATATCATTTGGTTTATTATATTTTCAAAAAAAGCTGTTAGTTATTGACAGTAACTTATTGTGTTATGTGTTATTGTGTTCTGTAAGCTAAAAAGTAGCAATGGATATGCCTAAAGAAAAAGATGAAAACAAAAAAAAACGTTCGCCCAATTATACTATAAATGATAAAGTTTTATTAATTAAAATTGTGGCACAATACAATAGTGTTATCGAAAACAAAAAAACGGACGCTATTGGGATATTCCAGTTGTTCTTCAATACGTACAAGAATATTGGCCACTGTTTCTTTATATAACCTAAATTTTTGAAAAAATGTTAGATCATCCATACTTTCTAAATAGTTTTGTCGCTCATGATAGGTACGGAAACCATCATCCAATATTTCCAATTCCATCAAGTCTTCATCTAATAAATCGGCTTCTGCCATCATTGCAGGTAATTTCGTAAAATCAAAGGAAAACACTCACGGGCACGAAATGACAGATAAAAACCTAAAGTTAGGTTATGTTTTGATATAACCCAGGTTTAAGTGACATAAACCATCAAACTCGAACGATTACATTTATTCTGAGATTAAGACAAATAAACTTGGTTTAAAAAATGGTGCAACAGCGAAACGTCAATTAACTCTTAAACCATTAACTTAATCCGAGTTTAAGCTTAAATCATGTTTGGTGCAAGTGGCCCTTAAAGAAACATTTGTTGTCGTTAACGAGCTTGTGAATATTTTTTTGGGTTACATCTACTATTTTTGCGGACTTTTTGACATAAATCTCGGCGGTAGATTTGATCTCTTACTTGGGCTGCCAGCGAAACTCAGCAAACAGCTAAAATTTGACAGTTCACGTTGATAGTTGACCGCCCTAATTGTATTAGCTGAGTTTCGCTGCCTTATGCTGACCTCCATTGATCGCAGCCAATGTACTAAAGATCCAAAAAACGCTCTTTTCAATAATCAGACATTTGGTCGTATCAAAATTAGTTAAAATCAGTTTTATTAAAGCCATCTGATTAAATTATACGTTATAGCTTTTATAATTACCTACATTAAATGTCATTTTATCAGTGGCGGACTGGACATTAAAAGCAGGTCGGCAATTGAGCCGAAGCTTAGCGAAGGGTCCGAAGTTGAAATCTTAAGGTCACGCATTTTTTGAGCTCCTTCCATTTTTAAAAGAGAATTATAAAACCTTTTAATTAAAATTTTTCTAAGAAAACCTACAATCGATTTTGGGACAACATATTTTTGGCATTTGAATTTATTTATTTGAATTAAAGTGTTTGAAATAGCCTACGACAAGGCCCTGTCACTTGGGCGGGGATACAGAAATATCTAAAGTTTTACGTATTGGACAAGTGCACTTTAAAAAGTACTTTTATACCATTACACAGCCACACAAAAAAATCATATTCCAGCCCTTGCGACTTTACAATCACGCTGAAAAAACTCTGGAAACATTCTAATAACATTTTGTAATCATGCTGTTACCAGAGTATTTCCAGAGTGTATTTGTGCCCTTTATCCATAACGTTCCCAGAGTAAAATCAGAGCGTTTTCAGAGTGTTTTCGTTTGGACTTTTTTTTTTTTTTCAAAGTCCAAACGAAAAAGTCCAAACCCACTTTGGATCTACTGTGAATCAAGCCTGGAACCACTCTGATTCAACTCTGACAAAATGGCACAAAACCACTCTGGAAACACGTTGGCAGCAGAATGTTTTCACTCTGACTCTGTTTCCAGAGTGTTTCCAGAGTAAGTTGAAGGTCGCAAGGGAGAGACTAGACCAATGCATTTTTATATTTTTTGGTCGCTGGAACCGAATCTGATCTAAGAATTGCTCCATCAGGTCACATTTTTCTACCCCCAAAAAGATCTGCATTTAAGGAATTTTCGCACCCTTTTTGAGGTGTAAAAATAAAATTGACCTGATGGAGCAATTATGAGGTCAAATTCGATTTCAGCGACCCCGAAAATATAAAAATGCGTTAGTCTAGTCTCTAGAATATGATTTTTTTTTGTGTGGCTGTGTTATTAATCAATATTTTAAATAAATTTGAGCATAGTACCTGGTTTATATAAAATAGTTTAAACCATGTTGGATCAGTTAATTTATAAATTGAAGGAGGGTCCAGATCCAGAAATATTTTGCATTTTGGGCAAAGGGCCCGGCTATAGTCACGAATATTTATTAAACTAGATGAGCGCCCGGACATTATACAAAATCTATCAGAAAAATTTCGAGAAAAAATACCTACGTTTTATAAAATTAATAAACGAGCATTTTAGACTAATATTCATAATTATTTCTAAAATGAAAAATAAAAATAAAACACCTATAGGGGCCCGTTCAAAGTGGACGATATTTTCTCATAAAACTGGATAAAAAATCCATCGAGGCATTCTGCCGACCTGAACAGTCCGCCACTGATCACCTTATCAATTATAAATGTATTCTATTATTATGGGTTTTGACAATCTGCTCAATTAGTATTTATGTATTTATGATCAAATGTTAGGTTTAATTTGTAAATATACATATTAAACATTTGCCAATACATTGAATGTACACATATACGTACCTAATAAGCTTATTTTTCACTACTAGCTTTAAAACATACAATTATTTATCATATTTTCAGACTGTGAAATCAATTTTCTTCACAATAATAATTTTTTCTCTCCTAGTAGAAGTAAATTTTTTAAACAATTGATTTCTGTCACTTTGGATGTTTGTTGTGCAATTTTTACTAATTAAACCCAAGAAAATAGCTTTAAATAACTTTAATTTTTTTAAATATAATTAATTATAATTATTACCGATTATTACAATCAATAATTAGGTAAATATTATGAAAAAAATGGAAAAAAAAAATAAATTTTTAAACGTCAGTTCAAAGTATTTATTTGAGCAAATGTCATTGATCAAGGCTACGTGTTTTTATGAAAATTTCAAGAAATATCATTACTATTAATAATTTATTTTATTATTTGAATAAAAATAGATAAATAGTGCTACCCTTGCGACCTTCAACTTACTCTGGAAACACTCTGGAAACAGAGTCAGAGTGAAAACATTCTGCTGCCAACGTGTTTCCAGAGTGGTTTTGTGCCATTTTGTCAGAGTTGAATCAGAGTGGTTCCAGGCTTGATTCACAGTAGATCCAAAGTGGGTTTGGACTTTTTTTTTTTAAATCAGAGCGTTTTCAGAGTGTTTTCGTTTGGACTTTTTTTTTTTTTTTTCAAAAAAAAAAGTCCAAACGAAAACACTCTGAAAACGCTCTGATTTTACTCTGGGAACGTTATGGATAAAGGGCACAAATACACTCTGGAAATACTCTGGTAACAGCATGATTACAAAATGTTATTAGAATGTTTCCAGAGTTTTTTCAGCGTGATTGTAAAGTCGCAAGGGTAGTAGTGAAAAAACTAATACATAAACTACGGTAGAGAAGTCTATTATAGCCTCGCACTCTTAAATCCCTCGCTGCTGAGCAGTTCGGGATTTAATAGGCTCGGCTATAAAAAATGTCTTCTCTACCTTGGTATATAATTACTATTCTTATACTACTCACAGCGCCTGCGCTAGAATAGTATACGGTAGTTTCGAATTTCCTAAAAACGCCAAAAAACGTCATAGACAAAAAATTCTGAAATTGTCTGTCCATCCGACCATCCGTACGTCTGTCCGTCTATCCGTCTGTTCGATGTCACGATTTTTGTGGACACGATAACTCCAGAACTAATTATCCAATCGACTCGAAATTTTCAGGAAAAATCAAGTTCTATTAGTGTAAAATCACTATTGTTTTTCAAAGTAATTCTCCTCAAAAACAAAAAAGTTATGGGGGTTTAAAAAAAAAAAAATTTTCGCTTTCCAAAATAGAAAATAAAAAAAAATAAAAAAAATTGAAAAATATTTTTTTTTGTTTTTCGCAAAAAGAAAATTAAAAAAAAATTAAAAATTTTGAATTTTTTTAGTTGTTTTCGAAAATTTTTTTTATTTTTTTTTTATTTTTTGTTTTTCAAAAAAGATCTTTTAAAAAAACAACATAATTTTTTTAATTTTTTTTTAAGTATTTGGGAAAATTTAATATACCATTTACTGTGTGTTAAAAAAAAATAAACAAGAACGAAAACAGGTCAAGAACTAAAAAACAAACTAAATCCAGATGAAGTGACCGTAATTACGGTCTGGACTTAATTTGTTTTTTGGTTCTTGGCCGGTTTTCGATAGTATTACGCGTAATAGCAAAAAAATAAAAATTGTGCACAATCTTCTTACTACAATATGGTGAAAACCTTATTGTTTTATTCGAATGATCAAGCAAACCAAAATTTGGGACATTTAATTTTTTACTTGATAGTTTTATTTTAGGTGAAGTTGCTAAAAAGTATATTTAAGATACGTTTTCTGTTTGCGGGTAATCTTTCACAGCTCACATCGATGCATGCCTTTCAATTTAATTTTCCTATTTGTCTCTAATAGATTCTTCATTTTAATTATTATAGGTTATAGATGAGACACTCAGTCCCACATGGGATGAACTACTAATATTCGAGGAAATTCTAATCTATGGACAAGCAGATGAAATTAAACGCGATCCTCCGTCGATAATTATTGAAATATTCGACCAGGACAAGGTTGGGAAATCGGAATTTATAGGTAAAGCATAAAATACTATTATTTGGACTGTATTATGGTTATATACTATGGGGATATCCCTCAGCTTTTAAAACTAGTTTGGTTCCTATCCATCCTTAACTTTTTTTGGGGGGACGCTTTTAAAGCTCAAACTTTTATTTGAAACTTTAACAGGTTTTAGGTAAACTAAAAATTTACAAAGAATACAATTTTACAGAACTAGCCGCAAATCCCGTTATTCGCACGTTATTAGTTAGCTGGACTTTTTTTAATAAAATTTATTTTTATAAACAAAAAATAGTCATTAAAAATCTTAAATATTTGAAATATTAGATATAAGAGAAGACCCAACAGTCAACAGAAATGTTAGGGCTAGGGCTTTTTATATGAAATATTCACTGCAGTACCTATGAAACCAATAAATGTAAACTTTTAAAGTTTAACTAAAATTTACTTTTTAACCAGAGGCACAGTAATTGGCGGAAAAGTTATAGGTCCGCCTCTGATAGATGTTTTTATAATTTTGATTTTTTAACGATTTACACTTGAGCAACAGTGTGGCAGCAACAGTTTTTTAACCATCATCCAAATGTTCTTCTTGGATGCTGTTGCTGAAGTGTAAACGCCACTTTATGACTCACATATGAGGGGTATAGAATCAAATTAGTGCTATGTCCACTAAAGTGAATTTTACACCTGAAGCAAAAAACAAATTAAAACACACTCAGTCGGCAAATTTGTATTGTTTTGTATAATTTGATATTCTTTGACGAATTTTAATAAGATTTTACGTAATAGTTTTTTAATTATGGCTAATAAATAAATGGACATTTCACTATTGAAACTTACTATTGCATAGTACTGTTTGAAATTGACATCTATCAAGAAGAGTCCTATTTATGTGTAGAATTAAAAAATAAATAACCCAACAGTATTGGAAACTTTATTAAGAAGAAATAATTATTAAACCAGCTTGTCCGGAAACTCTTCCATCAATTCACAAAGTACATCATTTTCATTTATGTTTGGATCTTTAACGACTTCTTCGGACTATGATTCCGCGATATAATATTAAATCTTCGTCTGTTCGTCACTGCTGTCCATAATGACAAACAAGTAATGCATTAACATCCACTTTTTTCGGTTTTAACAGTATTCTAACTAACTGATGACTGGACATTGTACTCTTTGAAACTGAATCGCATATTTTAACCCTATCTTATATTGCTAGTTTAGATCCCACGTTTATAACGTTGGGTAGAGCGGAAAAACTGATTTGAACGCCATCTCTAACTCAATTCGAGAAAAATGTGGACATTGTACCATTTGATTCTATAACCCTCATATGCGAATTATAAAAATAACTTGGTTCTCATTATTTTTTTTAATTTCGTTGCGAATTATAGGGAAAAGGATTTTTCTGTTATTTTCCAGGTCGTGCCTTAGCTAAACCACATGTTAAACTTCGCGATGAAGCTTATGGAAAACCGAAATATCCGCCGTCTCTGGAATGGTTTGTGATAACTCGGGGCACCGACAACGCAGGAGAACTTCTAGCCGCATTCGAACTGCTTGAAATCCCAACAGAGGTAGACAATGTCTCACTTCCATCCTTACCCCATCCCAAGGATATTCCAATGTATAAAGAAACCGATCCTCGTGATATTGGACCGTTGTTGCCAGTCCCGAGAGGTACGTAAGTGAATATAAATAGAGAAATTTTTAAAACGAGGCTTTGTAAATGATGGATTTTAATACAAAGTTCCTAAGAGTATTTTTTTATTTGAGTTGCATTATTAGGTCATAATTACACGCATTTTGCGCATTTCCCCAAATTTTTTTTTTTCACAGGACAAAGACACATTACTTATATTATTGTTTTTGAAACTAATAAATGTATACATATATGCCATGAAAAAATATTTCCCTTGCCCTCTGCCTTCATTGTGCAAAGTCCAAACATATCATTTTGTGCTCCAATCTAGCCATTATTAAAATATTAAGGATTGTCATATATGAGGTGAAAATTAAAGCAGTTTTTAACTTTTTGTCATAGCAGCTTGTCCCTTAACAGTACAGATTTGATTCTTAAGTAATTGACAAGCTGCTATGTCACAATTTGTGACTCACAAAGGCAAAAACTGGGTTATGATTTTCACCTCCGAGAGGTATCTATACTTCTATATGTAAAGAAGCATGGGAGGCATAGCGTAGTGGCTAGCGCGTATGCATAGCAAGTCTACTATCGTGAGTTCGATTCTCACTGGCGCCGATTTGCCTTTTTCAGTTAATTAATAATTGAAATTTGGCGAAGGCGATAAGTGAAACGGATACTCCCTAGAAACTGGTTCGAAAGTCAGTATAAGCCGGTGGTTCCCTCTACTACTAGCCCACACAAGTCCTGGACTTAGGGGATGCTTAATTAAGTAGAATAGTATGAGGTTAAACAAACAAACAAACTAACTTTCCATATCTTAAGCCAAACCACTATTACTTGAAATAGTTACACCCAGTGTCGGACTGGACAGGTGAGATAGTGAGAAAAATCTAACGCCCCACGCCCCACACAAAAGTCATATGATTTAAAAGAAAACCAATATGTTTTTGCTCCGACAGTGTTTTTTGTTAATTCAAAAAGATTTTTTAATTTTATAAGCCATTGTAAAAAAAAATTCATTGTAATTTGAAAAATGTTTCCTTTTAAATCATTTGTAAACTAGAAATGATTTTAATACAAAAACTGGTTATTTTAAAATAATTCTTTTAAAATATTGATATTTTTACTTTTATATTTTAGAATTCTAAAATTAAAAGTATTGAAATACACATTTTTTTTTCAATTTTTTTTCCGATTTTTTCACATTTCTCGACGTTTTCGAAGTTTTTAAGACTTTTGAGACCATGTTAAAAAAATGTCTGTCTGTCTGTCTGTCTGTCTGTCGGTCTGTGAACACGATAACTCGGGAAAGACAAATCGTAGCGATTTGAAATTTGGAGGGTATATTTGCGTAGTGAATATCTCGGCGGGGATTGAAGTTGGGGTATGTGGGTAGGGGAGAAGGGGGTCAAAGGGGCCAAAAAGAGTTAATTTTTGGTATTTTTTTTAAATTTTTTATCGTTCAATTATAATTTTGGCATGTATAGGAAGGTAATAAAATTTACCATAAAAAGGTAAAAACCATTTTTTTCGTAGCACCAATACTTCTGGAGATATTAGCAAAATAACAAAATACACGCCACTGTGAAGTCTTTTTATTAGTTTATAGGTAAAGCCTTGTATTTTGCAAATTTTAATAATGATTTATGTCCATTTCAAGCAAAAAAAATTGTCGGTCACCAGTTACGATGCGCAGTACTGCTTAGACAAACGTAAGTATGTGCAGAAGAGTTTATTAATATATACGATTGCTTAAAAGTGTTCTGGCAAACATATACAAATATGTCATGCGCAGTAAGGATTGGTGGAACATATTTATGAGCAAAAGTGTTTAATAATACATACGAATGCTTAAAAGTGTTCTGGCAAACATATACAAATATGTCATGCGCAGTAAGGATTGGTGGAACATATTTATGCGCAAAAGTGTTTAATAATACATACGAATATTTAGAAATGTTCTGGCAAAGATATACAAATATATCATGCGCAGTAAAGATTGGTGAAACATAATTATGCGCAAACGTGTTTAATTATACATACGAATGCACAGAAGTGTTCTGGACTTGCTAGAGGTGAGGAAAGGCAAAGGAAGTGAGACAAAAAGTGTGTAGTCCATTTCCACTATTCTGTTCGTCTAAAATATAAAAGTTTTCAAACGCTTTTGCGTTTCAGATATTTTAACAATATAAAGGAAAATATTATAATTTTGTTAAGAAAACATTAAAATAAGATCGATGAATCAAAATTTCTGGTAGTGGTTAAAAAATGTTTGGTGGTGGTGAGCTTTTTTTTTAGTCAAAAGTCGAATTTTAGTTTTGTGATTTAGGGCAAGAAAACTATGACATTATATTCTTTAGACTTTTCTTCATCATTATTGACCGTGTTTATACATTTAATTTAATATACATGGTAGTTACATAATATTTTTAGTAACGATTCATGAAAATCAAAATTAGTCAGGTTAAACAAAAATAGTGGTTCTGTGGACACATTGATTGTTATAAAGATTGTATTGAAAAAACTACTTCAAAACATGTTTTCTTTATGTATAGAAATTAAAAAATTAAAAATACATATTTTTTAAGGTGACCTAAGGCCATCAAATATGGCTGCCTAATTTTATCTTGTATGTCACTACTAATATTTGTTGGATGTTTTTTGCTTCAAGTTGCGTAATTCCAAATAAAATTGAAAAACTTTGAGAATAGTTTAATTTACTAACCTGTTATATTTTTCCCCCCGATCTTTGCGCAACATTTTCAAAAATATATTTTTCACACGTTTTTTTTATGTTTTTTCGTAGTTTTCGCTATTTTTCTTAAATTTTAAGACCTAATACATGCTTTAAATACATAAATATTATTGCATAACCTAAAGTAAAATTAAATAAATTTATATATAGGGCCGCAAGGGTCCCCCAGGGGCCCTAAATTACGACCATTTTTGTTTATTCAATTAAATACCATTTTATTTATTTTTAGAAAATACGTTTGATTTAAAAGTGTACAAATGCTGATTTAAAAGTGTAAAAATGTAAAATTTAAAAATCTGCCAAAAAAGGGGAGAGTGAGAAGCCTCGGCGTCGATGGCGTCGATGTTCATATTTTTTTTTGTGATGTATTTGGAATCCTCCAAGTGTATTCAAATTTATAACTCATAATTTTTCTAGAAGTGTGTTTAAAAAATACCTAATTGGGGGTGGGGGGTGATTAGGGGGCTGGGGTAAATTTTCATGTTGGTTTGAAATCTATGCGAAATCTCTTAGTGCATACCAAATTACAAATTTCTAACATTTCTGAAAGTGAATATAATAAAAGCACCTAATTGGGCGGATTCGGGGGCTGGGGGTTAATTTTATTTTTTTGTTTATGCGGAATTCTCTGTGTGTGCCAAATTTCAAATTTCTTGTTTTTCTGGAAGTTTAATTAAAAAAAACAATTTGGGGGGTTTAGGGGGCTGGGTAAATTTTTATGTTTTATTGGGGGTATAAGCGGAACTAACTATATGTATGCCAAATTTTAAATTTCTAGCTTTTCTGGAAGTGTATTTAAAAAATCTAATTTGGGGGGTTTAGGTGGCTGTGGGTAATTTTTTATAATTTTTTTGGGATATATGCGGAATCCCCTATGTGTATGCCAAATTTCAAATTTCTAGTTTTGCCTGTGCATTTAAAAAATATGCCCTAAGTAGGGGATTTTAGGGGGTTGGGGGTAAACTTTAAAAAAAAATATGACATTTTAGCAACAAATAACTTATTTACTTTGTATTTAACAGCTAAAATAACACAGGAGTAGATGATTTTAGCGGTTTCAGTAGTTTTTCGTGTTTTTTTTGAGGTTATGACAAAATTCTGACGTGTAGGGGTTAAACGGGTTGCGGATTTAGTTCCAGCGGAAAAAAATACATAGGAATATCATATTGGAATCCAAGAAAATTATTTTTTTTGTGGGCGTGTGTAATTTTGGTGCCTTTTTTTCCGTTTGGTCATATAGTGCACTGGTTACATCCTGTACTTAATTAGTTTTTTTATATTTAAGGGTCACTCTACGTTAATATTTTGTTACAGGAATACGACCGACTTTGGCACGCTACCGCATCGAAGTACTTTTCTGGGGATTAAGGGACTTAAAAAGAATCCATCTATTAACCGTAGATAAACCTAGGGTCGACATAGAGTGCTCCGGTCACATTCTCTATTCGTCTATAGTACAAAATTACCGCAAAAATCCTAATTTCAGCACTCCGGTTAAATTTCTTGACTTAGATTTACCGGAACAGGAACTATACAGACCGCCATTAACCATTAGAGCTGTGGACTGTAGGAGTTTTGGAAGGTATACCCTGGTGGGTACGCACATGATTAATTCAGTGCAGAAGTATATGTACACGCCGTATACGAAAAGGGATAGAGAAGCAGAAGAAAGAAAAAAGACGCTGATCCAGTTTAAAAGTGTAGATCCCACTATGATAAATAATCAGCCTGCAGGTATAGTACTTTGTTTAGTAGTAGATATTTCTTTCTTTGAGGTAAAAACCTACTTTTCTGCCATAGTGAACACAAGATTTTTTACCCCAAACAATTTTTATGAAAATAAATAAATACGAAAAATACATTTAAATCAAACCATATTTGAAGATACTAAACAATCTTAAGAATGAAATCTTGGGAAGAAAAAACAGAAACAACAACTATCATTAAATATTAATTTTTATTAAGCCTTTCATCTACCTTACTTTTAAAAAATATTAATTTTAAAAGTGTACTTTACATTTTACAACTATGGTCTATTTCATCAAGCAATTAAAAATCGCACACTACATTTTCAAAACAGATTCGAATATTGAATGTGCGAATATACTGCGTAGTTTAGTTTATAAAACATAACAATATTATATACACAAACATATACAATTTAAACCTGTGGTAAAAATATTTACTGTGCGATTTTTAATTTACTCTCTTGCTTGATGAAACAGACCATAAATAAGAATATAAATTTTGAAATTTGCTTGCCACCATTTTAATTTAAAAGTATATATAGTAAAAAAAAGAAGCCCACTGGATTTAAAACGGATTTAAAACACAACAAAACAAATGATAACATTTCGTTTTAAAGGTCATAGAAACATTAAATTTTTTTTCAATGAATAAATTGAGGTTAATAGAAAAAACTCTGCCCAGTGAAAACACTTTCCCATTTAGCACCCCCTCGGGGCCCCGTACGTAAAATGGATTTAAATATTACCAAATTCATTTTCAGCACCCCTAATAAACCCTAATAAACTAATTTTTACGAAAATTACCCCCCGCTCCTCAGGATTTAGAATATATTTTTTATCAGATTCAGTTTTAGCTACCTCAAAAACCCCTATATTCTAATTTTCACGAAACTCATCCTCCACCCCTCCGGGGGTGGAGTTTGAAAAAATATATTCAGTTTTGTCGACCCCAAAAACCCCTATATACCAATTTTCAGGAAAACCACCCCCATCCCCCGAGGGTGGAATTAAAAAATAAATTATCAGATTTCGAAAATATTAAAAACAATTAAAAATATTTACTCCCTCGCCCCCGTGGAGGTGAAGTAAGAAAAATTTTATTATCAGATTCAAGTTCAGCAACCTCAAAAACTCCTATACATATAGCAATTTTAAAATTTTTGTGAAAAAATATTGTATTTTTCCTATTTGCCCCATTCGACCCCCTTGCACCACCCCCAATGTTTACCAAAAAGAATCCCGAGAGAGAACCTTTGGTAACATACCTATATTCCAAATATCAAGTCTCTCTGGCTTAAAGCCTTCTTAAGTTATTTGGCTTACAAGATTTCCTGGGCAGACCGATCACGCGCACGACCACCGACCGTCCGACAAAAAAATATTTTGAAAACATTATTTAAATAATAAAATTCTTAATAGCAACAATATTCTATTACTAAATTTAAGTGGATTTTAAAGACATACATTTTTATCAAATTATACGTTTAGTGTTGAATATTGAAAACTACTTGGCTGCCTAGGCAGATTTCATATTTTTGTCGACCTGGGCGTAAAAAGTTTACTTTTCTGGAGCGATGCGATCATTTAAAACTAAATTTGACTGTTAAAATAGTATATTACATAATGTGTACAGAAAGTGACTTATTTCGCATGAGAAAATTTTTAGCACAAACTGCGCAGCGTTTGTTTTTTTAGATTAGACTTTGACAGTTAAAGTTATTTAGATTTTGTTCATTTAAACTATTGTTATTTCATCATCATCGATTTATAATTCAGAGTTATCGGAACTTATACAAAAGTAGAAAAGGGAAAAATATATTCAGGGGTAATATCATAAGTGATACTAGGCATCGGTGGTTTTTTACATAAATTTTACGAATAATAATCCCAATGACGAAAATGCAACGACTTTTTGGAGTTGCATTTTCCAAAAATTGGGATTAATATGAGTAAACTTTGAAAAAAAAGCACTGGTTCCTAACCTAGTATCACGAATTGATATTTAGAGAGAGAATATAATTTATATAATACACATACCTCTTAATTATAACCTATTATTCCACAAATAAATTATATTTTATAAATTAAAAAGTCCAAACATTATGATTTTAGATTAGAGAAGAGAGGGCTAAAAAAACCATCGTAGGAGTAAGGTATTTTCACTTATCAGTACAGCATACTACATATATATAAATTATATTCTCAGATCTATAAAAATATAATATCGTCAAATAAAATGGTAAATATTAAAAAAAAAAACACACATAATGATAGCTTTGCTTTTCCACATACAAATGATATTATTTCTTACTCCCTAAATCATGTGAAATTTGTTGTTTTCATTGGTGGTCGCAGAAAAAATAATTTTCAATAGATTTCTTTAGTAAAAATATAGTTTATCTTAAACTGGCATCTAAAAACACAAAATTCAACATTAAATGTTGACTCCATTATGTTCGTCACATGCCTTCGCGGAAGGTCTTTTGGGAAATTACAACGTAACCGATGTAACATGTACGCAGTCTTATATGATAATTTCGTACAATACGGCATACGCCTTGACAAAAAAATAGATTCTCGTGCAAAATGTATGAATTTCCCAACAAGCAATTGTCAGGCGGCCGCTGATCGGGAAAGTAATGGCAAACGATCATCCCATTAAGCCTTTGGCCCGATCAGAAAAGTAATAACAAACATTATCCCGACGTTGACTACTAGCAGATGTCGCCATAAATTGTATCCTAACCATTAAAAAAACTTTTAATTTTTATAAATCTGATAGTAAATTTTTGTCTAGTCAATTCAATTCAATTCAATACAATTCGATTCGATTCAATTCAATTCAATTCAATTCAATTCAATTCAATTCAATTCAATTCAATTCAATTCAATTCAATTCAATTCAATTCAATTCAATTTTTCAATTCAATTTAGTATACTGATTTAGCGCACATCCCCGGATTAGTGTACTGTTGGTATGCGACAAAATATCGCGCCCATTGCCACCTGACTAACGATCTGTTGCCGATCAGAACTGCTGATACAGCTCTCTGGACTGAAAACTGGTTGGTAAATGGTCGGCCGACTGCAGGCCCCATTCTTATGTAGCTCGTGGGCCGCTCAAAATATGCGCATACGTGCCTGCATTATTAAAAAGTAAAATGTTGTTTTAATTGTCATTAAAAATCGTTTAAAATAATATCTAATAAGACTTATCTCAGATTTTACCAATAGTTGTTTTTATCGAAAAATTAAATATATGAGCATAATGGGAGATTAGCTTTACATGGGAGATTAGCTCAGCGGTCTAAGGCATCGATATAGCATTGACACTGAGCTAATGATCGTGAGTTCAAACCTCACTGGCGCCGATTGCCTTTTTTAGTTAATTAATAATTGAAATTTGGCGAAGGCGTACTCCCTAGATATATTGGTTCGAAAGTCAATTAAAGCCGGTGGTTCCCTCTACTATTAAGTAGAATAGTACGAGGTTAAAAATAAACATAAATTACAATTATATAAAGTTAAATATTTCGAGAAAATTTTCAAAGATTTTGAAAAATTTAAAACCATCACAATCAGAATAGAAAGAGCTTTAAAATGAGGTATTTCATGTCCTATATTACTTTTTTCTAAATTCCAATTTTTGCAAAATTAAAAATTTAAAAAAAATCACCTATTTGAGCTCCATTATCTCGAGATTCAGTAAACCGATTTTTCATTGCAAATCACCGTTGTATTCGGTATGAAAAAACTTTTAAAATGACATGTAAATATCTTATTTTCTTGGATCCTTAATTGCAGCATAGATATTACGAATTTATACGTTAAGAACGTACAAAAAATCGAACTAAAAAAAAAAAGCGCCAGATAGATTTTTTTTAATTTTCATCCAAAATATTACTAGGGTCATGCCTAATCGATTCATAAAAAAAATTTGGTTTGTCGAAAAAAAAATTTAAAACGCTAAAAACCTATACTGCCCTTCTACCCTAAAAAGCAGTAACTCCACATTTAATAAAACTGAGATAATGGCAAAAACAGTAAATCATCTTAGCCACTCCCTTGGGTTATAGCTAGAATCGGAAAAGTGGGCGTATAAATTTAGGTTTAAAGTACCTTTATTATAACACAAGTTCCGCAAATATTAATTATTTATTTAAATAGAAAACGGCACTTACTGCTTTTTAGCTTAGTATCTCGTAGTCAAAAATTTTAGCAACGCTAAACTAAAAAGCAGCATGTGACACGATAAAAAGGAAACAACCCAAAAATATAAAAAAAAATATTTTTAAATTTCCTTTTAAAAGTCAATTTTACTTTCTCCTTGGGCCCAAGGAAAGTCTCGACGTTTTATATCCAAAAAATACGAATTCCCTAAAAAAATATGTCTGTCTGTCTGTCGGTCGGTCTGTCTGTTTGTCCGAAAAATTTGTGACCACGATAACTCGAGAACGCTTAGAGCTAAAAACTTCAAATTTGGATCATAGGTTTATTATCCAAAGTTTTAGTCTAAGAATGTTTTTGGAGATTTTTAGATTTTTTTTTGAATTTTTTATTTCAAATTTTTTTTGTTTTCAAAAAAAAAATGTTTTAATGAATCAAGACTTACAGAGGTAAGTATTATTTTGTTGGCAGCAGTTTTTTTTTGTTATATCAGGAAAATCTAGAATCATACAAAAACTGTATTAATGCAAAAAGAAACTGTTTTATTAATGCTTTACACCCCTCTAATTTCATTTTAATATAACTTATTTGGAGTTACTGCTTTTTAGCTTAGTAACAGTCCCTTATTTTGGAGATACTGCAATTTTCATAAGTGTATGACTGAATAAATAAAGCTGTTTACTTAGATTTGATTGGTTCAATAAATAGCCCATGGAACTGCACAACTAAGAGTAAGGTTAATGAAAAATCCACAAAATTTGGAGTTGCGACTTTTTAGCGTAGTGGGGCAGTATAGTGTATTGTAAATCGTATGTGCGCCTTCGTCAAAATTGAAAATAATATAATTGCACTAGTTTACTAAGGTTATAAACCTTGTTTGCGCATCAATTGCTTTTAAAATTGTCTTAATTTTACGCGCAGAATCTGAATCTGTCAAGGAAAATTTTTGAAATTGGCGAATTTGAGAGATATTTGCCTAGATCTATCTATAAATAAGATGGATCCATAGCCAAAATATTTTTTCTTACATCAATTAAAAACTTTTATTGGGGACTCCCCAATGGGAAGTGTTTAAAGTCGCTAAAAACTGAATTTAATATTAAGAATTACTAAAAGCGGATTTAAGTCAGGGCGAAATTTTAATAATTTTAATTTGTTCTTCAAAAAAGTGGTATTGGGGAGAATTTTTAATGTCGCAGAGCGTTAGAAAAATAAATTTAATGTTTACAATTAAAACTTTATTAGCGTTCTCAAAAACCCACCAATATATTAATATTTTTTAATTTCTTGTTAACCTGTTTGAGAATAGTACTGAAGATTTGAAATCAGCAGAAAAAAACTCATATCTTCTCCTTCTCCTTCTCCTTCTCCTTCTCCTTCTCCTTCTCCTTCTCCTTCTCCTTCTCCTTCTCCTTCTCCTTCTCCTTCTCCTTCTCCTTCTCCTTCTCCTTCTCCTTCTCCTTCTCCTTCTCCTTCTCCTTATCCTCCTGCTCCTGCTCCTGCTTTCCTATTCCCTTCCACTTTATTTTTGAGATTTTTTTCTTAAATAATATATTAATAATTTATTAATACCTATAATTATTTTATTTTTCTATTCACCAGAAAATTGTATAAGTATTTCACATAACGACAGAGAACGAACCCCCTTGTTAACCAAAGATATCTCCGTTTCAATCGGATACGGAACCCAGGAGCATAGTAAAAAAACAAAAACACGATACCAGAAAAAGCACAGCAAACATTTCGTAGCTGAAGACGCTGACGACGAGGATGGGAGTCGGGACTGGTGGACGAAATATTTCGCTTCTGTGGAGAGGATGATCGAAGAGAGCAAGGAAGCGAAAAAAATAACTCATAACGGAAATTTGCAGGTAAATGCACAGTGGGCCAAAATTAGAAACGCATAGTCAAAAATTATACTATCCAAGTGCTATGCTATGGAAGATAAAATTACCAAAATTGGATAAAACCCTATATTTAAATGATAAGTGTACCTACATATGTAAATAATGTATAATGTATAATCGGAATTAATCTATAAAACTCGCTGCCGTTTAGTTTTTAAAATTTATATTGGCAAGATCGAAAAATATTTTTTATTCGCTTGTTTTCCAAGCGACATTTTTCGGTTAGAAATGTTAAGTTAAAAGTGACACTTTTGTTAAGAGTTTGTCTTTTGTTTTATTTTGGAGGGCTGCAGCCCACCAAAGTACTTTTGCAGCCCCTTGTCGAAAAATGCATAGTGGTTGTGTTTGTCTTTTCTTTTACTTTGGCGGGCTGCAGCCTGCCAAAGTACTTTTGCGGTCTCTTATGGAAAATTGTCAGATAACTGACATAACCAAATTAAAACTAATTTTACTATTACTTATTACTTATTACTATTACTTATTACTATTACTTATTACTATTACTTATTACTATTACTTATTACTATTACTTATTACTTATTACTTATTACTTATTACTTATTACTTATTACTTATTACTTATTACTTATTACTTATTGTTTTTAGTTTTTTTTTTTTGTTAAAAATTTGTTTACAAGCGAATAAAAAATAGCGTATGATACACGGACGACAAATAAATCTCGGTCTTACACGGTTGTGAATCTCGGCTCACGCCTCGATTTACAATCTCCACATGCGACCAAGAAACATTATTTCTCATCCTTGGATCATAATTACTGTTTATTTGAATTGACAGCAATACGTCAAAATTAAGTTATGCAACGCGAGCTTGTATCCCTCGGCTTTGGGATCCAATCTGCTCGCTGGGCAACAATTACCGTCTTTACTCCCATCCCAACAAAACTTGCTTCAGAGAAAAAAGTTCAGCCCTTACCGGCATGCCGCGGCAGTGCACTGCAGTGGTGGCAAGGTGACGATAAAAATACATTGACACTGGCCTAATGCCTTTTTTTGTTACTTAACCATCGCAACATGAACTTGTTGTAACCCATTAATAGGCTTTTAGATTAGGGTGATCATACGTCCCCGGTTTCCGGGGACGAAAATATTTGGGGGTAAAAGTTAAACCAAAAACATAAAAAAATAAAAAAATATATATATGGTCACCCTATTTGTAAGCCACCACTAGTAATTGTGATGGGTAACATCCCATTAGTAAGCCACTACAAGTTTACATGCAGATTTAAATGTAAATGTTGAGGCTATAAGTGGCACCACAAATTGTTTTCTACCACTAAAAAAGTTTTAAAATCAATATATTGATTGGTGATTGATGACTCCATAAAGTCTTTTTCTGGAATTACGTAAACTGAAAGGTTAGTCTGCTAATTTGATGTTCATCATAGGATTAGTATGGATTTTCTATGCCTTTGAAAAATTCCTTTCACTGGACAAGAGCACATATGTGAAGGGAGTAATGGCAAAAAATTTTCTTTGTAATCCTGTCATAGGATCTCACGGGTCATTTCTTAAAAACACCTGTCAATTTAAGGGATTTTCCAAACCTCTTAAAAGTTGTCAGGATTGAATAGTTAATATTTGGCAGGTTCAACTTATCTTCTGTGGGTAGAAATAAGCATGTATCCACAGGTGAAGATCTGGTAGTGGGTCACTAATGGAAAATATATGGTACCATGTAAGCCAAAAATAATGCAGGGACATTATGGTGTAATCGTTGCGGGCATATGAGGTGCCAGTAATGAGGCTTCGACAAAAATAATGTAAAGGGCCACTACTGCAAATGGTACAATGCTGGCTATCAACTGGGCCCATGCATTTACTGCCGGCCACCCGCACTGGGGCGACTGTCAGCCGCTGTGAACCTATACGCATAGTCCCGCATGTGTCCATTGGTGTTGACCCATCACAACCAAGTCTGGCAAAACTTTGAAAGGCCTTTGATGTACCTTAATAAAAGTTTTGCTGGAATGGTGTATATAAATTAAATTTTAAGTTTCAAGGCTCAAGATTATATCTGACCACGGCCTTCGGCCTCGGTAAGATATAATCGTTTGCCTTGAAATATCCAGTTTTCTTAATATAATATGTAATATACAATACGTGTATGAGAAATCTCCCCGTAATGTGTACTGCAGCTATAAACACGGCAACAGCGCACGTATAGATTTAGTGGCAACTTGCCACTGGCAAGTTTTCTGGGGTGCTGGCTCAGTAACTGAGCCTCATTTCGCGGTCGACAGAGCGTGCAGAGAGTGGCAACGTTGCCATTTTATATTCATATGGGGAGATGTTATTTACACGTACTGTATTATTTCAAAATCATAAAGGAAATATAAGCTCATAAAAATAAAAAATTTGCAGGTATTTGGGGACGATGACAGCAATCCCCATTCCGGTAATAGTTCAGACAAAAGTCCGGGAAATGAATACAAAAAAAGGTTTGGATTTAAAACGACTGCCACAGCTTCGAGATTTGTCTCTAGAATAAGTCCGAAAAGCGTTCGGAAAAGAACAAAGTATAAACCAGTTTTATGTAAGGTAAGCTACTCCCAAGTTCTTTTTTACTTTTTGGTGGAAAAGAAAAGTTTTTCAGTTTTCCGCGTTTGTGGGCACGCCCCTCCCAATCATATTTAGTCTAATCTTAGTCAAATCAACTAAAATTAGCATAAATCGTAAAAATGAAAAGAAGTAAATAATGAAATTAATTATATTAAGTATTAAGTATTTTTTCTGCAAAAATTACCTTAATGGAACTTTTTGGATAACATATGGACGGGCGAAGAAAAAATATTGGGGTGGAGCCACAAATTTTTCCAACTCGTCTACAAATTTTCCTATTGCCACAAAGAAATTTCCCTCTGATAAAACTGATGATTAAAAAAAGCTCATCACTCTCATGTTCAACTTGTCTGAATACTTGCACTCGTCAAAAAAAAAACTCTCAAATTTAACTTTTCATGAAAAAAATCTCCCTGCAAAAAAAACTGATGACTAATGAAAGTTACCAATCTCCATAATTTGCCAACTTGTCTAAATCTGCCACAAATATTTTCTTCTCCCATGATAAAACTGATGACTTCAAAAAACAACTCACTATTTAAACTTTGCCATCTGTAGGCTAATTTTGCAAACTCGGAGCTAAATTTGCCAACTCGGAAGATTATTGGTGGGCAATGCCCATCCCTGTCTTAACACCTTCACCTCCACATGTCACAATTTATAATTATATTGTATAATAGTATATTAAAGTACTAGTTTCATAACATACGTTTTTCGCGTACGAGTACAAGTTTAGAAAACGAGCCGCTTGCGGCGAGTTTTCTAAAGTACTAGTGCGCTAAAAACGTGTTATGAAACGAGTGCTTTATACAGTTTTTTCTATTTTGCTCTAAAATTTAAAAAAACATACATTTAAATTGATGACTGATTTAGAAATTTTTGTTTTGGATTGGCATTACAGTTTACACCAAGTTTAAAATTCTAAGAACAAATGTATTTTGATATATTTTATAGTCATCTCAACTCTTTTTTACTGCAATTAACCAAGCCCCATTTTATACATGGTAAAAATAACCTAAACACAAAATTTTGTAGAAAATCAACTTTAAAGCGACATTGACATTTGCACTATAAACGTCAAGCGATAGGCCAGGACTGTTGCCAACCCAAAAGAACAAAAAGTACAGACCTCTTATGGGCCTATAAGAACACGCAAAATGCGTGTGATTATGAGCTTATAAGAGTCGCAAAATAGATTTTTTTTTTAAGGTATTTCCTACAGAACTAGAGGTAAAATATGAATTCAACGAATTTAAAGAGTGGCTTCACACCTTTGAATTATATAGAGGCAAAAAGACTGGAGAAGAATCAGAGGACGAAGGTAGAATAGTTGGATTTTTTAAGGTAAGTAATAGTTATTTATGGTACTAGTGGGTAAAGTAAGATATTGCCCATGAAAATTAACCTGCGAGGCGTCAGCCAAGCAGGTTAATTTTGGAGAGGGCAATATCGGTTTACCCATGAGTGCCATACAAGGTTTTATCCAATAAATAGCTTTATTAAAAATTTTAATGACATTTACAAGAAAATAATTTGACAAGTGACAGTTAAGTGGGTAAAATAAATAATTATCCACTCAATAAAGTAAAATCCACGCGGGGGTTATTATTGAGTTTATTTATTTAAAATAAAGCTGGTAATTGTCTTATTATCTGTATGTATTGGATAAAATACAAAAACCATTTTGAACATTATATCCTATTTTCACTGTTCAGAAATAAAGTAATATTACGTGTTTTAGTACACTAAGAGTATTAAAACAAACATAAAAATGAAATCTGCAGACATCAGGTGATCAGTTTTACTGTCTAGCTTGCAAAACTTCTTTTCGTAAAAATAATTATAGGGGCGTGCGGGCATTTTTACTTTCATTTTCCATTACTATACAGGGTGTCCCAGCTAAGGTCTTAGGTCTTAGCCTAAGACAAATCAATAGTTTTCTGGCGTTATTATTAAAGCTATTGGAATAAAATTTATATCAGTCAATATCAACGAACTAATAACTCTTCTCTCTAGAATAGGCATTTCATTTGTAAAAACTGACAAAAACGTAGCCAACATATACATCTGTCTGTCTTACTCGCACAGCTTTTTTCTAACAGAGACAACAATAACAGTTACTGGTAATTGTTATTGTTCAGGCATGAATATACTTACTATTTGTTTACAAACAAACCTAAACAGAAGTTATCTACTAGCTTTTATTTTTGTTAATAGTTACTATGTATCCTTATCTGTCGCTTTAAATGATATTTTAGAAAAATGGTTATAATATTAAGTTAACTATATTTTGGGTAAAAGACAACGAACTAATAACTCTTCTCTCTAGAGAGCAAGCACATCTTTGTTCTAACAGAGACAAAAATAACAGTTACTGGTTATTGTTATTGCTCACTCCTGAATATACCTACTGTTTGTTTACAAACAAACCGAGATGTTGGCGATATTTTATATTAACGGTATTCGTATTGTAGAGAGAAGAGTTATTAATTCGTTTGTAAAATGCCTTTAGGATTTAAACATTAAACATTTATAATGTACCTACGGCTAACGTTATTCATAGAGCCTTAAATGAACTTTATTCAGATTAAACTATTAAAAAATACAGTAGTTCTATCTAGGAAATAGTTTCGGTACTTGAAAGCCTTAACCACAGATGTAAATAAACATTTTTTTTGGATTTTAATAAAATAAGGAATTAGGATTATTCCAAATGAAATTATTTATAATTATTATTAATTATGAAACATTACTCCTTACTTAGCCGAGTATGTCAGATAAGACAGGATCAGGTCACAAGTCTTTGAAACTCAAAGACTTAACCAAGAGGAACTAAGGGATCTCCCCTGGGCCAATATTCTGAACTATATTAAAAGGACGGGCAGGTTCAAGGGGGACTCGAATTAATAAAAGGCTGGGATTGCCTGGGATGACAAAAAGGGCCATAAATGGCCTAGTTGTCCGGCTTTGGCCAACCCAAAAAATTACTACTACTACTACAATTATGAAACATTATTTGATTAACCTATAACGCCAAAAAACGATGGGTCTGTCTTATCTGTCTTATCTGACACCCTGTATATAGTTTTCTAGCATAACATAAACTATGCTTTATTAATGCTAATGGATCATTAGCAATGGTACAATTATTCTACTAGAATTTATAATAAATTATTAATTTATAAAAATAAAATGAACCTACACTGAAAAAAAAAACTTCATTTTTAAGGTTTTGTTTACAGTAATTTCCGTTTAAGCGTTAGGTTAAAATACATTATGACCAGGACCAGGGAGTCGTATTTGAAAAAAATAATAATTTTTATTTTTTGAACTAAAATATGTTTAAAACACGAGTATTTGACTCGTAAAAAAAATATTTTTATTGAACCAAAATGTGTTTAAAACACAATTATTTGACTTTAACCGACTTATAACTTATGGTTATAACCAGAAGAAACACGTTTTTAGTTAGAAGTACGAACCCAATAACTTTTGAATGAGTGCATCGATTTGATTTTTTTTTCAACTATTAAAAATTATAAATAATAAGTATATTATCTAGGGGTTTTCGAGGAAACTGAAACCTAACTCACTAAACAATGGTTCTGCGGCCGCCCAGCTTCCGACCGTCGCGACTGCCGCTGAACCATTGTTTATTGGGAATCTATTATTAAAAATCCAATATGGATCCATTATTTAGTAAATTGTAATGGATTTTGATAAAAAAATAATCTAGTGTATTTTGAGAATACTTAAACCAAATCCATTATTGAAAATAAAAATACCAAAATGACTGTTTTAATATGGCAGCAAAGTTTGATAACACAAACATACAAAAAAATAAAAGTGTGCGGGGCCAAAAAAGCATTGTAGTGTTGACCTAGCATAATCAAAATCTACATTAATTGAAATTTTCTGCTTACCAGTTCCTTTTTTATTCGAGTTTGAATTTTTATTTTATGTCAAATTATGCCAAGTAGACCACCAAAAATCGAAAGTCGTTTTTTTTTTGCTGTAAAATGAATTTTTTATTAGCTCTTACGTTCCAAAATATTTCCCCAGGTTTTGGTTGAAAAAAATTTTTTTTGCAGAAATTATTAACAATGAAAGCTTAATGTTAGGACATGATCAACACTTTTCTAGTTAACGGCTAAACGGATTTTCAGGATTCTTACGTTGAAATTTTTGTTTGAAAACATACCTTAACTCTAAAAATCTTTCTCCCAAATGTAAAAAACATTAAATTTAAAAAAAAAAATCGAAAAAAAAATTTTTTTCATGTTGAAACATAAAACTTTCATTGTTAATAACTTAAATTTTTCAACCAAAACCTGGAAAAATCGTTTTGAACATAAGAGCTATTAAAAAAATAATTTTACAAAAAAATGACTTTCGTTTTTTTTTTGGCCTACTTGGGATAATTTTACATAAACCAAAAATTGAAACTAGAATAAAAAAACTGTTAAGCAGAAAATTCCAACCAATGCAGATTTCGTCTATGCTTGATCAATACTACAATGCTATAGGTCGCTTTTTTGGCTCGGCCACTTTATTTTTTTTTTGTGTGCCTGTGTAATTTTTTACTATTTACAGATAATTTGTAATACGAGGTTAAATATTTTTGTTTTAAACGCGCTTAAACAATAAAAATTTAAAAAATATTTTTTTTAGTCTATTTTTTATTCCTTTTCAGGGAGCAATAAAAGTTTACAAATGGCCTTTGCCCAAAGACACGGAAGACCGTACAATCATGGGTTTCGACCCTCAATAAATTAATAAAAATACCAAAATGACTGTTTTAATATGGCAGCAAAGTTTGATAACACAAACATACAAAAAAATAAAAGTGTGCGGGGCCAAAAAAGCATTGTAGTGTTGACCTAGCATAATCAAAATCTACATTAATTGAAATTTTCTGCTTACCAGTTCCTTTTTTATTCGAGTTTGAATTTTTATTTTATGTCAAATTATGCCAAGTAGACCACCAAAAATCGAAAGTCGTTTTTTTTTTGCTGTAAAATGAATTTTTTATTAGCTCTTACGTTCCAAAATATTTCCCCAGGTTTTGGTTGAAAAAAATTTTTTTTGCAGAAATTATTAACAATGAAAGCTTAATGTTAGGACATGATCAACACTTTTCTAGTTAACGGCTAAACGGATTTTCAGGATTCTTACGTTGAAATTTTTGTTTGAAAACATACCTTAACTCTAAAAATCTTTCTCCCAAATGTAAAAAACATTAAATTTAAAAAAAAAATCGAAAAAAAAATTTTTTTCATGTTGAAACATAAAACTTTCATTGTTAATAACTTAAATTTTTCAACCAAAACCTGGAAAAATCGTTTTGAACATAAGAGCTATTAAAAAAATAATTTTACAAAAAAATGACTTTCGTTTTTTTTTTGGCCTACTTGGGATAATTTTACATAAACCAAAAATTGAAACTAGAATAAAAAAACTGTTAAGCAGAAAATTCCAACCAATGCAGATTTCGTCTATGCTTGATCAATACTACAATGCTATAGGTCGCTTTTTTGGCTCGGCCACTTTATTTTTTTTTTGTGTGCCTGTGTAATTTTTTACTATTTACAGATAATTTGTAATACGAGGTTAAATATTTTTGTTTTAAACGCGCTTAAACAATAAAAATTTAAAAAATATTTTTTTTAGTCTATTTTTTATTCCTTTTCAGGGAGCAATAAAAGTTTACAAATGGCCTTTGCCCAAAGACACGGAAGACCGTACAATCATGGGTTTCGACCCTCAATTCGGATTTTTTCAAGGAATACCATCGAATGATCCGATCAGAGTATTAGTGAGAATTTATATTGTAAAAGCGAACGATCTACATCCGATGGACTTGAACGGAAAAGCAGATCCCTATATAGTATTGCAACTGGGTTCAAAGCGAATCAGTGATAAAGATAATTATATTTCTAAACAGCTTAATCCGATATTTGGAAAGTAAGTTATAACTATAAATATGATCCATCTTAATATAATAATTATTATATACTCAAGAATAGAAATCTTTAAACTACCGTTGTCAAGGCTTGTTTACCTTGGCAACCAATAAAATCACTGAACTCATTTATTATTGACCGTTGTTAAGCATTGTTTATTGACGACGGTCAATAATGATAAAATTTAAGACAACTACTAACTTTTTTCAACTTATATGTCAAACTGACAGCTATGTCAAAATATTTTTTAAACTATATTTTTAACTAATATTTGGAGTTACAAGCTTTAGGTAGTAGAAAAAATATTATATGCACCACGTATGCAAACTGTCTTCTTCTTCTGTCTTCTCGACTGATTTTTTGCCTCGACTCCGTCTCAGCAAAAAAACTTCAGTCTCGAACACTAAAGACTTAGTTCGCATACTAGGTGCATAATATACTATTTTCTACGATCTAATAAAAAAGCTAGTATTTCTACAAAAACAAATGAAGTTTTTAGATCGCAAAATAACCTACTCGTTAACCAATTTCTTAGCATTTTACTTTTCTGCTCGTTAGACACCAAGCGCAAAATTGAATTTTGCGCTCTATAGTGTAGGCAACCGGCATGTCAATTGTAAAACAACTGTCAACTCATGTGTCAAGTATATAATACAAGATGTGCTCCGCCATTTTTTTAATTGTTTTATTTATTTTTAATCCAATCTGAATTTAGTGTGCTAAATACTTGTGTGCTAAATATTTGTTGTTATAAAGGAATTTTTGAGAGTGACAGTGACAAGGATTTCAGTTCCAAACCACCAGATTTGCAGAAAACTGAAGTGCTGCGACCTTGTAAGGTTATAAATTTACTGCCTGAAATTTATTTATTTATTTATTTTAGATCGTAGAAAAAATGTTGTTTGTATTACGAGCGCAAAACGTGATTTTTGCTTTCCCGTAATTACTGATCTCGGCTGGACGCCTCGATCAGGAAGTTCCACGCTCAAGCAGAAATCAGTCATTTTGCGCTCTTAATATTGAAATAACTATTTCTGTTTTGAAGATTTCTTCATATACTAAAATAAATTTGTATTCAAACGTAGAATTGATTATTCTTTTAACACGTTGAGCTCCGTTATAATTAACTTATTCGCGACCTTTGAGCACGCATTTTTTTATTGCATAATTCTTGAGATCCGCTTTAAATATATTTATTTGATTATCATAATTTTTGTATTTTTTTTAACGTTTGATTTGAGGGACACGTACGCTCCTCTCGGACCAGACGGTCCTGACTTTGTTATTCACCTACATTGAATAATGTATATTTGAAGTAAAATATCTGACACAATTCTTTTTTTTTAGAACCCCCCAGTTAATAAAAAGTAATAACTTTAAATTCAAAAAATACCAATAGGTAATTGGTAATATATTAATATGTTAAAACAATAATTGTATAATTATAATTATTTTTTTAGAAATGAAAAAATAAAAAAAATACTTTATAGTTATAGGGTCACTTCATCTAAGTCCTGGTTTGTTCTTTCGTTTTTCGTCGTTAGTTTTCGTTTTTTTTTTACTTTTCTTAACATAATAATAATAATAATAACAATTGTTATTATTCACAAATTACAGTGGCCATAATGACAAAACAGTTTTTCGACGTACTAAAACTTTTTTTTATTTTTCAGTGTCGCGGCTGTAAAATTTAATTGGTTTTCAAATTGCGAATAAAAAAAATATAGCCGCGGCTATCAGATCTAAATTTGAAATTATTAGAAATCATACTTGGAATTATTGAAAATACTTCTTTTATGATAAATATTTTGATCACATTGACCAGATAATTCTATAATTTGAAGAACAAGTATTTCAGTTCAGTACAGAATTCGCATGATAAAAAAAATTCTTGTATCAACTTTTTTGTGTAATATGATAAAATTACTGTACTATATTAAATCTATAAATATTTGATAGATGTTTCGAGATTGAAGCTATGTTTCCGCAAGACTCTCTACTTCAGTCTCGAACACTAAAGACTTAGTTCGCATACTAGGTGCATAATATACTATTTTCTACGATCTAATAAAAAAGCTAGTATTTCTACAAAAACAAATGAAGTTTTTAGATCGCAAAATAACCTACTCGTTAACCTATTTCTTAGCATTTTACTTTTCTGCTCGTTAGACACCAAGCGCAAAATTGAATTTTGCGCGCTATAGTGTAGGCAATCGGCATGTCAATTGTAAAACAACTGTCAAGTCATGTGTCAAGTATATGATACCAGATGTGCTCCGCCATTTTTTTAATAAAATTGTTTTATTTATTTGGAATCAAATCTGATTTTCGTGTGCTAAATATTTGTGTGCTAAATATTTGTTGTTATGAAGGAATTTTGGAGAGCGACAGTGATGAGGATTTTAATTCCAAACCACCAGACTTGCAGAAAACTGAAGTGCTGAGACCTTGTAAGGTTATAAATTTACTGCCTGAAATTTATTTATTTATTTATATATTTTAGATCGTAGAAAAAATTTTGTTTGTGTTACGAGGGCAAAACGTGATTTCAGCTTTCACGTGATCTGATTTCGGCTGGACGCCTCGATCAGCAAGTTCCACGCTCAAGCAGAAATCAGTCATTTTGCGCTCTTAATAGAGAAATAACTATTTCTGTTTTGAAGATTTCTTCATATACCAAAATACATTTGTATTCAAATGTAGAATTTATTATTCTTTTAACACGTTGAGCTCCGTTATAATTAACTTATTCGCGACCTTTGAGCACGCATTTTTTTATTGCATAATTCTTGAGATCTGCTATAAACATATTTATTTGATTATCATAATTTTTGTATTTTTTTTAACGTTTGATTTTGAGGGACACGTACGCTCTTCTCGGACCAGACGGTCCTGACTTTGTTATTTACTTACCTTTATTGAATAATGTATATTTGAAGTAAAATAACTGACACAATTCTGTTTTTTAGAACCCTCCAGTTAATAAAAAGTAATAACTTTAAATTCAAAATATACCAATAGGTAATTGGTAATATATTAATATGTTAAAACAATAATTGTATACAATTATAATTATTTTTTTAGGAATGAAAGCTTAATGCATATTCACAGGCTCGCATAACAAGCATAGTACATAAGAATTCGATACCATGATTGGCTTACAAAATATATGACGGCACATCAAGCCAATCACGGTATCGCATTCTTATGTACTATGCTTGTTATGCGAGCCTGTGAATGTGCCCCTACGCGTACACGCCTTCGCCATAATTGTAAATATCAAATACAAATAGCACACCTTATCTAAGTACTGGTTTGTTTTTTCGTTCTTCGTCGTTAGTTTTCGTTTTTTTTTACTTTTCTTCCCTATTTATTATTTATTTATTTATAAAATTATATTCTACTGAGACCTGTTTAATCAAAAAATATATATTGTCATATCATTGTGATAGGAATGCCGTCTTGAGCTAATAAAGTCTTCTACATACTATTATATATTGTTGTATATTTTTTTAAGCTCCGGCACCGTAACCTTAAAAATTAAAGTCCAAATCTCGTATCCCTAGTTTCCAGAGTAAAAGTGGGAAAAAATTTTATGCTCATTTGTTGTGTGTCGCTACCCGAAAGGAAGAAAAACCGAAAACCAGAGCAAAAACAGACCAAGTACAAAAAAAAAGTAAACCCAGATGAAGATCTAAGTTTTGTATTGTCGGCAAGGGGTTTCTTTGTGAGAAACGGATGTCCCTCGCGAGGCTCAACGTTATAATTAATTATAAAAAAAAAGTCACACGTCGAATTGATAACCTCCTCCTTTTTTGGAAGTCGGTTAAAAAGTAATAGGATACGTTTAAACAGTTAACTTATGAACTCAGCTATATTATTGTAGAACCAAAAACAAATTTTCTTTTATTTTTTTTTCTCTATTTTAGTAACACTTGTTATTACTCACGAATTACAGTGGCCAGAAGGACGACAAAACAGTTTTTCGACGTATTAAAACTTTTTTTATTTTTCAGTGTCGCGGCTGTAAAATTTAATTGGTTTTCAAATCGCGAATAAAAAAAAGCCGCGGCTAGCAGATCTAAATTTGAAATTATTAGAAATCATCCTTGGATTTATTGGAAATTCTTCTTTTATGACAACTATTCTGATCATATTGACCAGATAATTCTATAATTTGAAGAACAAGTATTTCAGTTCAGTACAGAATTCGCACGATAAAAAAAATTCTTGTATCAACTTTTTTGTGTAATATGATAAAATTACTGTACTATATTAAATCTATAAATATTTGATAGATGTTTCGAGATTGAAGCTACGTTTCCGCAAGACTCTCTACTGACTGTCCAAATTTATGACTGGGATTTAGTCGGATCCGACGATATGGTTGGCGAGACGAGAATTGACCTAGAAAATAGATTTTATAGCAGACATCGAGCGACTTGTGGACTTCCCGAAAAATATGAAGAGTAAGTGGATAAAATTTATAAACTGTAGTAAAAGCCGTATATCATATAGATTTTATAAGTTTTTAAGTAAATTGATGTCTGGATATTTGTAAAGATTAATGGTCATGTTTTTTTTTCTATTTATGGCCAATAAAAATAAACTTTTTGCTTGGAAGGTTGTCATTTTTCACAAAAAAATTATATAAAATTTATTGGCCAGTTTTATATTGACATATTGAGACTATGTTTCATTTATTATAATGAAAAAACATTTTCTGCTTAAAATTTGTCTTTCCCTTATAAAGTCCAGGATCTAGATATTCTTCTATGTTCACTTTTGTGCTAAAAAAAATCTGGTTTATAAATGTTTTACACACGGGTGATGATGCCGAATCATCACCCGAGTAAAAAAGACTTAAGTAATTACTTTGGACCTTTCTAACCCTGGTAGAAAAGTACACAAATCTAATTTAACATAACATTAGATTAGTGACATGTTTATGTTTAGTATCAAACGTTATACAAAAACGTTATAAAATATATAAATCTAACCTTAAAAACTAACGTTTGACAAAAACGTTATAAAATGTATAAATCTAACCTTAAAAACTAACGTTTGCCAAAAACGTTATAAAATACATAAATTTAACGTTAGTTTCCCAACTAATTTCTAACCTTTTTCTAACCTTATTCTAACTTTAAATATTTTTTAAATTTTCATTATTAATACGTAAGCTATATATAGTAGAAAATACTCAGTTCAGACAGCTATATGCCTAGGTTTGATAATTATTTATTATTTCTAGTAGTTTAAAAAAATATCCCCCAAAAGTCAAAATTATAGTAAGTCTGGCAACGCTGTACTATAATTAAAAAAATATTTTAAGATTCTGAATGTATAAATAAATATTAACTAACTAAATATAAAGTTTTTCTGAGAGGTAAACGTATTTATTGAAGTATAACAGCATATCGTCATCTAAAGGCTCTAACGGTCTAACTCCAAAACGTCATATTTTTCAGGAGACGTAAAAAACGATTTAAAACTTAATTATAGCAATTTAGAACTTTAAAACTAGCTTTTTCACAGGTAAAAATGTTTGAAATGTGTTAATGTATTTAAAACTTTTCATTGT
Organism: Brachypterus glaber; assembly: GCA_958510825.1. Taxonomy (NCBI): domain Eukaryota; kingdom Metazoa; phylum Arthropoda; class Insecta; order Coleoptera; family Kateretidae; genus Brachypterus; species Brachypterus glaber. The sequence continues at coordinate 78,744,583 of OY294045.1, read as the reverse complement.
TATCTATTTTATATAAATTATTTGAAAATTAAATTTTAACCACAGAATCTAAATTCACTAATGGTCTAACTCCAAGGGAAGATAAAAGAGGATACCTATCGTATTATATCGCGTAATATTATTACAAAAAATTTATATTTTTATATTTAATATATAATATTACTACTAGGTAGGCATAATATATATACATTATTAATGGCAATAATTATAATTATCATCAAACAGTAAATTAACAAATATTTGAAACGGGATCCCCTGTTGTCGAGAAATAGTTTGACATTAGTGACAGTTCTCATTTAATTGTTTTCTCACAATCATATGATGATTAGACACTTAGCGACTTAAAATATTTACATTTTTGCATTTTTTGAGGCTGATATTGGTTTAATGCAACTTTTTTTTTTGAAGTATGTTGGTAATCAGATAATGAAGCAAATTTGATAAAAATCTCATTTTTGAAAAATTTGGAGTTAGACAACTAGAGCCTTTAGTGGACGATATTACACTAAAAATATTTAGGGCCACCTAAAAAGATGACTATTTTATAAATAAATGTAACGAAATTATGTTTAAAAATATTATGATTGCTAAAATACATTAGGATTTATTTATATGAATAAATTTGTCTCCAGCTGCCATTTTATGATGCAGGTAGAAATTTCCTAGTTGGCCATGCCCCCTCCGAAAGTTAGAAATTAAACGTACCTATAACGTATTTCTAACTTAAAAATCTAACGTTAGATTAACATTTGTAAATAACGTTTGATTCTAACTTTAAAAAGCGGGACATTTGCACATATTTTATAACGTACTTTTATACAGTTTTCTAACATTAGAAAAACGTTATTCTAACGTTAAATTTCTACTAGGGAAGCATTTATGAACAACATTTTTCCCAGCACAAAAGTGGATACAGAAGTGTATCTAGATCTGGACTAATAGTTGTAGAAACTATACCCTCTGATGGTAGGTATACCAAAAATACTAAACTTTCTAGAAAGCTCCATGCACGAACGAAGTTGTACACAGCCATATACCATCTCGCTGTAAAAGCGGTGCTTTTGTTGAGATCATAATTGGCCAAAAAGTAGAAATTTTACAAATGTTGACGCTATCAATAATTCAAATCGTGTTACCCCAATTAGTAGGGTTAACAACATTTGAATATTACAAATATAAATAGATAATATGAAATATAAAAATTGAAACATTTAATATAAAATTAAAGTTTGATGTTTACCATCATAACGATTTTTAAAAGAATTTCCTGATGAGGCGGAGATAGTTAATTCAGTTAGAGAGTTCCCGGAGCTAAAGACACTGATGTGATAAAAGTGGTAAAACAAAATTCACATGAAAGTTTTAATGTACGACCACTTTTGGTATTGTCCAAATTACGAGTAAAAAGTTCATTTAAATCCACTGGTCACAATTTAAGATACGGTAAGTGTAGATAAGGTCCCCACGGCTTCTTCTTTCGGAAAGACGGGGTAAACCAAGCCGTAAGTGTCTTTGATCATAATCGAGGTGCCTTAATGAAGAAACCATTCTTGTAGCGCGATGCTGCATATTTTCAATAAATAACTTTCATACTACAGGCTTTTTGAAATTAAAAAAAAAAAGTTAAAAATCGACCCACCCTATTCCGTAGAAAAATTGATTTTTCATTGCTTTTTTTTCACGTTTCTAGATGTTTTACACAAAAGGCGAAAAATCTTTCTTGATCTGTCCGGATAATTAATGACTACGATAACTTAAGAACGCTTTCAGCAATAGACAAATACGGGACATATAAACTTATACAAGGTATACCGGTAAAGATTTAGGATGCAAAAGTTATTTTTTTGATTTAATATGTTTTCAGACTTCGCTTTTCAAGAAGGGATTATATTAACTACATTTCACCACTCTGTTTTATAGGCAAGGATATAACGCTTGGCGTGACGCTATGAAGCCGACACAGATCCTGGCAAAACTTTGTAAAGACGCCAAAGTTGAGTCCCCATTATACAGCGACGGTCAGGTCAAAGTTGGCCGACAAATTTTCTCCATTCAATGCGACGATGTCGATTTCTATAAATCCAGGGAAGCGGAAGAACATATGGCTCTGGCTGTTTTGCACAGGTACCCTTGTTTAAAAATAACTTCTTTTTATAAAATCTGAGTATCTGAGTATAAAACATGCACTTTATTGACAGGGGCGTTGCGAGCGGGGGTCTCCCATAAAAATATTTAAACTAAACCTAAATATATATTAGGAATCAAAAAACCATCTAGCCCCTAAGCGGGGAACAGCTTTATTTATATATTTTTGTTAAAATGGATCCAAGTGATTTTCATCTCGCTAAAACTGGCACCCCTCAGGATCTAGTGTCCCTTGGAATAACCTATATAAAATTTAAATATATTTTATAGTGCAATGTAAACATTTTAAAACGTTTAAGGAAATAATATATATTTTTGTATGCAGGTGGTACGAAGTCCCAAAAATTGGATGCCATTTGGTACCGGAACACGTGGAAACAAGACCTCTTTATAACCCGGATAAACCTGGAATTGAGCAGGGAAAACTAGAAATGTGGGTGGACATGTTTCCTATGGATATGCCATTGCCCGGCCCTCCTCTGGACATTTCGCCGAGGAAGCCGAAGAGTTATGAACTCAGGGTGATAATATGGAATACGGACGATGTTGTTTTGGAGGATGACGCATTTTTTACGGGAGAGAAGATGTCAGATATTTATGTCAAAGGGTGTGTTCATAATCTAAATACAGAGAAAAAATATTCTAAGATAAAGTATTTATGATACTTGTGTTGGATACTTGATATAAACATATTTAACTGATTTAAAAAAAATCAATTACTTGTTCCCAAAAAAAAGTAGGTAGTAGTACTATTTTTGATACTTTTTCTAAAATTCTGGCAATAATAAATGTTTATTTATTATTTCTGTATGAATATATACTTGCTATCTTTCATTTAAGTTTCTCTAAAACTTGATACAAGAAATTTTATTATTTAAACCAAGAACTTTAACTTGATAAAAATTTTAACTGCTTGGTCAAAGATACGTATTCAACTGCAATCAAGCACATTATTTGATTTAAGTACTTAAGCTTAAGCTGAATATTACATACTCGTTTTTAGTAATAATTCCTCTTGGTGTAATAGGGTAGATACCCCAGTTATAGCCACCTTAAGAAAAATTCTGTTTTTATTTCTTTTTATTATGTTCCATTATAATGTTAAGGTTGCAAGTTTTGGTTTTTCTGAAACTTACAATATATCTCAATTATAAAATAAATGTTTTAACAATATAACTTCAGCTGATTTGTTATAAAATAAAAAACAAACAAAATAATACTAATTCTCTAGTTTTAGCCACCCAAGCACCGGTTTTAGCCATAAAAATTCACCAGATATAGCCACCATTAAAAAAACTAAAAAGATGTTAAAAATAAATTATTTATATTTTTGTAACAGTTTTAGAACATTTAAAATTTATAGTTTTTTAAAAATATATACTTCTTAATCAATATTTAAAATGATTTCGTTTTTTATTACCTTTTTTCTTACATACATCTTTTCTTGGATTATTATCCGATAATTATAAATATTTATTAATTTTATTTATTTTTTATTTATTTGTTTAGTCTTTTTGGGATCTGAACCAGCTGGTAGTTTATACCATATTCGACACTAAGTTTTACAAAAAACTTTACATGTATGTTACAATTTCACATTGTGACATGTTTAGTTTTCAGCTTCAGTCTTGAATCATTTGAGTCATTTTGATGGCCCGTTCTCGACTATATTTTGTATAATACTCCTTTTTTAATTTAAACGTATTATTGGCTAATATTTAAAGGTGGTTTTCGCTAAAATCTTTATTATTTGTACAGTAATTTTGACATATTGATATTTTTTGACATTGGCTATAACTGGTATTACTAAGGTTCCAGTTTTAGCCAATTCTGTGGCTATAGCTAGAAAGAGAAGCATATTAGTGTCCCAGTTATCGCCATGCAAATTTAAGAATAAATTCTGCAAAATATGTATTAAAGTATTAATAAAGTAACTGTTTAATGACTTACCTTTAATTTGATATAAATGTTTTAAGAATTTAATTTTACCTGAATTAGATATTTAAAATTATTTTTCTGGCGGTTTATTAAGAAAAGTCTTAAGAAATTACATTTTTTTCAAAATCAAAATTTTAAATAGGCGCTGTATTCGTTTCGCTACAGTTAAAACTTATTTAACATATTTGTTGTCCCAACTTTTATCATTCAAATCGGATTTAAACGATAATTTTGATCTAAAGTCTCCTATTTCTTAGCTAAACCCAAAAAACTACTCTGACTGGCTAAAACCGGTGGAGTGGCTAAAACCGGTGATCCTACCCTAGCTTTGTTTTGTTAAAGTTATGTTTTCATGCTGTTCATAAAAGCTATAATAAAAGGCTCTATAGTGCGATATCCGCTCAAATTAAAGTTGTTATTACATCCTGCTTAGAGTTTAAGGACCTTATTAATTTAAGGTCTAAATTTTTAAATAAACATTGATAATTTTCGTTAAGTTAAATAATACCGTAAAGAAATAATTTGATTCTAGTGTTAATTAAATAAATACACATATTTAATACATATTGTGTACACAATAATTTGTAAGGATTTGTATATTTTTATAATTCTCTTTCATAATTTAATAAGAAAGTACAGTTTTATTATAAAGAATAACGTGTGTAATTATTTAATTTATATGATTTTCTTAAATGAAAGTAATACTTGCAAAACATAAATTTATAGCTTAATCCCATCTGATTATTTTACCCGTTTTATAACTTGATTTTTAGTATTTTTTAACAGTCTTCAACTTGCTACCATTCAAAGTCTCCAGACTAGGAGAGGTATGAGTAGTTGTCTACATCTAGCAATAGAGGGAGCACAAGTATACATCAATCTAATGACTATATTCCTTTTGCGAACAAAGTCTAAAACCGTTTTCTTAATCAGCATGCAAAATTGACTCTTGGTACTGAAGAGGGCCAGCAGCCCGAAACTGTCAGTCTACCAATATCACTCTGTACGATGATTAGAAAATAGATTGATGGAGTAATAAATTAATATTTTTATAATTTTGTTTAAAATTAAAAATTTCTGTCCTTACTGGTTAACATATTGCAATGACAACATGGTGCCTTAAAAGACATATTCTTGAATTTGGAAGTTGTGGCCCTGATTCCAAAAATGGTCGGTAGTTTAGGATCTACAACCTGGCGATGTAAATTAATTTGTAGAAATGAAAAAATTACAAATTAGTTTTCTGGTTTAAAACAATTGATGATTTGGTTTGTTAGACCTGTTTTGTGTTAAATGCTGAATTGAGACATTCTAGATTTTTAAAATGATACGGCCAACTGGCTTTAAGCTTGGCTGCCAAACTAATACCAATTTTTATAGTAAACCGATAGTAACCTACATAATTAGCATGAAATATGTTTGGGTTACGAATTTGCCGTGAAAAACCTTATTCTGTCGTTCAAGTCCTTATTTTTTCGTGCTGTTACCTTTTTTGTCCTTTATTTACATTTTTCTGTCGTTCAAAAATTTACCGTGAATTATTGTTGTTAATAAATGTTTTGTCATTTGTACTTTTCATGTTCCTATTCTTTGGTTGATAATACTAATTCTGTATACATTTACCCGGACAACATCCATAAACTCATATAGGCCTCATGAGAGCATCATGTTATGATTTCCACGTTTTGTACTCATACGAACATCATGATGTGCACATCTCATGATTTTGTGATCATGTTGTGAGTTTGTTATATGTTTGTCATGAGGTGTACACATTTAAGGTTAAATGATTAAATGATGTCATAATGATTTCCACGTGAAATAGCAAATGTTGCCCGGGACCCGATTGAGAACGATTGCCGAATAGTACAGGCTCTTGTAATGTTTCAATTTCACTGCACTTGGCAGCGTTATGCTATAGGTGGCACCACATGTTATTTTCTACCACTAACTAAACTTTTTAAACGAATAAAGTAATACTAGTATTAAAAGGCAGCTGTCTTTATAAGGATATACTACTAGTAATAACTAGTAATTAACTTACTGGTCAGTTAATTCAATACACATTATCGTATTGGTATGGTGAGCCGTAGATATCTGGAGACTTTAGCCTAGAACTAGTTTCTCCAGTCATCTTGGGGAACATTCCCACTGGGAAGTTCCCAGCGGGAACATCCCGGTGTCCTCAATTTGTTGAAAATGGACTTGTGTGGGGCCCTAGGGGGTTGATTTTTTCGTTATTTTTTGGTATCTCTTCGCGTTTTCAAGATATGAGCAAAAATGTGTGTGTGTGTGTTTCTTTTTTTTAACTTTAAATTTCACGGTCAATTTAAATTTCGCGGTTAATTTAAAGTTTGCGCATGCGCATTCCGAAGACCGCTTCTAGATCTTCATGACATGATCTCGTAACGACTTCACAATGAGGAGTCATCTGTATGCGTTCATGAACTCAGAGAAAATCATTAAATGATGTCATAATGACTTCCACGTGAAATAGCAAATGTTGTCCGGATAGTTATATAATAAAGTCTTTTTATCGTTATAGGACCTATTTTGTAGTGTCAATAATATTGTACCGTTTTTATTTGGAATCAGCACGCCCAAACATACTAAAAAATTATTTTATTCGCAACTGTATATGTAATACATACATTACATGTATTAATAAAGTGTGGGAAGTACGTAATTTCTTGTCTAATTGTTTTCACGCCTGGACCTGACCTGTAATGAAAAACAGAGACCAGTTAACTAATTATTACTGGTCTGTAATTTAAATCATTAATTTCCGCTAGATAGCGCCACCGATTAAAATATCATTTATTAATGCTTAAAGGAAAATGACTGATCTGCTGTTGTCATTTCGTTTAAAAAACTTATACTTTTAGTCAAAAATTTTTACTTTTGAGACATTAGGATAATAAATGTTATAAACGGTGCCTTGTGAGCTATCAATAAATGTATTTTGTGGTTGTTTATTTGGGTTACGCGTATGTGGAACATCAGTTTTATATGATATGTACTTTTCTTGTGAAATGCATAAAAAGAACTAAAAAACTAATTATTATACTATTTTTTTCTTCCTTTGAATTCAAAAATCTAGGTTTTAAAAAAATTAGGACTTTATTTTTAAATAAAAACAGTTGCGAATAAAATAGTATACAGGTCTCCCGGAAAATGGTACTTTTCCGGTACTTTAATGGGCGAGGCACGAAGTGCCGAGACCATTTATAAAGTGTCGGAAAAGTACTTTTTTCTGAGTCGACCTGTAATCTACTATTAAAGAAAAAATCTAACCTTGAGTAATATTAAAAATCTAACCTTGAGTAATATTAATTTTTAAGATGGCTTAAAGGTCCAGAAGACTGTCAATGCACAGATATTCATTACCGTTCCTTAACTGGAGAAGGAAACTTCAACTGGAGGTTTCTATATCCCTTTGATTATATGGTGGCCGAACAAAAAATTGTGATATCGAGAAAAGAATCTCTTTTTTCATGGGACGAGACTGAATGCAAAATTCCAGCTAGGTTGGAACTTCAAGTATGGGATGCTGACCATTTTTCAGCGGACGACTTTTTAGGTAAGAAAATTTACCTTAATAGCCTAAGTTTTTTTTTCATTGTTTACTCTGCCTCATGTCGACATTAGATAGGTAGGTAGATTTGTTAGGATAGGTGGGTAGTTTGAGTGGTTCCGCAGGAGGGTACCGACATAGCCACAATTTCAGACCGCAAAAAAATTTCCTAGAAACCGAACATGTTGTTACTGCAAAAACATTGTTCAAATAAAGTCTGTTATACACCAAACATTTGCGCTAACTATTAAGTTTAAAATTGTTTGACATCAACTATGACAATTTCAATATTTTTATCCAAATGTTCAAATAAAATAGTTTTTTTAAGGTGTTTTGTTTATAAATTGCATATATGCAGTATCTGCATAAATTGCATATATGCAGTATCTGCATATATGCATATGCAGTATCTTGTATAGAAGATACTGTGAATTCTGTTTACAAACGGTTCTATAAAAATTAGTTGGTCTAATCTCTGGCACATAAAATTTGTTTTTGGGTGGCTGTGCATAGCAAACCAAAAAAATAAAAAAAATCAACGCATTTTTATATTTTCGGTGTCGCTGAAACCGGATCTGACCTCAGAAATGCTCCAAAAGTTCACAATTGTTTTCTACACTTAAAAAAGGGTGCGAAAATTCCTTAAATTCAGATGTTTTTTTGGGTAGAAAAAATTGGGATCTGATGGAGCAATTCTAAGATCAGATTCGGTTTTAGCGAGCCCAAAAATATAAAAATGCATTGGTCTAGTCTCTAGATATTATTTATATATTTTTTTTGTGTGGCTGTGTTATTAACCAGGCTATGATTTCAAGAAATATATATTTTAGTTTAGAAAGGAAAATATCTGACGCTTTTGCGCATTTGAAAACTTTGTTCCACCAATCCTTACTGCGCATAACATATTTGTATATGTTTGCCAGAACACTTTTAAGCATTCGTATATATTAATAAACTCTTCTGCGCATACTTACGTTTGTCTAAGCAGTACTGCGCATCGTAACTGGTGACCGACAATTCAAGGTTTTGCCTATATTTTGTTTTTTTGCTAATATCTTCAGAAGTATTGGTGCTACGAAAAAAATGGTTTTTACCTTTTTTATGGTAAATTTTATTACCTTTCTATACATGCCAAAATTATAATTGAACGATAAAAAATTTAAAAAAAATACCAAAAATTAACTTTTTTTGGCCCCTTTGACCCCCTTCCCCCTAGCCACATACCCCAATTTTAATCCCCGCCGAGATATTATATACCCTCCAAATTTTAAATCGCTACGATTTGTCTTTCCCGAGTTATCGTGTTCACAGACCGACAGACAGACAGACAGACAGACAGACAGACAGACAGACAGACCGACAGACAGACAGACATTTTTTTAACATGGTCTCAAAAGTCTTAAAAACTTCGAAAACGTCGAGAAATGTGAAAAAATCGGAAAAAAAAATTTGAAAAAAAAATGTGTATTTCAATACTTTTTAGAATTCTAAAATATAAAAGTAATTAAGAAAATCTTTTTGTACCTAAAATAAATACATAAGTTTAATTCTTAAACCAAAGCAATAAAATATTATCAAAATGCACCATCGATTAGCTCTGTACACGGCCATTATAAAATTACAGCATCTTTAAGTTAATACATCTTCTTAAATAGCGTTTATTCGAAAATATTGAGAAAATGAATGCAAACTGTCATAAATTATTTTCTGTTATTGTCAATCTTTCATGACAATTATAATAACAATTAAAATTAAAAATTATTTTGTTTAAATTATCCTCTTGATGACGCACTTCCGCCCGCCATTTTCGGTCTGAAATTTCGCTAGTTACATTCTTTTGTGTAGTGTGTTAACTACCTACCTAACCTAACAAACCTGCCTATCCAGTACTCTAGTCGACATGTCGAAAACATTTAAAAATATTTCCTGTCCACTTTCATTTACACTGACAGAATTATTGGGATTTTTGAAAAGTCTTACCAATTTGGATAGAAATATGTTCCCATTTGGTCCACTATTCTGCCGTCTAACCAATATGGACCTATCTGACAATATGAGTTTTCCACTTCTTAGTACCTTAGCACCCTACTATTACTCTTATACGAAATAAAAAAGTCGTATACACATAGTTCCCCAGAAAAATTTACATCATCTAAATTAGATGAACAAAAGTGACGAAAAAATCGGACGATGGATTCTTGTAGTATATGTGTATATTACATTTTGAGAGATTTATATCTGCAAAATTGCCACCGTTTCTATTAAAAAATCGATACAACAAAATTTCGGATACGACCTTCTTGATGAGTATTAATTTTGATCTTTTTTAGGAGCAATAACACTGGACCTAAATCGCTTTCCAAGAGGAGCAAAATCATCAAAATTATGTACACTGGACATGCTCAAATCGGACGATTCTGTCCCTATGGTGAATATTTTTAAACAAAAAAGGGTCAAAGGCTGGTGGCCTTTTTACATCAAAAAAGACAATGAAGACATGGAACTTACGGGAAAAGTTGAAGCTGAAATACATCTTTTGACTAAAGAAGAGGCTGAAAAAATACCCGTTGGTATGGGAAGGGGAGAGCCAGATCCTCTAGAAAAACCAAAGTAAGTTTAGTATTTTGTAAACATTACATGTACAGGGTGATCAGTAACTGCCATGCCAAAATTTAAGAGGTGATTCTACACCCGAAAATATGAAAAAAAGTTTCTATAAAGGTTGGTCAGGAAATAAGCCCTAAGGGAGCTACGGCCCTTCAAAGATGATATATTGAATGCGGAATAGAAAAAAGAACCAATAAAATTTTAATGCTGTAGGGCGATTCTTCATTTAAAACTGAGCAAAAAAGTATTCTTCACCAAAACACTTAAATTTAATATTAAAGGAGTTATAGCCTTTTAAAAAGTAATGTTTTTGGCGGCATAAAATGTTACTTCCTCTAATTGCAATTTTTTTAAACGGTTGCTCTTACCGTGTTACACTATATGACATTTTTAATGTATTTTTATTCAAGGAATCTATGTTTTTTACAAAAAACATACATATAAAAAAGTTTGGGGCAAAAATGTGTTAAGCCTCACATATTTTGTCCTAAGCACGCCTCTGGATAAATTCAAAAAAAAAATAAATTAACATAAACTTATTGCCCTTAATAGTACTAGTATACATGCAAAAGCTCGTCGCTCTAGCTTAAAGGGCAGCAGAGTTATTAATTAAAAACTGTATTTTTATTAAAATTTTAAAGGGCCGTAGATCCCTTAGGGCCTATTTGCGGACCAACCTTTATAGGGACTTTTTTTGATATTTTTGGATCTAGAATCACCTCTTAAATTTTGGCATGCCAGTTATTGATCACCCTGTATATGACAATAAACGTTAAGAAAATTTGCGTTCTAACCAAAAAACAAAATTTGTTTTTAATTTAAAGTACGCCATTATTTTTTGGCGTGTTTGTAGAATTTACTAATGAATATAAGGGAATATCCACAAATTACTTAACGCAGTTGGGAGGTGAGCCTCGGCGTGAAGATGCGTTACGGAAGGGAGGGTGAGTTGGTAAAGCGTTAGGTAATACTTGAAATTATGTTTGGTCGTGTTTATTATGTTTTTATTTCTATTTGATAAATTTTAATAATTCGCTCCAAGTAAGAATTAACGAGGCAGCCCCGGAGTTGACAGTTTATAGTCACCGATTCTCCCGATTCTCGTGAAACTTTATTTTTTTCATACCTATCTAGAAAATATAAGCTCAAAAAAATTACAGTAGCATATTAAAAAACATGATTAAAAATCACATTTCTTTTATTTTACTGTAGTGACTGTAATCCTTAAATTTATGTTTTTTTTTGTTTTCAGTCGGCCAGATTCTTCATTCATGTGGTTTATGAATCCGATAAAATCCATCAGATATATATTATGGCACAACTATAAATGGACAATTTTAAAAATTTTAATCATTCTTGGCTTAGCAATAATAATATTACTGTTCTTTTATTCTATACCTGGTTACACTGTGAAAAAAATGATAGGTGCTTAAAACCACTATTTTTTTCATAATATATCGCACTCAAAATGTAATACATAAGTACAAATATAAATCTTTCAAAAATATTATAAATATGTAAGATATTTTATTGGCTTTTGCCTGCAATCAAATTGTATTTTAAACTACTATATTATAATATGAAGTTATTTAAAACAACGTTTCCTTATTTATTTTCCCTTTTTAACCAAAACTTAAAACGATCAGATTTTATATGGCCAATGCTTACTCCCCTCAAAAAAAAAAAAAAAATACCAACTCATAAATCTGACATTGCCCGAAATATTTTCGTTTAAAATTGAAAAACTACGACCGAATTACACCAGAACTATAGTTCTCTGTATGAAAGAAAGTCTCCGACGGAAGGGGGAGGCATCATTCGCGCTCTCTTCTTTCCGTCAAGAGCGTTATAAGGCGTGCTTACAGCGGACCTCCCACTTGCACACACATTCCAACCATATTTCCCGCAGCCACAGATCCATACGTCAAACTATACTAGAAAAGTGCATCTTAAGATGTCAAATACCTCATTTATCCCAGATACAAAGTACCTAGTTTTTATTTATTTTAATCCGCTGCCCTTTTGGGGGTCAACCATTTAAACTTTTTAAGTATAATTTTTTGACATTTTATTAAAATCCAGTGTTATACTTACATTTTTTTTTTAATTGTAAAGCAAAACCATTCCCGATTGTTATTTTCTTTTTTTTTTAATATGAAAATAAAAAGTCAAAAAATAATACAAAATTTTTATATGGTCAAATATCGTCTCAAAGTTCATTAATACTCCAGTCATATTAGATTTTAAAAACCAGTAGTTACGGAAAAATCCCATTTTTCTAAATTTTTGTGTACGCCTTCGCCTGATCATTATAAACATTGGGTGAAAAGTCCCCATGGGGACTTTTCACATGCATGTGTGCGACTAGAGCTTATATTTTTTAGTCGGCACATATGTGGTTTTTCGCGAATGTATCCGTCAGATTTGCAGTTATTCAAAAAGTACTTTTATTATTATGAAATTTGAGGTGTAACTTTTTTTGAAATCTCATCCGTTTGAGCGGTGCGCTTTTATTAATTTAAGGCGCGCATGAAATTGTTATTTGCAACATGCAATGACTTTCGCAAAAAACACGATTTCTTAGGCATGTCCTTCATTGCAAATATACGTAGGATTAAAAAAATACTTTTATCACTTCTGATTTTATATTTGAATTTTTTAACAACGTTAATTTTCATACTTCGAGGGTTAAAAAAAAAGTTTTTTACTGCAAGATTTTAAGTAGTGTTAAAATAAATATTGTACACAATAACTTTTAAATTCATGCATTTTCAGCGGAGCTACCTACATACAGATGTCGAAATAAGCCAAAATAAAAACGCGTTAGAGAATTGAAGTATACTTCATTTATATATAAATACAGGAAAAGGTTTAAAAAACTGTTTGGAAAGTTTATTTAATTACCTATTTATCAACATTTTTAAATAAACCAAATTTTTAAATTTACACTTATGAATCAGAAAAATTAGCAACTCTTTGCTATATTTTATAGGTAGGTATTATTGTTCAGTTAATATATAAGTAAAGAGAATTTTACATATATCAGTAGTTTCATAGATCGCAAATATGAATAAGGTACTTTTTTTGGTTATTGTAGCAGCTTTGTTCAACGCATTTTACTGCCTTCCTGTGGATGATAAAAAAAAAGAAAATGTGGAGCACCATGTGAGTATACCATGATATACAGAGCGGTCCAAATGTCACCCCCCCTCTTAACTTTTGAACCAGTTGAGATATCGACTTCAAATTTGGAACTTTTAAATAAGACAACTTAAACTATCTTTTAGCATATATTTAATACTTTCAGCTCTTAAAATGTGGGCAGGGGGCATGGGGCACATTTTTTTAAATGGAAAGGGGTTTCGTGTAATACATCATTTTAAAGCTTATAAAATTCTCCATTTAACTCTATATTTTTAAAATAAAAAAAAAAATTGGGTTGAAAATAGGGACACTAAAAAGGCGCCTTGCTAACTTAAGACCTAGATCTAGTGTCCCTAGTTGAAAATGGGTATTAATGTCAAAATTTCTTAAAAAAAAACAAATAATTTTTTAAAAATGCCTAATTTCATCATTAAAAATGTTAATTATACTTTTAAACTAATTTTAGTTGACATAAATAAAAATTTATAAAAAAAACTTAAAAAATCGTATGTTTTAGCACAAAAAATTGAAAAATCAAAACCTTAAAAAACATTTTTAAAACATTTAAATATGTTGGTTTAAATAGAGAATTTTATAAGCTTTAAAATGATGTATTACACGACCCCCCTTTCCATTTAAAAAAAATTCCCCCTATGCCCCCTGCCCACATTTTAAGAGCTGAAAATATCAAATATATGCTAAAAGATAGTTTAAGTTGTCTTATTTAAGAGTTCTAAATTTGAAGTCGATATCTCAACTCGTTCAAAAGTTAAAACGGGGGGGGGGGGTGACTTTTGGACCGCACTGTATATAAATCCGAATCTATTTTTACTTCTTAATAAAATTTACCCAAAACTGAGAGAGCCTGCTTTAGCTTTCTTGAGGCCTTAACCCTTACCCTCCAGGGTGTCACAATTGTAACTTTGCTTCTTTATTTTTTCTTTAAGGCAATTTTAATCCAATATACTTTTATAGACTTTCTATGTATGCAAACAAATATGCAAATTTAATTCAGTATAATACAGCTCTCCTGAAACCCTCAGGCAAAAACTAACTACAAAAACTAACAAAAATCGGTTTATTTTTTATTCTTTTTTTCTTCTTTTTAGGCACAGCAAATATAAAAAAAAAATTAAATCGAAAAATTATCATAACTTTAGTATCGGGAGGGTAAGGGTTATGCAAAATGGTAAACTTGGGGCCTCTATAGGGGCTTCGTATATTCAACAAAAAAAAAAACAATTAAGTAAAAAATCAATCTTTTTTTGTTTGACTGACATTTTTTTTTTGTTTATTTGCGTTCGGTCTACAAATAACATAAATAATAGTTAAAGTCAATCAAAAATTTAAAGTTTTAGTAAAATTATTGTTGGCCAAGCAAAAAAAAAAAAAGGGTTTAGACGAGTTGACACTTTAAGTGTAATTTCTTTCGGTGCATTTGTTTTTTGCTATTTCACACTCGCATACTTTGATACCATCTGGAGCGGGCCTTGAGTATTATCCATTTTAATATTTTTACCTATAGTTTCACGAAAAAATAAATTTTTTAAGTACTTGACAGGTTTTTTTTCGCAGAAATCAAATATTTGCCCAGGAAACGCAGAGAATTATAGAAAAGCCTTATTTTTTACGAATACCTTTTATTTTTTATTTTAAGAAGCTTGTTTAAAATTTTAAAAAAGGTAATAAAAAAAAATAAAAAAAAAACATCTCGAAGTGTTGATCAACATTTCACAGCAAAAATTTTATCGTTTTAAAAAGTCGAAAACGTTGCATAATAAATTCATGTTAGAAAAATAAGATTTTTAGCTCATATTGTTCTCCAGATTTGCCGGACAAACTATTTTTCGAGGAAAGTTTTTGCAATTTTTGCACATCGAGGAACGTAAAAAAATATACAACAATTAAATTTTTTATATAGTAACGCAAGACTTTCATTATAATACGGAAAAGTAAAACTAATAACACTGGTCTACAAAAAAAAAATTAAAATTCTTCTCCAAGTACTAAACCTATCATGTCTTATGTATTTTTGTGTGCTGATTCCGAATTTTCAATTTTAAATTTTTTCTACCGCGTAGATTTCGAGTAAAGTGCCTCGCTACCGTATTTTGACAATAAAAACCGGGATTTACTCGAAATCTACGCGGTAGATTTTTTTTAAGTTTAGAATTCGGTTTCAGCAGACAAATATACATAAGACATGATAGGTTTAATCCTTGGAGAAGAATTTTTATTTTTTTTTTGTAGACCAGTGCAAGTTTTTAAAAAATATTTATTTTAGGCCTCAGAACACAAAATGAACACCGAAAAACAAATCCATGTCGAAAAAATTCAAACAACTAATACTAAAAAAAGTAACGACCGTCATACTAGAGAGGTAGAAAGAGAATCTTATTCTGGTGTATCTCAACAAGAAAATGAAGGAGTTGTCCCTCCAGTTCCCCAGGAATCATCAGACAACCAAAACCAACATTTCACTGTATCTCAAGTCCAACCAGATCAAAACCAACAAGATGATTCAGAACAAACCTCATACCACCAATACAGTTCTCGTTCAGTCAGGGAAACCTCTCAGTCTACCCACCAAACTCAGCATCAACAAAGCAACCAAGATTTAGCAAGCTCCAACGAGGGATTAACCCAAAAAACCCAAACCGGAAACCAGTTAACTGCATCCCAAAATAAACGCCAAGACAGTGAAACATCACACCCTCAATTAAATAGCCAAAGTGGTTCCCCTCTTTCAAGCTCTAACCAAGGTCTGACCCAGAAAACTCAAATCAGAAACCAATCTGCTGCGTCCCAAAATAAACATCAAGTCAGTAAAACACACCCCCAATTAAATGGTTCTCCTCTTTCAAGCACCAACCAAGATTTAGCCCATAAAACCCAAACCGGAAACCGATTTACTGTCTCTGAAAATAATTCCCAAAACAGTGAAACTTCACACCCTCAATTAAAGGATGGTAATAGACACCAATCTGGAACTCTGGGATCTCGTCTTTCCAAACATTTGAAAGAGTCTGAATCATCCCATAATGTTGCAGAATCTTCTTCCACTTCTGAAACTATAGAATCTGGAGTTCAACATAACCTACACAAATCTGGAGCCTCCCATAATGTTCCAGAATCGTCTTCCACTTCTGAATCTGTAAACACTGGAGTTCAACATAACGGACACAACTCTGGAGTTAACAGCGACTCTGTTCATGTTCACGAAGGTAAACATCACTACAGACGTCAATCTACCAGAAATCCTTTAAATGGTGTTCAAGTTTCTACTGAAGCTAGTTCGTCTTTAGAACACGGTTCTGGAACCATGGGGAATGTACACCACATTGCATCAGTAGGTTCCAGCGACTCAGTTGATGCTGATAAACCACACAGATATGTTCTGGCTTCCCATCAAAACCATAAATCTGGAGCACATAACATGGAAACTTCCTCAGAAAACAACATGCCATATGGAACATCATCTTCCACAACTACTTCCACACACTCTTATTAGAGTAAGAGATTGTTATTGGACTTATTTTCGAGTCCTAGTTGTTTGTTTTTATTTTATTTTTTAATATATTTGAATAACAATTTTAATATATCGTTTTCTTAAATTAAAGTAAATGTTATCTCCAATTGGCCAAATAATGTAAAAAAGTAGAAACTCCTTAAAATACATACAGAAATCGCCAAAAAAATTGTCTAGTTTATTTTTGTACAGATTAAATTTTAAGTAAGGTGCCTTGACATTTTAATAGTGTCATATTTACAAAAATGAATTTTATTCTAGTAAATTTTAAATATATTTAAATGAAAACATTAAATTAAGAATTACAACTCATCTGGAAAGGGAACGTTCAAGTATTACGTAACGCTCCTAGGTGGGGTGGGGGTCATTTTGGAGTGTTACGCCCATGTTAATGGTATAGGAAAGTAGCGTTACAGGGGGGGTGGTTGGGGGTCCATAATGATCAAAATTTGCGTTACATAATACTTAAACGTTCCCAAAATGGCCGAAATGTCTCGGATTTAGCTTTAGAGTTTGGTGTAAGTGAAAGAACAATTAAAATTAGAACAAAATTTCTGGCTGAAGGTACTGTATCCAGGGCTGTGGGCTTAGGTAGAAGAAAAGGTAGTGGTGCTGAAGATAATGAGCAGCTAGTTATCTAGGAGAAAATCTTCTTGATAATTCAAGAGATGCTATGCAACAAAGTAATTTCCCGGCTTCCCACAGAACGGCTCTACGGCGCGCCGCAGCGGAGGATCAAAGATTCTGAGCTAAAAAATTGTTATGCGGCTCGCAAGCCATTTCTTTTAAATAATCATAAAGAGCAAAGGCGGGTTTCGCACTGTAGCATTCGGAAAGAAATGATTTCTGGAATAATATTGTTTTTTCAGACGAAAAAACTTTTAAGTCGTGTTACAATGGTCGTGTTAAGGTGTACAGGCCACGTAATACACGGTATGAAGAAAAACACCTTGCAAAACAAGACGCTCGACGACATTTTTGTGTGTTTTATAAATAATAAAAATATTTATTGGATATAAAGCTTTTCTTTCTGTTACTTCCATTGAGTTTAGAGTAGTACGCCTAAGGTTGCATGTGAGAGAGACACTGCGGAGTGTGGTTTATATTTTGTTGTAAAACATTTCATTTTTATGGTAAATTCAGTTAAACTATAAAAGTTTAATTTGACAACTTCATTTAAATAAATATAACTTAATTTAAATAGTTGTATTTACACAGCACAAAATTAGTAAAAAATGACATTTATAATTTTGACAAGAGGACAATTTTTGTGACGCCTTCTGTAACCCGTAAAATTTTCAGATGAATATGTACCGGGAGAATACGTAAATTTGGGCCTTGTCCTCAATGCTCGATCAATGTTGATACAGCCCTTAGATTTTGGTTCTTAACAACGATTTAGACCCGCTCAACTTTTACGTTCTGGTGTAATTTATTACATCAACCCAGATAGCACAAAGTGATAATATGAACTTCCAATGGACGTATGTTCATGGACAGCTGTATGTCCATAGGATGACCATTTTTTCTCTATTGACGTACCATGGAGAGTCCAGATGACACAACTGTGGACATCCATAAGGTGTCCGTTCAAACCATCCATCCAGAATCCATAGGACTTTTTTGCTTACTTAACTGGTTTTTGCGACTGTGAAAAACTGTTATTTAACTTGCAATGTTTGTTGTTGTTTGTTTGTTTAGGGCAAATCTGCCAAACGATTTTTTGACCACTTAGAATATACTTAGTAAGTTAAAATTTGGTACACATGCTCGTCTGACAATACAATTTTATATAAAACTTACCCCCCTACCCCTAAAATTTAAAAATCCATTTATTACCCACGAGATAATTTAAAACTAAAATTAGGTTACATACTCATCCAGTGATAATCAAATTTTAAAATTAATGTTACATCCCTCCTTATCTTCCCATCGCCCCCATAAGGCTAAGTTTACCCTCTCACTGTTTCACCCACTTAGAATAAACGTAGAGCTTAAAATTATGGGCGTAAAATGGACACTAAATGGACGTCCACTAATAGTCGTACAAAGGATGTAAATATATGGACGTACACAGTACATCCATTATTAGTCCGTGGATCTAAAATGGACGTCCATTGGTCGACCGGTGCTATATGGGAAAACGTATATATAGGGTTGTTTTCAAAAAGTAAGAGGGGTTTGGGGGACGCAAAGAGGCAATAGTATTAAAAGATTCTATACTTTAAATTAGCAAATTTATTTTTAAATAGATACAGTCTGTTATTTCCTATCTAAAAAGCCTGTACAAAATTGCAGCATAGATATATACAAAAAATATCGAAACTGCTTTACGATCAAAATGCTAATCTACTGACAATAAAAAAAGGTCATTACTTATGGGAAGTACTTTAGAATTTGTTTTCGAGTAATTTTATTTTGTAAAAAATAATGGCACATGTTTTTTTTTATAACTATTTGTCCCATGTTACTTGGTTAAATACCAAATAATTTTAAAATTGTAGCTCAGTGCCTTAAAATTTAAAAAGGTTTGCTTCAAATTTCAATGCAGTTAAAATCATGTTAGGTTTAAGGCATACCATGGAAGATATAACACATAACTAAGTTATGTATGCGGTATCTAATATGAGGGTTACTACATTTAACTAACACGAATAATTCATATACAGGTAATGAAAAAAATGCATTTGTTACATGATATTTACCCTAGTTTTTTTCTTAAAAAAGTACGTACTTCAAATGCACCCACATAAATTAATAATAATTTATTTTAATAGTCTTCACAGGGTTCCTACAATTATTAAATTTTGCAAAATTTCCAGGTTTTCCATTGTCCAAATAATAAAAAAAAAATAAATTTTATGACTCGAAGGTAAAAAATATCGATAATTTTTTTTCGTTAAACAAAATCAAAAATTCGTATTTATATTTAATGACTTTAGCCAGAGGTCTGTGCTTATATTCCTGGTGCGCTGAGTCTCGAGTCAAATAACATTGCTGCAAGTTAAATCAAGGTTCCCACCAATCATCAACGTTCAGTTTTCCCGACTTTCCTGACCAAAACTGAGATTTTTCTTTAAAGAATATATTTCATAAGAAAATATTCTTATTTTAATTATTTTAACTATGAGGACAACATTGAATATATCCGTGACTTCGCTTAATAAAATAAATATTATAAATATTTTAGAATTGTACCCAAAAAGGAGCTTCATTTGATATCCTACTTACTTTTGTTTCTAATTATTTGATCATATTTTGAGTTATATCAAATAAGGTCATTTTTTTTCACTTCCGGTTTAACCATAAACGGACCCTGCTTTTGATTTTTAAAAGGAACACTCCATATATTTTTACATATTTGGATTCTCCATTAAACTCCGTGTATTGACAAAATTTTCCACCCACGATTATTTTACTTTTTGGCTTTATTTGTTCGTATACGATTACTGAACAAGAATTTACAATAATTTTTGATGGAGGTAAAAATTTTAGCCAAACCAAAATGCTTAAAATTTGCGTTACGGAATACTTGAACGTTCCCTAACCAGCTATAGCTAAATAATAAAAGATATACACATATTTTTTCTTGCTATTTAGAACACTGGACGTGTCAAGTTGACATTTTTTAAAAAAGTTCAAATATTTTTACATAATTTTTTATTTATACATTTATATTTTTAATTCTTTGTAAATCCTTGAAAATAGCTGTACAATAAAAGCCGAAACGTTTGAAAAAAAGTGTTTTTATTACGTCCAGTGTAGATCTTTCTAATCCTAATCCTAATCAAATGAATTTTTCCATAAAATCTATAAGATCCTTATAAATCTGGTGAGAAGTCCTTTTTAAAATTTAAAGACTATTTATAAACTTACCTAATTTTAGTTTTAGTCCTACTAACCCTGTTAAAAAAAAAACAAGTAGGATCCAGTAGATTCCGATTCGTTTTCTTGTTTTTTTTTTAACAGGAAAGTCATGTGACTCTTTTTATAGAAGTACTATATAATCTTATAAGATTTTATATATATATAGGTCATTGTCGTCTTTTTACGCATTTTTTACAAAACCCGATTTATCTGACACTTAGTAGCAGCTATAATAGTTTAAACTGTTTCTATTTTTTCACATAAAATATTGAGTAAATATATCGTTGTAATAATTTAACATGAAAGCATTTTAAATATTAATTTTTTTATGCATTCTATATTTTAAACAGCTGATAGCACTGTTAATATTTATTTTTTGATAGACTAATTAATGTTTATAGACATTAAAAGTGAGCATTTATGGTTATAATAAACAAACTGTATTTCTTTGATTTAAACTCATTCACATTATTTTGTAAAAAGTAAAACTTTGAAATTACAATTTATTACACAGGTTTATTTACTATATAGATATTAAAGCTGAATAAATGTTTAATATTTTGCTGCTGATTCCAAATTTAGGAAACTAAACACACAACGTATTTACGCATAATATAACTGACTAAATCGGTGTTGCTCTGTGTAAAAATTATCGTCAAATTAAAGAAAATACCAGTTGAAAATAATAATTTAGATTTTTTTTTAAATATCAAACATTTCTTGTATACAAGATTTAATAATTTAAATAAAAATTGCACTAGTTTACAAAAGTTTTACGCACCAGTTCTCGTTAACATTTTCTTACTCGCTGAATTCGAATCCGTAAAAATAATAATTAAAATTGGCGAATATCAGGGATATTTGCCTGGCAGGGATAGAATCAAAGCCAACATTATTTCTTCTTATGTTTACTTAATTAATGTTTTTGGGGGTGTTTTGTTTTTGTTTTTTGTTAAAACCGAACTTAATATCGAGAATTAAATATTCAATATGGCGAATTCAAAATGACGACAAAATTTAAAAAAAATATTTTTCTACGATCTAATAGAAAAGTTAAAATTTCTACAAAAACAAATGAAGTTTTCGGACTTCAAAATAATCTATCTCTTAGTATTTTAAAAGTCCAAACCATGACAGCAAGCAGAAAAGTGATTTTTTTTCGCGCGCACAGTGTAGGCAACCGGCAAGTCAATCGTAAAAGAGCTGTCAGTTATATACGAAGAGATGTTGGTCCGCCATTTTTTTAATAAGAAATTATTATGTATTTTGAATCAAATCTCAATTTTGTGTGCTAAATATTTGTGTGCTATATATTTGTTGTTACAAAGGAATTATGGAGAGTTACTGTGATTAGGATTTTACTTTTACACCAACAGATTTGCAGAAAATTGTACTCAAGTGCTGCGACCTTGTAAGGTAACTTACTGTCTGAAATTTATTTATTTATTTTACATCGTAGAAAAAATGTTATTTGTATTACGAGCGCAAAATGTGATTTCAGCTTTCGCGTGATTGCTGATCTAGACGCCTCGATCAGCAAATTCCACGCTCAAGCAGAAATCATTTGGCGCTCTTAATACAAAAATAACTATTTCAATATGGATATAGTTAGTATTTTTTAAATTTTTGACATAAGAGTTAGCTTCATAAATCAATAGCGACATTAAAAACACTCGATACCACCTTTTTGAATTTTTATAACTTGACAGTAAATTAGGATCTGCACCTCCTTCCAATTCAAATGGCTATGAATCTATTCGATTTAGGCAAATATTTCCGATACTTTCCAATTTAAAAATGTTTTCCTAGGATTCAGACTCCGATAGAAATATGTCAGAAAATGTTAAAAAGAGTTGGCGCGCAAGAAAAAAGTTGAAATTTGTAGTGTAATTTATTAAATTAACTGTTTTAAAATGTCAAATATTAAAATTAAATATATACAATAAAAAAAATTAAAATAAAACGTATGACAGTCAAAAATTGGATATTTATTTCAAACAAAGAATAATTTCGTTCAGTTATTTTATGTATTATCTTTGGATTGTACAAAATTTATATCCTTAAATAGTAATTCTAATGCGTATTATATTCTAAAATCTATCAGTGGGACACTCACACATTCAAACAATATTTTACAAAACATAATAGACTAGCATATTCATAATTGTCAATACATACATTAAATTTGTGCGCACTTTTGTTTTTATTTGTGTTTTATAGGACTTGATAGTGAGAAAGAATAATTGCCCAAGATGATGGCGCTTACCAACATTAGCTGTCAGATTTACCACTAAAAAATGAGGTATTAATGGAATCGTTAAGTTTTAAAAAGGGGTTATGTCACATTTTTGGCCAAATTGAGTTAATAAATGATAACATAGGCACACAAAAAAAACTTCTGTTCCAGGGGTGCTACATATACATTCATATGTTGAACACGAATCTGATGTCAGTTTTGACTTATCAGGTCAGCGTTTCAAAATAACCTTAAAACAGTTGAAATTCGCCGGCGCATATATCGCACCTCTGGGACAGAATTTTTTTCTTGTGTGCCTGTGTGCCTTTTCAAAGGGGATTAAGTCCTTAGGACTAAAGTAGCGTAAAAAATTGCTCCTAATTTGCAAATCACCACCAAAACTTGGTGATGCATTTTATAAATATTTAAAATTATCAATCTCAGGATACAAGCTCAAAATTTACCTGTTTAGCCAATGAAAGTCTTGTATTTTTTAATTATATTTTAAATATTATATTATGACTAAGTTTAATGTATGCGAATTTTTTTTGAATTTTAAGTTGGAGTATGTATCCAATATGTTCTCTTATATAATAAATTAGTAGTTTAAAACAACTGTTCGCAAATAAATAGGTTTTTTTCTCTTTTCTCGACTTTTTTGGAAACAGCCTCCTTTTAAAACTCAACGATCAATTAGTAAAAACCGGGCCTGAAAATTTAATTCGGAAAATAAAACTTTAATGTCCGATTTTTAGGAGTTTAGGAGTTATAATCGTTTTTTAGTGGTAAATCTGATAACTGATTTTGGTGACCGTTATAGCGCTAGATGGTGCCACCATTTTAGGCAAACTTTTTGACCCCTACCCAGGAAACCAGATGACGTCCCCGACGTACTATCGACGTCATTTTTAGGTCATATTTGTGACGTCATACGTACGACGAATATCAGACGTCGACAAGACGTCAGTTTTTTGATAAATCTTGACGTCGTCAAAATTGTACGTCGCTGGGACGTCAATTTAATGCTGAGGCTATAGGTGGCGCATCATATTGTTTTCCACCACTAAAAAAAATTTTAATTCTATATGTATATTGATTAAAGACTAATGACTTTATAGTCTTTTTCTGACTGAACAGAGCTGTTCAGTCGCTATAGCTGCTAATTTAATGTACATCATCGGATTAGTACGGATTTTCTATGCCTGTGAAAAATTCCTTCCACTGGACAAGAGCAGATATGTGGAGGGGGTAATGGCAAAACATTTTCTATGCAATCCTGTCATAGGATCTCATATAATAATATTGCCCTCTCTAAAATTAACCCACTCCGCCTCCAGCCTTGTGGGTTAACTTTCTCATGAGCAAAATCCTAGTTTCCTCTTTCATACCATAAGTACCTATTAATTAGAGAGATATATAACGTTGAACACGTTATTTCATATTTCTGAAGTTATTATAACGTCAATAATGTTACGTCCCTGGGCTGTGACTTATACACGTCACTGTGGCGACAGCAAGACATCATAATATGACGACATTTAGCCAAATAATTGACGTCAAAAAGACGTATTTTGGTTTCCTGGGTAGTGGCCTGTTCCTAATAGTGCCTATTCCTAATGGACAAATTTGCTAAATATTTATATTTCTGTTAAGTAATACTTGATATATAAAGCAAATTTTACTTTTTACATGATTTTTTAATTATTGAATTAATTTGCGACTTTTGCTATATGATGATAGTCCATATAATTATTATTGTAGGCGGTTCTGAGGGGGGTTACCAAAATCATCAAATTTTATACACAAAATAGGTACATCAAGGTGATATAAAAATCATTTTTATTGTAGCTGTACTGAACAGTTTAGTACATAGAGTTTTTTAACATACACACTGGGTATCCAAACGGACACGCACGCCTAACAAAGGGCGTAAAACAGGCATATTGAGTGTAAAAAGGCCTTTACAAAATTAGATTTTAATTTACTTCATTAATGAAGTGATTGATTGAATTATTTTAGAGTTGCTCTTGTCAAGCGCGGGTTTGATTAACCTACAACAGCATCAAATTTTTACAATTTTCCTCTAAATATAATTAATCATTTGTGTTAAACTTACCCCCTCCAAACGACCTCCGCCCTTGGAGAGATGACATCTTTTCGCATATCTAAATATTTGCTTTTCAACTAAGAATAAAATTTCAGATTTATTTGTTGCTAATGTATTCTTAATTAAGAGTCTTAACTTAATACATTGCCTAAATTGCCTATGCTTTTAATTATTGACACAAATTTAACATACGTTTTTTGACAATTTTTCAACTTACAAATACAAAATAAAAAGTTTAAAAATAATAAACATACAAATTAAAAAATAATTAAGACAGGTAAAATTAATAAGTTATAATTGAGCATATAATGCTTAAAATAATCTAATGGTATCACAGTTTAGTGAAAATAATAAGGATTTATTTGTAACATATCAAAACATTATAACCATACAATGAAAGTTTTATACAGATAAAATAATGTTTATGCGATCAAATTATTAACTTGTAAGGTGGATTACTCCTCCAAAATTGGGAGTCAACCAACACCACGTCGTTGACACTCTATACACATAGTTTCCCAGGAAAATTTAGATGAACAAAACTGACAAAAGAAACGGACGACGAATCCTTGAAGCGAACAGTCTGGAAATTATAGAACCGCTCACAGTGAAATCTCAAAGGTTCACATTTGAGAGATAATGGCTTAACATTTCTTAAGGATGAACAAGACTTAAACCAATAGTTGATCGTCCACAATTAAATATTGTTTGAATACTATTTTTCTACTAGATTTCAAATCCGTTTGTAAAATTTGAATTACAAAGAAAAACACATTTTTATGAAATTATTGCAGATGAAGAATTTTATTTTGTTGGGTGTTTTTGGTAAGATGTCAAATTTTTGATTATTTTTACACAATTATTTTTGCTTTTAAATTATTATTTAATACGTATAATATATTAATATTAAATATAGCAACATTAGGTTTTTCTTATAACTTTTTAAGGAGCGCTGTTTATTTAATTTTGTATTTAAGTTAATTTGACAAACAGTGAGTTTGACAGATCAATTTTCCAACAAAGTAAAATTGCTGAGTTTGTATAAAAAAAATCGTAGACTTATTTAAGGTTCTTAATAACTAATATTAAGTGTTTCGTGTTTTACTTTTAAATATTTTAAAAGTGGAAGGATATAAATCTATTTTGCTCCATTTTAAGTCATGATCGGATCTAAAACATTTTCATTGCACCGACATAAAAAAAACCTATTTAGGGTTTAAAACGTGTTTCGCAGTTTATAAAAATGTATTTTTCTTTGTAACGCACATAGATGGCTCAATTTTACAAAAGGATTTGAAATCTAGGTGGTTCTATAATATCCGCTACAATGATCCATTGTCTGTTTCCTGGGGAACTATGTGTATATTAGGGCGTAGTATAACTGATGTCAGCTGACCCTTGCGTTTGAGGATTATGCGTAATCCGCCTAACAAGTATTTAATTTATTTGTAGAAAAATAGTTTTATCTGTATACGTTTATATGAAAAAATTACAACCATATGGTATATACTTTTCATACTTTTATACGAGAAAATATGAAACTCGTAAAAGTAATTTTATTTGCTTCTAAATGCATACATATTTACTTTGAAATGGCTAATATATATGCCAAATGAACCACAGATTGCGCATCAAAGAATTTTAACTGCTTACATCTGGGTTATAAGTAATGGAAAGGACCCACACCAAATTATTATGGGTTAATACTGGTTTAAACCAAAAGATTTACACACAACCAAAATCCAAATCAAAGTTTGAAAAGAAAATTTCGTTTTTCGCCCCTGGAAAAAATTAAGAAAAATTTAAATCTAATAGATAAAAGTTATTCTTTGCATAAAATTATCGACAAATTTTAAATGCCATTAAAAAATATTAAAATATTAACAATTTTATAACATTTTAAATTTTAATAAAATCAATTTGATCTATAATAATTTTTGTTGATGATCTTTTGCATAGAATAAATTCCATTAATTTATTTTTTGTTGTCCAAATTTTTTTTTACAGGGCAGACAGCAAAACCCTAACTTTTTTTTCAAACTTTGATTAGGGTTGATGTCAGTATTAACCCCTAATAATTTTTTGAGAGTAACATTACTCATAACCGAGATATTTGCTCTTTTCCTTCCTATATCCGTATATTGTGTATATGAATAGGAACATTAAAAATGTTAAAAAATATATTAATATATGAATATTACTATA
Source organism: Brachypterus glaber (assembly GCA_958510825.1). Taxonomy (NCBI): domain Eukaryota; kingdom Metazoa; phylum Arthropoda; class Insecta; order Coleoptera; family Kateretidae; genus Brachypterus; species Brachypterus glaber. The sequence continues at coordinate 78,717,231 of OY294045.1, read as the reverse complement.
GACAAATAAACTAAATCCTAAAAAAAAATAGTTGAGCATAGCAATTTGGTATTTTATGAATTATTATTTAAAATTAATTCATATTTTATGTCTTAGATATTTGGAAAGTATATCAATAAGTATGTACATCTTAAATATTAAGAATATATAGTAAATAATTAAATAAGGTTAAATTTCAACCTTCGTGAAGTTTTTTTAATTTAAAATAATTTTATAAACACAAAAAAAGTAAAACAACGAAATGTTGAATCAAAATGGGGCTACCAAAGATAAAAGAGCAAACGATTTCAATTAATGGTTTCCTTTCAAAATGTTTTGCTTTCTTAAAGAAGCTTTCGATAATTAAAAAATTGCTAAGATATGTCACAAACGTCATCAAAAATTAAAATCAACATATTTGAAAAAATAAAACACTACCACCAATATCATACGATATTGTATGCCATAAAGCACAGTACCTCTGTGGGAAGATTTAGTTGAACCTTCTAAACTTAACTGGTTCTTTTATAGATCGATACTAGGACCCATTTGAAAAATATCTACCAACCAATTTGGTTTTTATTTGAAAAAATTAAAAAAAAAACGAAATTTTTAGTGTGTTTTTTTAATATTCTTTGTATTTTATTATAGTATATTAAAGTACTAGTTTCATAACATACGTTTTTAGCACACGAGTACAAGTTTAGAAAACGAGCCGCTTGCGGTGAGTTTTCTAAAGTACTAGTGCGCTAAAAACGTGTTATGAAACGAGTGCTTTCGAATTGGCATTTAAGTTTTCGCCATGTTTAAAATTCTAAGAACGTATATTATTTTGATATATTTTATAGTCATTTCTTCTCTTTTTCACTGCAAGTAACCAAGCCACAATTTTAACCCGGTAAAACATAACCCAAACACAAAATTTTGTAGAAAATTAAACTTTAAACCGACGTTCACAATTGCACGGCAAACGTCAAAACATAGACTTTTGTCTGTTGCCAACCCAAAAGAAAAAAAGTAGAGACCTCTTATGGGCATATAAGAACACGCAAAATGCGTGTGATTATGAGCTTATAAGAGCAAAATAGAAAAATAAAATAGCTGCAAACTAATGTTAGTTTCTTCAATGAAAGTCCTATAATAGTTTTTTTAAATAACCAAACCGGTTGGTAGATTTTTTTAAAATTTTCCCACAAATGATATAAATAGAGCCTAGAATCGATCTATAAAAAAAATTGAAGTTCCAGAAAGTCCAACTAAATCATCCCACAGAGGTACTGTGAGAGACATACAAATAAATTTGATAAATGCGTGACTTACCTAATAAATTATTAAATATAGTGGTCCTAAACAGTCGAATACATATATGTTTAAATAGGATAAAAAATTTCATGGGTTTTTAGTTTACTTATAAAGTCTATCTCAAATCGAAAAATACTAGGTATATCTTTTAATTAAATGTTTTTTTATACATACATTTGAGGCTAAAACTGTTAGCGGCAAATTCGTTGTCATCAAAATAAAAAATGTCTTAAACCGATGTTAATAATTAACATGCAGTTAAAATATACTCAATATTTTGAGTTAAATCAAACTATTGTTAATTTTCAAATAACAATTATAATTCTATTTAGACTGTATTAAGCAAAAATATATTAACCCACATTGTGAGATGATAGTAAGTCGTTGAATTTTTTCCTTAATATAAATGCCTTGTCTGAAACAAGTGTTTGTTTTACTTGTTTATATATAATAAGTTACTAACCGAACTGTTATAACACGCTGTTGGGGGGAGGGTGGTTGGCGTGCCTCCCATTTGGAGTCTTTTTAAAATTAGCTTGACCGAGATTTTAACTATTTATTTGTTTATTTTTACTTACCTAATAATAAAAGTTTAGGTTCTCTCCATCAGATGAGCTAGATATTTCTGTTTTTGTATTGCTTTCGCCCCCCCCCCCCCCATTAAAATTCGGGTGCGCCTCTAATGCTGTTACTGCGAAGTGAGTTACTTGGAACAAAAAAATGAAATGAAAATAAAATTTAAAAAATATATATATTTATTTTATCATTTATTTTTTATGTTCCAAGTGACTCACTATCAAAGAAATACCAGTTGTGTTATTGCTTTGCTACTTTGCTATAACAACGTCGATAAAAAGTCCAGTTAGTAGATTATTATTATTATTATTATTATTATTATTATTATTATTATTATTATTATTATATTAATATAAGAGTTGAGGTACTTAAACCTATTAAACTCAAGATCGAACATATAAACAGAATGTAGAATTTACAATATTGTAGTGTTCAAAAACAATCAATTAAGAAAATTGTCCACACGGTTTTTAAATTAAATATACTACAGATTGTGGAAGTGAATTCCAGGGATGAAAAATGTGATTAAACAGGTATGGTTTTCTGCTGCTTGTACGGCAAAGCTCTTGTTTTAATTTATATGTGTGTCCTCTTATAGTTATATATACTTTAAAAATTATTTTTTTTTAAATCATAATTTTTGCGTGCCCTTGGTAAAGAATAACACTAGTCATGACATATAAAAAAACTTGTAATCTTTAATTTAAATCGTTTAAAAGTAAAATGTTTCATCTAAATTGTAGAATATGGGTTAACATAATAATGCAAAAAACACAGTCCATTTAAAATATTTATAAAACCAGCATTCCGGCCGTCTTAACAATCGCCTTTTATAATAAATCTTTTGATTTGAAATATGTTGCATTTGTTTTATTTTAATTATTTCAAATCTAGGTAGGCAATTTAATTTAAGATTTCGGAATTAATTACATCCTTACAAGCTTAAGTAAACTTATCGGTTTTAGCGTCGACGGCTTACGCCGATAGATGGCGTGACTTCATTACAAGCTTCTAAAATAATTATTTAATTATTTAAATACTGTAATTGGTTCAATTTGAGATAAACTTGGTCTATTTATACTTATCGGAACACTACATTCACTACATCTTTGATGGTGTTGTTTACTTCGTTAATATACCTGGTATTCTCAGACGTGTTACGAGATCCTGCAGACCTCAATTGTCTCGCTTGACTTTCCAGTCGAGTTAGTAACTCCCTAAATTGAAACTTGGTGTGAGCCGGCACAACATTATCCGCATAATCCATACATGAACCATGTAACAAGCCTATTTTATCAGAAAGTTGCAACCATGTCGCAGAAGAAACGTTTGAGTTTGTTTTAATACTATTTAACGTCGATTCTAAAGAATGAGAAATTTCTAGTATGTTCTCCTTGCCAGATTTATCGGTTGTGTTCAACTTTGTTTCGTCTTCCGGGGTTTTAATTTCTATGTTTATAGGTTTGGCAGAAATAGGGGGTTTAGGTGCAATGGGAGTTGCATATATCGCAGAACCAGCCGGTCGTATAACGGGTTTTACCGCTTTAACCGGTGGTTTTATTGCTATAACCGGTTTATCTTCATTATTAGGAGGCCATGCAGATTTTTTGTCATTCTTACAAGATTTAACGGACTCATCAGACGTTTCAGTTGGTGAAGTTTCAATCAGTTCGTCGCCTTTAGAGTTTTTGATTGATAACTTTGGGCTAAGCTGCACATTACCTATATTATCAACTGGATCCTTACTTTCCCACAACTTTTTTAAACTACTTATGCTCCCTGTACTTTTTCTCTTATCATCCCCTTCATCTAATTTTAAATTACCGCTATCCGAGCTAGCGGTGCTTTCTCGTTTGTTTTCCGTTTCGTTGTTTTCATTACTTTTTGCATCACATTTCTCGCTCGAACTGTCAACCTTTCGTAACCGAGATTTAAAATCGATAATCATACTGGTTTCCATGTTGTTTTCTGGTTTGTCTTTAGCGGAGGTTTTCTCTATTTTTTTAAGCTGGGATACGAACGTAACGCCATTATTTTCCGGTTGTTTTGAGTTTGTTTGATTGCAGGATTTTGTTGGATCTACGTGTAATGTTTGCGATAGTTCGGAAACTAGTTGAGCTACAGGGTCGTGACTAATGCCACTCACAGCCAATAGAGATTCAAGAGGAGATTCTTTTTTGTTGTTCTTTTGATCTGCTTTCTCCTTGATTTCAGCTACCAATTTTAGTTCCATTTCTCTCTTAACAAGCTTATTTTTGAACACTTTGGATTTATTGTCATCAGAATCACCCATTTCATCATCTTCATCTGCAATAAAAAACATTTACTTAAACACTAGTTGCAAACTAGTAGTCACATTCTTAAGTACCAAAGTATACAGGGTATTTTTTTAATCTGAAACTTTCAAATATCTCGAATACTATGCATTTTAAAAAAAATGTAGGACAAAAGTTTATTTTAATGGGCGAGACAAAATGGCGTATTTATTTTTTACGGATATTTACGTTTTCCAGATCATTTCAAGGTCAACTTTGTTTTTTTATTAGAAACTTTTTTTGATCGGACTTTTAGTTGCAGAGATAACACAGCCATACAAAATTAAAAAAGTTGGATCTCCGACGGTCTCGACTAGTTAATTCATATATATTTTGAGCCGCTGAATCCAAATCTGAGGTCGGAATTTAAAAGTTAGCTCCAATTTTCATAACCTCAAAAAACATATCATATCATTGCAAAAAGTAAGTTTTTAGAGGTTATGTTGAAAATGGGAGCTAACTTTCAAATTTCGATTCGGATCAACGGCTCAAAATACCAGTCGAGTCCGTCGAAGATCCAACTTTTTTAATTTTGTGTGGTTCTGTAATCTCTGCAACTCAAAGTCCAATCAAAAAGTTTTTTACAAAAGATTTTTATTTTTTTGAGAAGAATTAAATAGCAGTAAAAAAATATGTTTCTATTAAAAAAAAACAAAGTTGACCTTGAAATTGCCTTGAAAACGTATACCCAACTCTATTTACCCAACGATTTTCTCGAAAAGTTAAAGAGATAATCAAATTCTGCGAAAACCGTCTTAAATAAGACAACTTAAACTATCTTTTAGTATATATTTGATACTTTCAGCTCTTAAAATGTGGGCAGGGGCATAGGGGGACATTTTTTTAATGGAAAGGGGAGTCGTGTGACACATCATTTTAAAGCTTATTAAATTCTCCATTCAACTATATATTTTTATTTTTTTTTTTTGGGTTTAAAATAGGGTGGAAAATGGGTATTATTGTCAAAATGACTAAAAAACTCAAACAATTTTTTAAAAGTTACTAATTTTATGATAAAAAAAAACTTAAATTATATTCTTAAACTAATTATACATAAAAATTTACAAAAAAAAAACTTAAAAAATCGCATTTTTTAGCACAAAAAATTAAAGAATCAAAACCGTAAAAAAAACTGTTCAAAAAATAAAAAAATATACAGTCCAATAGAGAATTTTATTTGCTTTAAAATGATGTATCACACGACCCCCTTTCCATTAAAAAAAAACTCCCCCCATGCTCCATGCCCACATTTTAAGAGCTGAATAATCAAATATATGCTAAAAGATAGTTTAAGTTGTCTAATTTCCCAGGCAACCAAATCACGTTACAGAAACGTGAAAAAAACGTCACCCGATGCCTGGAATCACGTTTCCAAATGACGTTTTATTGACGTTAAAATCACGTGAATAAGTCCCACCACAATGACGTGATCTTTCGACGTGCATGAAACGTGATCTTTTCGACGTGGATGAAACGTGATCTTTTCGACGTGAATGAAACGTGTTCTTTTCGACGTGGATGAAACGTGATCTTTTCGACGTGGATGAAACGTGATAAACGTGCAAATAAACATTTTTAATTATGTACCCACTAATAAAATAACCCCATACCGAAACCGTCTAATGTTATTTTTAAATAAAATTTCTAGTTACTTACTTGTTTTTATCTATAAAAGATTTTATCCTTTTATTTTAAAAATAAAGTTTGGCTGGAGAAGAATAGGTTCAGCAAATAGGCTTGTCGGAATAACGCGCCATAATTGAAAATTTCAAGTATAACTACAAAACCTATTTCATATGAATATATCTTATCGATAAAGTCAAAATTACATGAGTTTTTTTTATTTATTGACTTTTAATTGTAATAAATGCTTAAAGATAATTAAAAAATATATATATAATGTGAGAAATGGATACGTAACAAAATTCTAGTTGCGACAGTAAAAAGTAAATAGGAAAAAAAGCATTATTTTTCTATTATATGAATATATGTTCTTACATATGTCAATAAATAAATAATTAGAAATACCTACATACTTTGTTTATTTCTTATAGTGTTACATAGGCATGGAGAGCCCCAAATAAGCTCTTGGCTTGTGCTAGGGGCTCTCCATTAATTTTGAAAAAAAAAACTGCAGTTCCAATTTTGATTGATTTTTACATAAAATTTATAAATTACTTTCTTCGCGCTCCACTTCATTTCCATAGTTTCTCCTCTCCTTCATATCTCTTTACAGCCATAATTCTAATAACAATTTTGCTTCTTACATCACAATTTCATTAAAAAAAATATATTTAAAAATTGACATGACATGACGTCTTTTTGTCAAATACTCAAATACAGGTACTTCTAATTATTTATTTGTTGACGTCACTTGTCTGACTATTTTTTGACGTGATAAAAACGTTACTGAAGCGACGTTTTTTTTGGGCACCGTATGACGTTTCATTTAGGTCATATTTTGGGCAGCTTGCGACTTGACCCCCTTTTCGACGTCTTTCTCACGTGATAAAGACGTGATCCGTCATCTTGTGGTTGCCTGGGTTAAGATGGTTTTAGCAAAACTTGATTATCTCTTTTAGTTTTCGAGAAAATCCCTGGGTAAATAGAGTTGGGATACGTAAAAAATAAATTAGGCATTTTGTTTCCCTAATTAACATAAACTTTTGTCCTACTTTTTTTTTCTAAAGTGGTAAGTATTCGAGATATTTGAAAGTGTCAGGTTAAAAAAATCACTCTGTATGTAAAAAAAAGATTTCTTTCTTTTAAAAACAATAATAAAAAAAATACTTACGATTTGGAGGTGGCGGTAAAGGATCTAAAGGTGACCCAACCATGGGAACATCAGAATCAACACTCATTGGACTTTTACCATCCTGACTAGGGCTAGTGAGACTAAGACTCGTTCGCTGCGGACTTTTCTCCTTCGACTCCTCCATACCTCCAAAGATATCACGTTTCTTTAAGCTCACTCCAAACCTTGAGCTCGCCTCCTCAACTGAAGGCTGCAGCGTGCACACGTCACTACCCTCAGTTTCTCTCGGAATTTTTTTAGTTGTTAAGGGTGATATAGGAATAATCTTTTTACGCATGTCGGATGAAATCATTAAGGAAGGATTACATTCAACTAAATCTAACGAACTAGAACCGTCGAACTCCTCTGGAGGAGGTGGTAGATCCGGAGGCGGTGGGAACTCTAAATCAGCTAATGTAGGTTGAACAGACCTATTGGGACTTCCGCCTCTAAAACTATTATTCTGAGCTACCTTAAATGTTCTTAAGCTACTTCTGACGTCTCCTCCTCCGGAATTATTCCTACCGAGATTCCTAGTTCTAGATAATTTGGAGGCATTGGGAGAACTAGGAGGGTGAGTTGCGTGGAAAGTTGTAACCCCGCTAGATGAGTTACTCCGAATCATTTGGGGTGGTGCTCGGATACTAGTTCTAGGAGAAAGGGATCTAGGGGTATTTTCGGTAGGCTGCTCTGAGGGCGTGTTTGAGTTTTGTTCTTCGGTGGTTGACATTCCGCTTTGGCGTAAGGATTCGAGGTAAGCGCCAATCCGAGCACCCTTAGGAAGAGTGCCGTAACGACTAATTGCCTTACGAACGTTTTGGACTTCTAGAGCTGCCACTTGTACCTAAAAATATATTATTATTATTATTATTATATTATGAAAGCAAATAATTTACTAAGGCAATGTGACATTGCAAAAAAATTAAAAGTTCATAAGTCAATAGTATCTAGAATTATTAAGATGTTTCATGTTTCTGGGAATTGTAGACCTGCACCTAAACCTGGTAGACCTAGAAAAACAACCCCAAGAATGGACCAGCTCTTGTATTTAAAAACATCTATTTTTAACATCCACGACAATTTTGAGCAAATTGGAAAAAGCAGGTGGATCAAATATTAGTTTAAGTACTCTAAGAAGAAGCCTACTTGTTTCTGACTTATCTGCCCGTCGCCCTCCTAAGAAACTGTTACTATTAAAGAAGGCTCAACTTCATTTTGCAGAAACGCATAAATTGGTCTGTAACTGACTGACGCTTTTTAGCGACGAATCAAAGTATAATTTATTTATAAGGAATAGAATAACGTATGTTAGGCGACCTAGAGGGAAAATATTACATAAAAAGTATATTTGCCCTATAATTAAATACGAAGGAGGCAACGTTTTAGTTCGGGGTTGTTTTTCCGCTCGTGATATGAGTGCTATACACAGAATCATGGGTTAAATTGATCGTTTTATGTAGAGAGATATTTTACTAACCCACTTAACCACTACATGGATAAAGTCATGTCAGTAACAGCAATTTTTCAACATGACAATGATCCGAAACATGCATTTCAGCTTATTAAGCAATGGTTACAGAAATGCTGAAGCTCTTTTTGCGGTAATCGGGAAGGCTTGGAAAGAGTTGGATCAAGACTATATTAATAAACCAATTGAGTCAATGCAACGAACTAATAACTCTTCTCTCTAGAATAGGCATTTCATTCGTTAAAACTGACAAAAACGTAGCCAACATATACATTTGTCTGTCTTACTCGCACATCTTTGTTCTAAGAGAGGCAACAATACCAGTTACTGGTAACTGTTATTGTCCAGGCCTGAATATACCTACTATTTGTTTACAAACAAACCGAGATGTTGGCGATACTTTATTTTAACGGTATGCGTATTCTAGAAAGAAAAAATTTTAGTTTGTTGAGTCAATGCCAAGGGGATGTTCTGAAGTTATTAGGGAAAAGGGGTACTACACAAAACATTAATCACAATATTTTATTTTTAGTTTTTATATTAAAATAAGAAACAGCAACATGTAGTTGCTATATTTTTGCACAATAAAAAATTTAAAACCCATAATTTTATATTTGAATACCAACATTTATTTATAATTTTATTATTTTTGTAAACACCTATTAAAGACACATGTACTGGATAAATCTGTATACAATATTTATTAATAGTAAAATTATTACTTAAATTTTTTATTTGTTGCTATCTTTTTGCACAATACTGTAGAATCAAGCCTTTAAACCTTATTTCTGAATAACCCTGTATAATGATGACGTCAGCAGCTGGCGACACATAAGACAATTATAATTCAGCCATCAGCCATAATAATTATTATAAATAGGTGAATTTAAAATGTGAAATACCTCTTGAAAAAAAAATATTTTTATAGTATGGACCTCACAAACAAGGTTTAAACTTAACAATTGTGGACCTTTTTTGTGAGGTCCATATAGTAGTAGTAGTAAATTTTTGGGTTGGCCAAAGCTGTAATAGTAATAGTAAAGTTTTGGCCAACCCAAAAATTTACTACTACTACTACTACTACTACTACATGGACCTCACAAAAAAGACTTAAGGTCCTCAATTGTTAAGTTTAAACCTTGTTTAATAAAGTTACAGCTGAATGCAGCATGGTGTTTCTTAAAATTTTAAATATATCTTGATACTCACAGCTGGTGTTTCTTTTGTCTTCGTCCGCTTTCCCCTTTGATCTAATCCTCTGCCGCCGGCAAGTGGCATCCTCTTGAACGAACCTGTTCCTGCCCCCAGGCTGCTCGCAGTCGACACTTCAGGATAGGAATGTGCCCCCGAATCATCCGTGTCGGGAGTTTGGTCTTGGTGGTCGCTCTCACTGTCGCCCTTAGTGCTGGCCGTTAAGTTTTGGAGTTCTCGAGTTAATCCTGAAAAAGGCTGTGATTATTTTTTTGGCAAAACTAGAACTGATTGTTACCTATCTAATAAAATGCAATTTTAGGAAATTACTGAACAGGTAAAACACATGAACGCACTTTGGAAAATCTGTACAGATTTACTATAGACCAGGCGGTATCTGTTTCAAAATACCCATGTTTGGGTAAATCGGACAGTGTGCTATATTTTTGGATTAAAGATTGAGCTCTCTTATACATATATGTGATTAAATTTTCAAGTATATAAGGGCTTTATTTTCAATTTTGCATAATTTTGAAAGTTTGCAAAAAAAAATCCTAATCTGGATTGCAATATTATTGTGCAAAAACTATCAGACCGATTTTAATGAAATTTGGTGTGATGATTCAGCACATCATAAAGTTTTCTTGGGCCAATTTTGAAGGTCCTACGTATACTTTAAGTATACATCCGGATACATTCGGATACATCCGAAAAAAAAATCCCAAAAAAACTTCCCTACCCCTTTTTTGTGATTTTTACTATTTTTGCAATAATAATAATTGTTTTTTCCATTTGCAACCAATTTTATCATGTATAAAATTTAATTGCAATACTTTTTTTCCTCTTCAATATTTGTCTGAAATGAATAGTTCCAGAGATATATGAACGAAAAGGAGAAAAAAAAATGAATTTCTTCGCAATTTTGTTAAATAAAAAGTGAAGCCCACGATTTATTTTATGCGCATAGTGAAATTATCATTTCTAGTGATATTCTGGACCCACTGATCCAAAAATATAGCACCCTATCTGATTCACCCAACCTAAAACAGTTACCGCCCGGTCTGTTAGCACCATATACCATCCAAAGCTTTTAAGGCTTTTAAAATGCGGCCATAGGTAAAATTATGATTTCGCAGAATTTTTCCGCATTGTAGGTATGCAATCCACTCCATTAGAAAAGAGCACTATTTTTTTAAAATACAGATTAAGTAAAATCTAAAAGTATACAGTCATTTAGTTAAAGGAAAAAAATCTTTCAAAAATTACTATTAAAGGTTGTTAGAATAAAACTTTACGTGAGAAAGTTAATCTTAAATACTTTTATCCAAAACTGATAAAACATTAATTAAAGAAGGTTCAATCAAAATTCAGCAAGACTATGGAAAGACAGTAGCCCAAATACGTATCTCATTTAACGCATCTGATCTCACCAAATCCCCCAGGGCAGGACCCAACATGTCGAGCTGGGGGAAGGTATGCAGTTTTGGAATTGCAAGTTTTTAATTGCTTTGTTTTCCTTTCTATGGGTGGCAATTATCACCTTTTTTCCCATAAATAGTCATTTGCTAGCCGACAAAAATATTAAAATGAAGTATATATTCATTCACACCGCGTGAATCCCTCAGAAACCTAATCTGCTGTTGACTAGATCTAGACTAATGTTAAAAATTTAGCTATAAAGATAATTCTAATGCAGAAATATTGTTAATAGATTTAAAACATATTAGTATAAGCAGTTTAATAATAAAATTAAAACATATTCCTGTTAGTTCCGAAAACACCCATGCCTAAATTGAATTAAAAAATACCTTTGAATCGTTTTTTAATACCGTTTAAATCAGCGCCATCTTCACCGTTGTGCTCCGCTTGGCCCTGGTCGTCGATGGTGCTGTCTCTGAACGAGCTGCAAGAAGACAGCAAGCTGGAAACGAAGGTCAATAAAATGTTATCACACATGAGGGTTATGGGTTAGTATGAAGTCATGAAATTTTAGATCAGCGATTTTACAAAATATATAGGAATTCTTACCGCTTATTTATTTGGCTTTTTCAAAATTTACATTTTTTTACACTTTTTACTTACAATTTTTTATTATTTATTAGCGTCTAAAAATTAATGTATGCAAATTCACATACTCTAATCACTTGGAGAAAAAAAAATTGTGAAATAAAGGGTTAAGTAAAATGTTTTTGTTTTCTTCACTACCCATAAATAATTCAATTTGTTAATATCCTCAACCAGTTTTGTATCTCCCGAGTATTTTTCGTTTGTTTATCAATAACTTTTAAACGCTTTGACCTAAAGGCTTCTTTAACATAGAAAATACATCGAGATTAATATCAAAATTTAAATCATTTAGGCTAATCCATTAACACTCAGTGAAAACAAGTGGAATTAACTGATTTCATAAAAAAATGGAAAAAAAATTCTGGGCGCTAATAGGTTGACTAAAAATCATACAGAAATCATCCCAGAAATAAACCAGTTAACCCACTAACGCTCAGTGATTCCAAGTAGTATTAAATGATTTTATACAAAAAAAATAGAAAAAAAAATCTGGGCGCCAATAGGTTTAACCTAACCTTTTGAACGCTTTAATAAAGCGTTTAAAAGTTATTACGAAAATATGAGGAAAATAAGGGTCCTACCTCATTTTGAGCCACAGCGATTTTTTCGTAATTAAGTATAAAACTAAAAACTTATATGGGTTCATAATTCCATTATGTAACGCAAAATTTTACAATTTTAACCTCTCCCCTTCCCCGAAGTTACGCTTTGTAACGCTAAGACTTGCCGCCCTATAAATACGTAAAACTAGCAGTGAAGACCCCCCAACAAAATGTTGGGTGAAAACAAAAACAACAGTTTTATTTAAAAATAATAAATAGCGTTGCATAACGCTACATCAGTACCCCCCACTCGTAACGCATCGTAACGTTAGGCACTAACTTTCCCCTCTCCGCTAAGTGCGTTACGTATTTTAAGTATGACACCTTTTGGCAAAGAAATAAGATTTGCTGTATAATTTGTAGAATCGCATCCAAAAAAACAATGTAGGATAAAAGTGCAGGACAAACCTTGTGCGCTTTGGCGGGGCTGGAGCGGTCTTGCCCCTTTTGTTAGTGGTCCTTCGCATTTGCACAATACTGTTCTTCGATCCTCCTGTAAAAGTGGACAATTTTGAAGAAGAAATAGCATCTAAAAAAATATGAAATTTAAAAAATAACATTATGTGAATTTTAAAAGTTATTCACCATTGGTCTGATCCGATAATCCGACTAGTCCGTGAATGTTCCCTGTACTTCCTGAATGGGATTTTTTATAAGACATGTGTGGGGTTCCTAGAGGAATTGGAGGTGGTTCGTTTACAAGTAACTGTTTTTCAACCTCTGAAAATATATAAGAAATATAAATAAATTTAGAAAATAAGCCAAACTTTGAAAATCTCTAATTGCTACTATTATAACAGCTCTACAGCTCAAAAAATATTCTTTAGACATGCTAAATAAATCTAACATTGGTACTTCAATGTCCAAAAATAATAATGATTATACTTAAATTACTACACAATACCGGGTGTACCAGCTAAGATAGATCAATCGTTTATTGGCGTTATTATTAAAGCTATAAATATAAAATTTATGTCAATCAAGATACAAAAGCCCAAAAATCGATACGTGTGCCATAACAAACGTTTTTTACCACCTTTTATTTCTGAAATACAATTTTTTTAACTGTGGCTTTAAATGCTAATTAAAAAAAAAATATTATAAAATTAAACTATTCTTTAATTTTACATTTGCCTTGTAAATTCCGAAACATCGTATCTGAAAAATGACCACATGACAGGTATGTATAACAAATTATCCTTTTTTTAAAAATTAATAAGGTATTTATTTAGAACTTTATTAATTACATATAAACAAGAATAAGTTCTTATTCATATAAATTAGTCAATTATGAAATTACTACCCTACTAATTCCATAAAAAATAATAATTTCTAGTCTCTGGAAGTTCTCATTTTTCATATACGATGTTTTGGAATCTACAAGGCGAAATGTCTAGATAAATATCATATAAATTGTCAAAATTAAATAAACTTTAAAATGCCTTTAGGATTTAAACATTAAACAATTATAACGTATCGTTAACGTAAAAGTACCGTAAGTAGTATCAAAAGAGGCGTAAATGAACTTTATTCAGACTATTTCCTCCTCGGCCCCTGCTTCCATTGTGTCCCCTAAACATATCAAATGTACAACATTTTGTGCTCCCATTAAGCTCTTATAACTTTTTTTTTAACTTTTTTTGATATATCTAGCAGTTATTAAAATATAAGGATTGACATGACAAATGGACCACCCTGTATAAATATCCTGAAATATTAAATAGGTACCTTACAGGAAATTGTTGTTAAAATACAATTCACGGAAAAACCTTTTGCAGTAGATTAATCTATTGTTAATGTGATTTTCTGCATTTCCAATTAATCTATTTTCTACAACTTATACAACTTGATTTGTATAGGATGACCCCAGATCTAGTGAAAGGTAACTAGAAATGTAGTTAAAGAATACGTGTACAAACTGGTATACAGGGTGTTATAGTCATCCACACGGTAAAAAATCTCCGACGCAAGGGGGAGTAATCACCGAACGGACAGCGCGTTACGCCATAAGCGTACGTGCGTGCAAGTGAGACGCACTCACTTTCCACACATCCGTGTGTCGAACAATATAAAGGTACTAAATTTAAGAGGTAATTCTATATCCAACAATATGAAAGAGGTCCTATAAAGGTATGTCCAGAAATAATCCCTAAGGGAGCTACAGCCCTCTTCAGGTCAGTTTAAAATATGGTTTTTAATTATCTCTGAAACTCTATGAACCACAGCAACGAAATTTTGCACATGCCTTAACATTTGATCCCATTTTTATTTTGAAACTTTAATCAATGGCGTGCAAAACGGGGGGGGGGGGGCGTTTTTACTTTTTTACCCCAAACTTTTTTTCATTTTCTCAATAAAATATACTGTACTTCTTATTAAACATGGTATAGCCACGGATTTTCGAGAAAACTGCAGTTAGGGGGATAATTTTACTTCCCAAGCATCAAAAATAGGAACTAAAAAATTCGCCAATACTGTAGGGGATTCTAAATCAAAAGTTTTTAAATAAAGTTCCTCTATATCTAAGCTCAAAATTCAGTCTTAAGAGTATTGGCCTCTCAAAAAATTACGATTTGTAAAAATCAACTTTTTTTAATAGTTTGATGTAAAATTACACTGCAGTATCAAAATTTTATTTTTATTTTTATTGACGCATTTTTGATGTTGGGAACGTGAAATTATCAGTGTTATTCAATTTTGATTGGTTGAAAATCAAAAAATAAAGGGATTTGATTGGTATATTATAAGTTTGTAAAATAGTCTATTTAATGCAGTTTTCTCGAAAACGATTGGCCCTAGGGTTTTACATAAAGAGTACCTTTTTAATGTATGTTTAACCAAGAAATCATATTGCATTGATAAAGTGTCGAAAAAACTACACACAAAAAAGTCTGGGGTACATTTTTTTTGCACGTCCCTGGTTAAAGTTATCAAATAAAAATTGTATAAGCCTTTATCAATGTTAGGGCATGTGCAAATTTCGTTGCTGTAGTTTGTAGGGTTTCATTTTATTGAAACCCTATTTTAGACGGACATTAGGAAGGTCGAGTTCCGTTAGGGATGATTTCCGGATCAATCTTGGGAACTTTTTTTTATATTTTTGGATTTGAAGTCACCCGTTAAATTTGGTACCTCTATTTATAAAATAATAGTTGTAAAATACATTTAGTACAGTATATAATTTATTCAAATAATATGTTGCTAGTAGGATATGAATAACAAAACCTAAACTCTACTAGTTTGATTTATTACCCAGGTGTTAAAATTAAGTCTGTTCCATGTGCTGGAGCAAAAAAATATTTCTAGCAATTTTCCTACCTTTTAATGAAAAATAATACACTAGCCTTATGTATATGATATTTTTTTAACCGCCAATCCAATCCAATGCCACTCAAAAGTATAATTTGTAAAATTCTAGTTATTAGTTAGGGAGAAAATGTTCCTAAATTGCGGAACGTCTTTTATACCCATAGAGTCATCATATAGAAATCAAGCTTCAATGTTTTTGATATATGAATTAAAATAAAAGTTGCACACATGTTTTCGGTCATTTCTGGGTTAGTATTAATGTGTTATGGTTAATTACACAAGTTAAATAAGCGTTAAACCTATTAGTAAATTTAAGTAAAAAGCTGTATTTAGTATTCATACTTTATCACATACCCTCAGTAATACTAGACTCCTGAAACATATTTTCCAACGAATGATGAATATCTGAAAACGATGGCCTGTCATTGGCGTGCCAGTGCCAACACTGCTTCATCAGTTCGTATATCTTCGGCGGACATCCCGGAGGACACTCCATTCTGTACCCCTTCTCCAGCATATGATACACATCAGTCAAGTCCACCCCTGGATAGGGCGACATACCATACGTTGCAATCTCCCAGAGCAAAATCCCGAACGCCCAGACGTCGGATTTCGTCGAGAATTTATTGTACGCTAAACCTTCTGGAGCTGTCCATTTGATAGGAAATTTGGCACCTGCGTGAGCTGTGTAAGTATCGTCACGCATTAACCTAGCTAAACCAAAATCGGCTACTTTCACAAGGTGATTTTCACCCACTAAACAATTCCTAGCTGCCAAATCCCGATGTATAAAACTACGGCTTTCTAAATAACTCATACCACTGGCGATTTGAGTCGCTATATACATCAACACTACCGCGTTAATTTGATCCTTGTTCCCGTTTCTGAGGTAATCTAACAAATTCCCCTTACTCATAAACTCAGTAATTATATAAAATGGAGGTTCCCTAGTACAAACCCCCATCAGCTGCACTAAATTAGGATGTTTCATTTCCTTCATTATTGCAGCTTCTTCTAAAAAGTCTTTTAATGCCATCGTGTCTTCCTTTAAAGTTTTCACAGCTACCGTCATGTTGTACCGCTTCCAAACCGCTTCGTATACGTCACCATATTGTCCGCCTCCTAACTTATGTCTCATTACTATGTCAGTTCTGTTTATCTCCCATTCATCAGGTTCGGGACTTAAAGGAAATACTGTAGGTTTATTGTGTTTTGGTGCAGGGTATAAAAGTTGGGTTATTAGACCGTCGGATAGCATAGAATGATGGTGTACCAACTCAGCTAGAGTATTAAATTTACTTTCTGCCGTCACGTACACCTTTCCCTCTGCATCTTCGTTAATTCTATAGTGATATACCCTGCCCTCGTACCGCAACGATATACTTCTCTGTCCAGGACTGGATTCCGATTCTCGAACTAAAAAACTGCCGTTTATTCCAGAACTAAGTAAATATTCCGCAGCGTTTCTAGATATAGGTCCGTGGTACCATGAATGTTTTTCTAAAGAGTTGACGGGTGTAACGTAGTTTGAGGGTACCCAACCTACTTGATTTGAAGATGAATGCGCCTCGCACCACTCCCCGCTTTTGTTGTAACTTAATATTCGGACTTGTTCACCTGGAAAGACAAAAAATTCAATGAAACATTGTGCAATGTAAAACCAAGTACAACTTCAGTAAAATAGTAGATTCTATAACTAGTATGGAATAGACAATATTCCGCGCAAGCGGAAAGTTTGTCAAACGAACCGGCAGGCAGGTATGACGGTCCCGCGAGCGCGGAATAACTATTCCATACGTGTTGTAGACTATACTTTTTCTTCGACTGCAAATATGAAACACTTTATGGCTTTAAAGTGCGGACAAGGTTAAAAACAATGTTTTTTGCGACTCGACATTGTAAATGCAACAAAACACATATTTTTAAATAATGCAATTCATGTTATTTAATAATTTTATCGAATCAGTACTTAAAAAAGACTTTTATTTAATTTTAGCACATATTTACAAATTATAATGCAAAAATTGAAGGTTATGTCAGATTGATGTGACAGATATCAGGTTTAAATATTTAACAATAGATGGAGCAGTTTTAATTTTTTGAACTAAATTGATAAAAAAACTGGTCAAATATTAAGAAAAACTAATAAACTTTATGTAATTTTAACGCAAATCTTTAAATTGCATTAAATTATTTATTATTTCATGGTGAAATTTATATATTTTTGCTAATTTTGCTACAGTTTTCTTTACTCTTATAAATAAGAGATGTGCTCATTCTAAAACTTGATGCGGAATATTCATACCGTATCTAGAGCTAGAATGGATTCATTCTGCGTTTGAAAAGTGTGTGTATTTGCTTACATACTAAAGCAGTCGTAGAAAAATATAGTACCTACATATATGTACATAGTATGCACACTATGTACTATATTCTAGAAACAAAATATCAATTAATACCTATAAAAGTTTTGATTCAAACTCATGATGGTTCTTGTAAAGCACACGATAAGTGAGATAGGAAAATTCGTTATTTAAAATTTTTAAATTGATTTAAAAATACATCAACGGGTAAAAAAAATTGTTTATTTTTTTTGGCTGAATCTTATAAGATTACGCTTAAAAGTACATTATACAAGTATCCTAAATAAGTAAGCCGCTACACTTTAAATAATGACAATTAGCAATTCAAAATCCAATACAAATTAATAATAATAATAATCGTTTATTTAGCACAGCTGGCTATACACTACAATATTTATATATTAAAGTTTCTAAATGTTTTTACAAATACAAATACCATCAAAAACTATTAAAAATGAGTTTTAACATATTGATACAGTAAACTTTTAATACTGTTAAGATTATCACAATTTTTAATACTAGTAGGTAACTGGTTAAAAGTTTGCAAGGCTTTAAAAAATATTGATTTTTCCGTTTTCTTTTGCTTAACTGGTTCAATGACAAAATCTAAATTATTTCTGGTAGCATATTCGTGAACCTCATGAACATACTTTAATTGACTTGATAAATATTCGGGCAGTAATTTAAATTTCATTAAGAAAATATATGTTAAAGTTTTAAATAATATTCTTTGTTTAATATTTATCATATTTAACGTTTCTAGCATAATACTAATAGGTGTATACCTACTACATTTAAGTATAATTCTCATACACTTGTTTTGGACAATTTGAAATTTATTTATTTGATCTTTGTTTAGTAAAAAAAGTATAGTTGAACAATATTCTACATGTGGGGCAATAATTGACTTATAAGGAAACCGCTCACGGATCAGCAGGAATTAAGAAAAAACGAAAAAAGTTCATTACTAAATCTGCAAGCAAAACTTGTTTTCGTATTAATAAACATAAACATTTAAAATAGTCCAACGGTGACATTTTTTAGCGAGCCTATTAGATAGCACTAGCACCCAGGGGCGCGCGCAGGATTTTTAATAGGGGGGTGGGTGGCAAGCTTATTCGCCTTTACAACTTTTTTTGTTAAATTCCCAAAAAGGGTCAGTCTTTTTCCGGGGGGGTTAATATGAAACAGATTGAATGGCATTATCACGTTTAATACAATATTTAGCGCCGCAGGAGAATTTCATATGCAATTATTTTATAAAATCTATTAATTAATATTGCGATATCAGACTATTGGCAATCAAGATAAGCGCCGCAGGCGAATTTTTTTTATATTTTTTGGTTCACGTATTTTCCTAACATCCTAACATCAAATTTAAAAAGAAAAATATTTATCTACGCGCGTGATTTAAAAAGCTCTTATTTCACGTGAGTTAGGAGCTTCTTAACTCCCGCATTTTTATATAAACACTATTTTTTAAAAAAAGAGTCCCAATTTATTGCGAATAACTTTTAAAAACAAAACGTCTAAGAGCAGTGGTTCTTAATGCGGGAGGGGGGGGGGGATTTTAAATTTCGGATCAGCCTTTCGCGGTCCCAAATCCCTGGGATTTTTATTAAAAGAGATAAATAATTTCAAAGTTCAGAATTTGTCGAAAAATTTAGGTTAAAAGTTCGACCAATCAGAAAACACCCGGCCTATTTCCTCAGATTTTATATAACGATACCTTGGCTTTCAAAGGTAGAACTACCCCAAAATTTCGAGTTTCGGGGTGATTTTTGCACAAAATTTCTTCCTTGACTATCGGATTGAATTTGCGTTCTAAAATTTCCTGGAACAAATCCTTTTTATTCCCGGAAAGTGTGAAAAAACAACGGGAATACACGTGAGAAGTCACGTACTGATATCTGGTGTTGGCGACAAATTCTATTCTGAAATTAGGCTCTAGGCGGAATTTAGGACCAGAAATTAAATCTACGTAACCTTATCAAACGATTGATGTATCATAAGTCCGGTTTCGATAAACAATAAGGGCCTAAGCGACATAAGCATTATTATGTCTCAGCTCTACTTAAACAACTATGAAAGGGTACAGCGTTTGATGTTTTCGTTAATTACTTTCTGAAAACAAAACTTTTCCGGTCCAAACCTTTACCAGTTTATTTTTGATACTCCGAGTCCATTTTATACCCGATACTAAAATTACTAAAATTAAGGTGCTGGGGGTGTCAAAAGCCTGGGCTTCTGAGCTTTTCCACTTAAGGGCGTAAATAAAATATTGTACAATACACGTGAGTTAACCCCATTTCACACGCGTATCTTAATGATGCCATTAACTCACTTGTATCGAAAATATCTATTATAAAACTTTAATAACCAGAAAAAACTTTTTAAAAAAATAAAAATTTTAGAAATATTCAGGTTTCGCATTTCTAAGATACATGTATGCAAGATTTAAAAAAACAATGTTTAAAAAAAACTTTATAATATATATCTGAAAAGCCAGGGGGCCGCGGCCCCCCACTGCTCTCCTCATGGGGCGCCCAAGCTAGCACCAAAAATTTAGTTTTTGCCTAAAAAGAAAATAAAAAAGTTTAGTTAGTAGAATTTTTCCGCTGATTTCAAATCTGTATTCAAAATTATTCTATATCAAACCAAGTCTTTAAAAAACAAATTTCTTATGCCATGGCATGCCACCCTAATATGGTTTGAAATAGAAAAAGTGGAAAAAATCCTAAGTAAACCTTTTTGTTTCCTTTTTAGACAAAATCTGAATTATTGGTGATCACTGCTACCTAATAGGATGGCTAAAAAAATTCACCATTGAATTATTTTAAATTTGTTTTATCAAAAATGAGGTCCTGGTAGCAGATTTCGTGGTGCATTTTTTCTTTTACTTTCCAGCCGAAACGTGAGCTGCTGTATCTCATACCTTTTTTTAAACTAAGTTGGTTTTCCCCTCCAGCTTGAAAATCGTACAGCGCGACAAACAGCTGAGGATCGTCCTCCTCTTGTGCTAGGAGGTTTTCCTTGGACGTCCATCTGTTGGCCGTTTCGAGTGACATGGGCGTAGACGGTGCACCAGAAGTGGAAGTGCTCGACAAGGTGCCGATGGTGCCCCCCGAACCCAAGGTGCTTGAGTTGAGGGTACCCGGAGGATCGCTTTCCGGAAGGTTGGGTATGTGCGGAAGTGGCCTGCTTTGCAACAGCGCCTCTGCAACAGAAGAAAATAATGATTAATTTACATAATTTTTTATAAGTAAATACTAGGTATACCGAGCTCGCGAGGGGTTAATTACTGGGATAATTCTTTTCTTGCTTGACAATTATGAAAAAGGTTGTACACTGATTGCCCATGATTAATAGATAGTTATGGACGTTTTATTGTACATGTTTTTGTTCAGAAAGTACTACCTCCCTATTGAAAATGATGAGAGATGAGTTTCACCCGCTCAAGTACGGTTTGTGCACCATTTATACCCGCCCAAACCCGTCATTTTCAACAGGGCTTGTCTAATATTGTGTCTATTTTTATTACTGAAGAGTTGCTCCATGACGAAAAAACGTAGTTATTTTTCTTAAAAATAATGTACTTTTTAGGTTTTTTAAGGGCTTACCAGATTATACAATTTACGGGACCAAAGACTAAAAATGAATGAGGTCTCTTAAGGACTAAACTAGGCTAGATTATATGCAGAAGTCCTGCAACAGGACTAAAAACCGAATTTTCAATTAAAGGTTAAACTATTTTATAGTAGTATTACGACTATTCAAACGTACGTCATCACAAAATAATCATCATCATCATCAGTAGTTGGTTTGCATCTTTGTGCCTACCTAAGCCGAGATTTCACCATTTACCACGGTAATTCGCTGTTGTGGATGATCCGAAAAATAAAACTACCATGGTGAAATACATAATATCATATTATGCAAAATACCAGGGCTCGTACGAGGGTATTTAGGCAAATTCAATTAATATTTTATATTAATTGATCAACCTTGGTACTATTTTGTGATGACAACCATTCGAATAGTCGCGATTCTACCTATAGTTATCTATGATATGATAAAATTGTATAAACGTAGTTCAACAAGTGGCCAATATAATACAGTAGTACATTTTTTTGCAATATTACGCATGGCTAAGTATTATTATTCATAGATGAAACATAATTCAAATTCCAGACTATAACGGATAAACCGTCAATAACAAAAAATTATATCAAGGTTTCCGGGACCCTAGAAAACCTTCGTCATTTAAAGGTTACAATTAAACATATTTCAAAAATTCTAGAAGGGCTAGTACAAGCCAAATGCATATTCGGGGCTTTCTTTGATATTCTTAAATAAATAATAATATAATTTTTCTAAATAAATAATATTTATTTATTTATTTATTCGTTTATACTCGTCACAGGGACCTTTACAAGCTTTTGAAAACGGAACAAATTCTATTCTCTCTGCTTTTAACTCACCATGCCTTATTGTAGGTAAACTTGGGTTTAACTTTTGATTCCAATCTTAGGTTTAAAAGGCACATTAATACTAGTATTGGTAAAGCTTATGGTTGTCTTAGAACTTTGTACTCTGTTAGAGAGTTTTTAAATACAAAATTAAAAATAATTCTTTGCAACTCTTTAGTGTTATCTCAGTTTGCGTATTGCTACTTAATTTATAACTCATGTTTAGATGCAGAAAGTAAGAGGAAAATTCAGGTAGTACAAAATTCATGTGTAAGATTTATTTATGGCATTTCACGATACCAACACATATCTCACAAATTAAAAGAGCTGCAATGGCTGAAAATAGAAAATTTACGAAGATTTCATGCAGGTTGCTTCTACTTTAAAATTTTAAAATGTAAATGTCCTCCTTACTTGTATGATAAAATTACTTTTAGAACGGATGTACACAATTTAAATTTAAGACATCGAGGCTTAATCGATATTCCTATTCATAAAACTGTATTTTTTGAACGAAGTTTTAGGTTTAACATTGCCAGGTTTTTTAACTCGCTACCCTCTTGGGCTACGGATATATCTTTATCTTCGCAAAGATTCAAAATTAAACTAAAAAGATATCTTTTATCATCTCAGGAATAGGTTGTTAATAAAGAAAAAAATGTAATAATTTTCTATCGGGCAAAATGTGATTTCAGTTATGTTTTTGGTTAGCTATTATAATGGTGGGTGCTAATTAGTCTACAATAAGGGTAAAGTGGAAGATCAGATTTTTACCTTGGTAAAAAAATTGAACTTGGTCCTTAAGATTATCATGAATTTAATATTATATTTAAGATTATTTTGTATATATTTTTTGTATGTTTTTTTTCTTCATGATAATAAACACATTTGAATTTGAATTTGAATTTGAATTTACCTCAATAACAAAATTACTGATTGAAAATAGCATAAAAAATCACTCAATGAAAAAAAAAGTATTTATAATTTATAACAATTGACTTGAAATCGTCAAGGTTTTGTTAGCAAGTTCGAGATAATTGTTTTAATCCATAATTATTAAATACTGCAATACATTGTTTTTGTATGGATATTAAATAATTTTTGTAAAAAATAGTTTGTTTATTGGAAAATTTATTTTCGCAACCTATAAATAAGTGCTTATTCACAAGCTCTCAGAAGAACATAAAACATAATGCGATGCCGTGATTGGCTTGATGGGCCGCCATGTAAGCCAATCACGGCATAGCATTCTTATGTTTTATGTTCTTATGCAAGCTTCTGGATATGCCTTAACGGTCACATTGCAGTGCAAATTTTGTATTGTTCTTGGAGCCACTGTTGCCAACTCTTAAACTTGGATTATCTCAAATAAACTGAGATTAAGTTAAAAAAAAGCTGCGTTCTGATTGGCTCACCCTCAATTTAATTCAAGTTTAAAGTTAAACTATCGTTGATGTTAATGGCCCTTAAACAAAAATGTTGCAGTCAATCATAAAATTTGATTTATTTAATAATATTATTTAATTAGTATTGTCTGTATTTTTCACTGTCACTTTATTCAGCGAGAGGAATTCATTGTAAAGGGCCGAGGAATTCCCATAGGAATTTCTTTAGGAATTTATTGAGATTTCTTGGAATTCAATGGAATTCCCAGTTTCGTTGTACAAATTTTCGAGGTTTAACAAATTGTAACAAGGTTGTACAAATTTTCAAGGTTTAACTCTCTTTATAAAAATTACTGAAAAACCACTTTATAGTTACAAGATTTGTATTTAGGGCTTTGAAACCAGATGGTTTCAAATGCTAGATGTCTGGTATCGCTAAGAGCAATCTAAAAATGAAGTGGATGCATTTTGCAACCGACAAATATGGTGGGATGCTATGACTATCTTGGTCTAACTTTGAGTCTTAGACCAAATAAAACAAATGCGTGTCCTTGTAAGGTTACCTATTTATAAAGACCCCCACTCCTAGATGTGATCACAGAACTCAAATGTTATTGTTAATAGTTCTAATTTGTGACATTATTTATGGACTAAATCCGTAGAACCAAATTTTAATAAAAAATAAACAATTTTTTATAATCATAATTATCTATGCCTGTGGGAGTATAATATGCTGAAGAATCCAAATAAGGTTGAAACAGCACTGTCCACAGTTTTCCTATAATAGTATTACCCAACGAACTAAAAACTCTTCTTTCTAGAATACGCATACCGTTAATATAAAGTATAGCCAACATCTCGGTTTATTTGTAAACAAATAGTAGGTATATTCAGGCCTGAACAATAACAATTACCAGTAACTTGTATTGTTGTCTCTGTTAGAACAAAGATGTGCGAGTAAGCGCCACTTGCACCAACGATGGTTTAGCTTTAAACTTGGATTAAGTTGACGGTCGATCAATCAGAACGCAGCATTTTTAACTTAAACTCAGTTTAGTCGAGATAATCCCAGTTTAAGAGTTGGTGCAAATGGCCCTAAGACAGACGAATGTTTATGTTGCCGACGTTTTTGTCAGTTTTAACGAATGAAATGCCAATTCTAGAGAGAATAGTTATTAGTTCGTTGGTATTACCATGGTGGTAGGTGGCAAGCCTTACTGCGTGCTGTCAACCAATGTTTCTATTCGTCCACCATACCACGAGAAAACCTTTCAATCAACAATCATTTTTTGTTTAAATTACCTCCTATAGACTATTTATCATGGAAATGAAAAAATTATGTAATCTAGCTGCAACATTTATATATTTTCTAAATTGTTACGCACATATCACTGTACAATTTTGTAAAGATTATAAAATCCTATTTCAGAAAGCATTAAACATCCAAATAAATGTTTAAAAGTTTCACAGTTTTTAATGCACTTTAGGTGTAGTTTTTAAATTGTTCATTAGTCAGTTTAAAACAAAAACGTATAATTTTCCGTACACATATGCACAAGATAACAAGAGAACTAGTTATGGCGATATAAAAAAGATAAAGCCGAAAATTAACGTGGGTAGTGTGTTAATTCCACTTAATATCATTTACAAATGTGTACATGTATATACATGTATGGTATATAACGTGTAAAACTGATCATTAATAAGGTAATTAAGATCCAGGCAGGGCCCCCAGTGCCTCTCGGGTTGATTTTGAAAAAGTCCAAAATGATCAAAATTTGCGTTACGTAATACTTGAACGTCTCCTAACGGTAAAAAATGAATCCTAAATAATGCAAAAATACCTTAATTTACATATAAGTAATTGTAATATACTTGACTATGTTTAATTCTTGAATATGTAGTAAGTAATTTATGAAGATTTTGGAAATATGAACACCAACTTATAATACTCTTCTGGCATTTCGTGCTGTAAAGAGTATAATAATACATCTTGTGTAGGTGTAAAAGAGGCACTAAGATAACATACCTTAATTTCAAATTATTGGATATGCATAAGATTATTTCTGAAATATTGTACATCATTAGGCACATCCGGGATATAAATATATTATGAACGGATATCTAAATAATGATGTTAATCTGTTTAAGTAATTCTTTCATATATCCACATTATAATAAGTTAATAGTTCCTAGTGTCCCACCTAGGAATTCTCGAGAATCGAGATTTCTCGCTTTGAATAGAATAGAATAAAATTTATTTAACCACATAACATTACAATACATGTTTCTGGTCCGTCAAAAATAAATAACAAATATGTTAAAAAATACAAATAATTAAAATCATTCATGGCAGGATCCTCCATATCCACTTATGCTGTAAAAGCACTCATTTATTAGGAATTTTTTTAATTTTGGACTCAAAAATTGAAATAGGCAGGCCTTTTAAACTACCAGGGAGTTTATTATATAAGCCTATATCCAACGAGTTTTTTTTTTACTTTTAGTAAGTCGTAAGAACGTGGGTTTTAGGAGATCGGCATTTCTAGTGCCGTAGTTATGAACACTAGAATGAGTCACATATTTATGTTTATTTTTATGAACCTCTGCCAGACTAGAAGATAAAAAGGGAGGGCAAAGACAAAATGCCAAATTTCTGAAAGAGAGCCTTGCAATGAGTATCGTGCTTTTCGCCAGCAATGCATCGTACAGCCTTTTTCTGAAACCTTAAGATTTTTAAGGAGTCGGTGGAGTTCCCCCATAGGAGAACGATAACGAGTGAAATAGACCAAAGTAGCTAGTTCGAAGTGTATTTAGATCAAGCATACTCTGAGTATGCAGAAGAAGAAGAAGACTGATGAAAGAACAGAAAATATTAGAATTAGTTATTTTAATTGTAATTTGTATGGGTGTCGTATCTATTGAAGTTTTTTATCAAAATGTACATATCTGTCTACTCTGACTATGAAAACTTTGCTGGTATATATTAAGGAATGTTGATAATGAATTAAACGGAATTCGAAACGTCCACAATAATATTAAATTCAAGTTTTTTGCTCTACCCGATATACCCAAAAACCAATACACAATTTACAAAGACGGGAAGAAACCAGACATCGAAAAGTAAAAAAGAAGAATAAACGAAAACATAACTCATGTTATATTCTCTTCCGAGATTTCTTATATTAGTGTATCAACTTAGAACATCCTGTATATTTTTAAAACAGGTTTTACGAATTTATATCGAAAAACTATTATTAATAAAATTAAATTCCACGTTAATAGACTATTATTAATTTTAAAATATTTCTTTAGGTATTTTGATAATTATCTAAGATGCATAATAATTAAAATGTTACGCTTGTCAAAAGTTTTGACTCAAAACTAATATAAAGCCCTAAAATTAAACTACAACTTCAATGAAGACGAATACGTATACAATATTAACCCTGCGGCATCCGATCTTGACCAAATCTCTAATACAGGATGATCCTACATCCGAAAATAGGTTCCTATAAAGGATGGTCCGGAAAGGAGGCCTAAGGGAGTTAGTTAAAAGGGCCGTAGCTCCCTTAGGGCTCATTTCCGGAACAACCTTTACAGAAACTTTTTTTGGATTGAAAATCACCCCTCCACATTTTTTCCGTCAGTTCTGGGCCACCCTGTATATTGAATATTATTGAATAAATATTTTTCTTAGATTATGTAAGATTCTGATGATTTTAGTGAGTCCTGTATATTAATTAATATACTACGGTTATGATTATCTTTAGAACACCTTCTACCAATATCCACTGTAAGTTTGCTTTTGCCATTCTTTGAAACTTAAACTGACCTAGCGTGTATCTGTATCTGTACCTGACTATCTTATATTTGTATATTGATATTAATAAAACTGAAATAAAGTTGTATTATTTCAAAATGACAGCATGCCTAACCCTATTTTTTAAAAATGACAAATAACTCAGATGACACGATCTATGCAACTTTAATTTTAAATATTGGGTATTCCGCAAGGATCTTTGCTGTAGCTGGATTTAATGGCCGTGATGGTACTAGACCTACTAAAAACCATTCGAGTAAATCTTAGAAATATGCGTTAACTATAAATGACTAGCAATAACATAATAATAACTGTTAGTTAAATAGTTGCAACCGTTAATGTACAAAAATAATAAAACCACAATCAAGATGTGATGTACATACAGGGTTTTCACATATGAGGTAAGAAACTGAAAAGATTGATTCTACCGAGGATTCTACATTAAAAAATATAAAATACTTTTTGAGAAATAATGGTCCAAAATTTATTCCTAACTTAGGAATTCTAATTAGGGTCCCTTTAAGGGCTGTATACTCTTAGGATCTATATTTGTAGACTACAAACACCGTCCGAATGTCATTTACAACATCCTTATTTTTAAACTATATTAGGTTTATCTTACGATAAACTACCTTCTTAAAGGTCCAGAAATGAGTATAAACAAATAAACAATAAACAGAACCCTACCACCCCTATATTGAAACCGATTGCCGCTGTTACAATGGGAACTTTTTGTATAATTTTAAAAGAAGAAAAATGTAGATAATATGTTTTGACTAAAAAAAAGGCAAAATTTATGTTGGTGTTTTATACTTACTATAAATATTTTTTGGTACATTATAGAGCACTTTATTCGTTAATGTATTTATATCATTTCATTCTTAACTATTTTAATTTTAATTTAACAAAAATCGGTATAGGTAGTTGACATTCTAAAAATTAAACAGTAAATTTACCTAAACCTAAGGCCTTACATAAAGGGATATGGAATATTTTAAAATTACGAAATTTAATAATGTTTTTTATATATCCTATTTTTTACTTTTTTATATTTCAAAGCGCTTTTGTATTACCTATATCTATTAAATTTATTAGATCAATTTTTGTATCGGATTATTGAACTATTCGACACTCCCAAGCAACAAGGATGTAACTCAAGTTAGACCCATTTTGAGTTATACTCATAGGTAAACGCCTTGAAAAAAGACACACATGGTGGTACTACTCAGGTTTCTCCACAGTCCACTTTAAGCAAAAGTTTACTTAAAATCACTAAAGTAAAAAATTCTAAACTTGAATATTATCAGAAACAAACAGTAAATAAACAATAAATACTTAAACAGTTAAATAGAGAATTTTATAAGCTTTCAAATGATGTATCACATGACTTCCTTTTCCACTTCAATCATTTACGTACCCTTAAATAACAAAAAAAAATATTTTAGAAATTTTGCTGTCGTGAAAAATGACAATATATGAGTTACGGCTTTGTTGCTTGGGGGTATCGTATTATGTTTAAATTAAAAAGTATCCCTATAATATTACTGCCTGATGTCAATGATAAGAAATGTCATCTAAAACTCTAACTAAAACGCTTGATGGCTTTACATACAATTTTATGATCGGTTTAGGTAATTTTACCTCTAAAATGTCTAGTTTTTATTGTTTTTATCGGTAGGTATTGATTTAATACAGGTTAATTTTAAACATACACGGTGTATTTGAAATAGCATCGGAAATTTTAACAGATGATTCTACATCATAAAATATGACAAAAAGTTCCTATAAACATATGTCTAAAAATGCGTCATAAGGGAGCTACGCCCCTTTGAAAGTGGCTAAAAAAATCGGTTTTTATTTAATAACTCAGGAACCCTTTGAGATATATCAACGAGGTTTTGCACGTAAACTAATCCTACCAAGGCCCGTTTTTATGTGTTATTTTCATGTACTTATTTCATCCAGGGGTGTGCGAAACGGGGGGGGGCGTATCAGTTTTTTGTCCCAAACTTTTTTGCAATTTTATTTTTGAAATATGATTCCTCAGGTCAAAATACATAAAAAAGGTACTCTTGGTGTAATACTGTAGGATTAACCGTTTTCGAGAAAAATTCATTTGAAGGTGAAATTCCACGGTTCGAGGACGAATAATTAAATACTAAAATGTTGAAAACCAAAATTTTAATGATGCAGGGCGAATGTACATTAAAAACTAAGAAAAAAACCTCATATACAGGTACTTCCAAAAATCAATTCTAATGGAGCTATTATGGTCTCCTAAATATGCACCATTTTTAAAGGGCTATGGTAGCTTTAAAACCGTTTTTTCGACCTACATGTATGGAAACTTTTTTTCTTAGTTTTTGATGTAGAATAACTATGCATCATTAAAATTTTGGTTTTCGACATTTTAGTATTTAATTTTTCGTCCTCGAACCGTAAAATTTCACCTACAAATGAACTTTTCTCGAAAACGGTTAATCCTACAGTATTACAACAAGAGTACCTTTTTTATGTATTTTGACCTGAGGAATCATATTTCAAAAATAAAATTGCAAAAAAGTTACACAGAAAGAAGTTTGGGACAAAAACTGATAAGGCCCCCCCGTTTCGCACACCCCTGGTTTAAATAAGTACGTGAAAATGACATACAAAGATGGGCCTTATTAGGATTAATTCACGTGCAAAACCTCGTTAATATATCTCAAAGGGTTCCTTATTAAATAAAAACCTATTTTTTTAGCCAATTTCAAAGGGGCGTAGCTCCCTTATGACGTATTTTTAGACATATGTTTATAGGAACTTTTTGTCATATTTTATCATGTAGAATCACCTGTTAAAATTTCCTACGCTATTTCAAATACACCCTGTATACGTAGAGTAGAAAATTCTGTATCCAATTTTGTAAAAATACAGATTTTGAAAAAAAAATTAGGTTTAGGCAAATTTACCTCCTAGCCGACGTATTGTAGAATAAAATTTTATCTTACGTTATTCTGCTTTATGTAACGGTGAGAATTAATTAATGTTATAATAATTATTATGCATCTATAATATAGCTATATATATTTATATGTTTTAATCTTAAAGGACAAGTTCGCCATAAATTCATTTTAATTTATTTATAATTAAATTATTGGTTTTCATAACGGAAACCGTACAAAAAAAATAGTTTCTATTATAAGGTTAATTACCTAAAATACGGATCATTTAGTTTTACTTTTTAATTAAACTTGTCTAAAATTACCTTTCTATTATATCATCATGATTAAGTTATCAGTCCTAAGACTGATTTAACACGTTCTCTGCCGTTACTTACGCGAGTACCTCTCTGCAGTGCCGACGGAATAATGAGCTTAAATATAGCCGATTTACACACATTAATACATACAGTGCGGTCCAAAAGTCACCCCACCCCCCCTTTTAACTTTTGAACGAGTTGAGATATCGACTTCAAATTTAGAACTCTTAAATAAGACAACTTAAACTATCTTTTAGCATATATTTTATATTTTCAGCTCTTAAAATATGGGCAGGGGGGCATGAGGAGACATTTTTTTAAATGGAAAGGGGGGTCGTGTGATACATCATTTTAAAGCTTATAAAATTCTTTATTTAAACTAATATTTTTAATTTTTTTTTTAATTTTTTTTAAGGTTTTGATTTTTCATTTTTTTGTGCTAAAACATTTGATTTTTTAAGTTTTTTTTATAAATTTTTATTTATGTCAACTAAAATTAGTTTAAAAGTATAATTAACATTTTTTTTATGATGAAATTAGGCATTTTTAAAAAATTATTTGTTTTTTTTTTTAGAGAAATTTTGACATTAATACCCATTTTGAACCCCATTTTAAACCCAATTTTTTTTTTATTTAAAAATATGGAGTTAAATGGAGTATTTTACAAGCTTTAAAATGATGTATTACACAACCCCCTTTCCATGTAAAAAAATGTGCCCCCATGCCCCCCTGCCCACATTTTAAGAGCTGAAAGTATTAAATAAATGCTAAAAGATAGTTTGTTGTTAAAAAGTTGTCTAAGTTGTTAAAAAGTTGTCTTATTTAAAAGTTCCAAATTTGAAGTCGATATCTCAACTGGTTCAAAAGTTAAGAGGGGGGGGGGTGACTTTTGGACCGCTCTGTATATACATACATACATAGACTATTAAACAAATTACGCTACTTTCTTGGTCAGTCGGGTAAAAAGACTCGTTTCTACTGAATACTTAATAATTTATTGTTTGTTTGTTTATTTCCAAGAAATAATGTTGAAGATATCCTCCCAAAAAAAATTAAAATTATCACGAAATCCTTGGAAGAACTGAATCATCATTTACCCAAAATACAACATTGATTAATTTTGTAACATTAATAAAAGTTATTATATCGTCGGCTTACAAGTAAAGAGCACTAAGTCCAAAAACATGGTTTTGAGATATTGACAAATTTAACTCTCATTGTTGTTTTTTAATTTTTGTAATTGTTTTTGGAAAAAACTACCGCAAATTGCAATGACATGTTTGGACATAATAATGTCTCATTTGCAGTTAAATAAAGAAAAATTGAAGTAGTTTAATTCAACTAAATTTGAAAAAAGACATGGACTTAGTGCCTTTTACTTGTAGGTCCACGACGTCGGCTTACAAGTAAAGAGCACTAAGTCAATAAAATAATATAAAAAACAACTATTTAAAATTAAAACCCTTCTATTAATTAAACGTAATGTATAACTATAAACACAGGTGTCTTGAATCAAAATAAAGTTTTTTTTTCTGGCGCCAAAAACTCTCTTCACAGATTGAAAGAGGGTTGTCTGAAGAATAAAACCTGTTAATATTAAAATCCTCCCCCGAGTCCTTTTCGAGAAAATGGGGATTAAAAAGGCTTAAATGGGCCTAAATTTAGTGTTCTAGGGATTGCATAAAAATGGCTAACTCGACGAAAAAAACTGTTCTGTTATAAAAGATAGACAAAAATATTATCTACAAACCACTTTTTTAATGAACTCGCTAGCTTAAACCCTTACCGTTTTATAGCTCAAACAAAGTTGCATATTAAGATAGCTTATTGTCAATCATTTTTTAAGCATGCATATTTTGGGTTTTTGTAAAAAAACTCAAAAACCACAATTCCAACAACAAAAATAGTTATTACATAAAAGATTCTTAGTTAAATTCAACACAAACCAACATTTTGTTTATCTTAATAGCTTTAATAGATCAAGAGATATATAGCTTCAAATGTTATCGTTTTAAATTTCATGTTACAATTTTTTCCTTCATATGCAATAAATTGGTTTTTTGTAAATATCTTAAAATCGAGTAGGTAAAAGAAAAAAAATCATATGAGTGAAAAAATAGTTAAGAAAATTATCTAAAAAACGCTCTTTTATTTGTTTACTTAGCTCTTTTGGTTTGCAAACTATAGCTCGTGAAAGTAAGAAAATATTGTAATAATTTTGTATATATATATATATATAATTTTTTATAATATTAATATGTAGCAAAATGTTAATTCTTAACGTTGTTTGTAATAAAAATATTATAAAAAACTCCTAATTGGGCCATGTTATGCAAAAAGCAACCAACCCACTATTTAAATATTGTGGGTAGGAATGTAGTATGGACATTTATAGATCAGTATACGACATTATCTCTTTTTTTTAATATGTTGGCTACTTTTTGCATAAAAGGGCCCAATTGTACTATATATAGAAATGTCCATACTAAATTCCTACCCACAATATTTAAATATTGTGGGTTGGTTGCTTTTTGCATAACATGGCCCAATTAGGAGTTTTTTTATAATATTTTTATTACAAACAACGTTAAGAATTAACATTTTGCTACATATTAATATTATAAAAAATTATATATATATATACAAAATTATTACAATATTTTCTTACTTTCACGAGCTATAGTTTGCAAACCAAAAGAGCTAAGTAAATAAATAAAACAGCATTTTTTAGATAATTTTCTTAGCTATTTTTTCACTCATATGATTTTTTTCTTTTACCTACTCGATTTTAAGATATTTACAAAAAACCAATTTATTGCATATGAAGGAAAAAATTGTAACATGAAATTTAAAACGATAGCATTTGAAGCTATATATCTCTTGATCTATTAAAGCTATTAAGATAAACAAAATGTTGTTTTGTGTTGAATTTAACTAAGAATCTTTTATGTAATAACTTAATATGCAACTTTGTTTGAGCTATAAAACGGTAAGGGTTTAAGCTAGCGAGTTCATTAAAAAAGTGGTTTGTAGATAATTTTTTTGTCTATCTTTTATAACAGAACAGTTTTTTTCGTCGAGTTAGCCATTTTTATGAAATCCCTAGAAAACTAAATTTAGGCCCATTTAAGCCTTTTTAATCCCCATTTTCTCGAAAAGGACTCGGAGGAGGATTTTAATATTAACAGGTTTTATTCTTCAGACAACCCTCTTTCAATCTGTGAAGAGAGTTTTTGGCGCCAGAAAAAAAAACTTTATTTTGATTCAAGACACCTGTGTAAAGTATAAAACAAGATGTTTACATATATTTTTAAAAACTAGATTTTTAAAAAAAGGGTTTGGACTTTTTGATTGTTTAAAGAACTTTTCCAAAATAAATAATAATAATTAATTAGTATTAATTATATGAAACTGCTTAATATGCCAAAACTAAGACAGTTTTCAGAGGCCATCGGCTGTGCCGGCAAAGAAGCATATCCTTAAGTCAATAATTATAATGAATCATTATTAATGATAAAACACTTCACGGTGCAACACCCCTCAGAAATGCACCGAGACTTTAAACTTAGTGTGAAGGCTTCAAATTTAGTTTTGAAATATTATCTGATCAATGCAAATGAAAATTAAATTATTACCTACACATCGAAAGTACACGTAAAAAGCATTGTCATTTTACAGGTAAAGATCTGTTTCTCTGTTCTGTCTCTATTCCATCAACTTAAACATAGCAAAATTTGATAGCGTTTGTCAATAAATAACGCGATATTGTATCATATAAATGATTTAAGCAATCATATTTTTATAAATTAACTCTTTTTAGAAAGTCGCTAAGTGCAGAAACATTTGAAATAATCTACAAGTAAAACGCACTAAGTGCACTAAGTGACTTAGTGCATATTGCCAGATAAAATTTTAATCAAAATCAAATTGGTGCGTTTTGTATAGTGCCGACAATATTAAAATCGAAAGTTAGTTTTGAAATATGTCATATCTTCCCTTTCAGTAGGAATAGGAGGGATCAGGGTTTGAACAATACAGCTACAAATTTGCACTAGGATTTTTTGTGGTCAAATTGCCCACTTTTTGGCCCAAAAACATTTTTTTTTAACAAAAATGCATTAATGCAACTTAAAAATATACCACAAAGTTAGGGTAATTAGCGGAAAAATAATACCTAATATTAATTTCCCCTCGACTTCTTCTTTAAAAAAATGGTCAGTTGAAGTTGAACTATACCGTATTTTTCTTATTTTTTTCGTTTTCGTGCCTATACGTCAAATAATCCTAGCCGTAGCACAAGAATGTATAGGACATGTTTTTTAGAGAATAGGAAAGCTTTCATTTGGGTTTTCAGCTTTTTTCAAGGTAATTAGTAAACAAATTATCACAAAAAAATATATTTTGTACTGTACCGTTCTGTTCTTTTTTCCTTTCTGTGCCTATACCTCAAAGAGTCCTAACCGTAGCACAAAAATACATGCGGAATTTTATGTAGAGAATTACGTAAGCTTCCTTTTTATGCAAAAAATATAAAAAGAAGTCAGCTAGTTATCGCAATAAAATAGTATTTGTACCCATTATTTTGTTTTTTTTTTCTCTTTCGCTATAGGCAGCTCAATAGTTATTTATGGTACTAGTGGGTAAAGTAAGATATTGCCCATGAGAAAATTAACCTGCGAGGCGTCAGCCAAGCAGGTTAATTTTCGAGACCCATTTTTTTTTTTTAATTTAAAAATATGGAGTTAAATGGAGAATTTTATAAGCTTTAAAATGATGTATTACACGACCCCCCTTTCCATTAAAAAAAATGTGCCTCCATGCCCCCCTGCCCACATTTTAAGAGCTGAAAGTATTAAATATATGCTAAAAGATAGTTTAAGTTGTCTTATTTAAAAGTTACAAATTTGAAGTCAATATCTCAACTGGTTCAAAAGTTAAGAGGGGGGGGGGGTGACTTTTGGACCGCTCTGTATTAAATAAATATTAATCTTTATAAATTTTTTACGGAATGAACGTGAACATTTTTCTTGGGACAAGGGAACGTTCAAGTATTACGTAACGCTCCTAGGGGGGGTGGGGGTCATTTTGGAGTGTTACGCCAATGTTAATGGTATAGGAAAATAGCGTTACAGGGGGGGTGGGGGTCCAAAATGATCAAAATTTGCATTACGTAATACTTGAACGTTCCCCAAGCATATATTTGGGCTACCTTTTTAAGTTGAGCACCAAATGCTTTAGTAATTACATTATGTACTAACTATCCAATGCCTTTTAAGGATTATTAAAAAAAAATGAACCTTATTTTCTGGCCAATTATAATAAAAATTACATATGTTAACAAAGGTAAAATTAAAGGGATGGATTTACATCAAAAAATGCAAAAAAAAAATTCATGAAATTATTTTAATTGTTTTTTGCCCTTGAGACAAGAAGAAAGGAGTAATAATTTGATAGTGACCCATATGTGTAATAGAAGTTCTATTACACATACTACTGTTTTACCTTTGCAGGCAAAATATGGATGTGGGTGGACAAAAATTCTTAAAAATGCCTTACGTAATTCGTGCACGGTCCCTTATATTCTCATTGAATTATACTATTTACAAAATAAGGCGTTCCAATTCTAATATATGGTAGTGAATCATGGGTTTTAAATAAAAAACTAAGGTCAAAAATCACGGCTGCTGAAATGGATAAAATCAGAAACGAAGAAATAAGAAAACGACTAGGAGTACTTCCAATTTTGGACAGGATAGAAGAGAGGCAACTTAGTTGGTTTGGACATCTTGTCCGAATTGACGAAGGAAACTTGGTAAAGGAAATATGGGAAGCTGGATGGGATGCGAAAAATACAACTGGAAGCCCTAGAAGAATATGGAATCAGGAAATAGGGGAAATTTTAAATAAAAGCCGTACTTCATGGAGGGATGCAAAAGAACTGGCGAAGGATAGAAATATATGGAAAAGTTTTGCAAAGGTAAAACAAAACCCGACACCTAACGGTACAATGGGTTAACGGATAACTAACTACTAACTACAAAATAAGGTCTTATTTCGAATTCACCGCAAACTTCAAAAACCCTATTATTAATTAATATAACTTAAACTTACCCCATACATATAATTTATCGAAATTTGTAATTTCAAGTTACTCAAATAATTACAATGTAAAAAAATACACATTGACTTAAATGATATAATTACATAAAAAAATAATATTAGCACATTTTGACACAATTATTTACACACTGCCTTTTAAAATCTTTACAGTGTAACTATCTTGTAAGTTCTTCATTTTATAACACAAATCTCAGGAAGAACGCCCATATTTTCTTGTTGCATGCTTAATTTATACACACTTTAGAATAGTAAGCACATCAGTCATCTGGCAGAGAGAATGAAACCAGATGCCCTTTTCTAATCCTAGGAAAACATTTTTTTATTGCTTCTACGTTTTACGATACTATTTAAGTGGCCTATGCAAAGAACTTTTACCTTAAGAAGTAATTTCAGACCAATGTTTATGAAGGTGTCATCTTTTTGTTTGTTTATTTACTTTACGCGATACAGCTTTGTGGTATAAAATGTAGATGTCGCTAGTCGACTTTCAGGCTACCTAGTAGCGATGTTGCGTAGTTTCCACCTTATCATGAATTCAAATCATTATACTTAAATTAAAAATGTAAAAAACTTTATTGTGTATACTATAATTATGTTTAATAATATAGTATATATAAATTTATTAAAATTAAACTACTAGTTCATATAAAACTCATACAGAACTAATGTTTCTTAAAATTTACAATAAAATATCCAAAGTATATGTTTCCAATCGGAAACACTGTACCCCTGTCAGTCATTTTACGACATTAGACTGAGAGTTTACACATTCTTTCTCTCTCTTTACGCGTACTAAGTGTAAACAATAGTCACTCCCCACCAGCCCCTCACCGTAGTTTAGTTGGTTCACGCTTCAAACAAAGCATACGGTAGATTTCATCATGTTCCTTCTTGAGGTAAAAGTTCTTTGGGCCTATGGCAAAAACATAAGTTTCTCCAGTCTACTGATTCGAACCAATCAATTTCAATAGAACAACCGTTAGGTCCCTGCAGGACCGTAACTGGGGGGTGCTCAGCACCCCCTGGCATGATTTTGAGCACCCCCTGGCAAAATAAGCTCTAAGCAACCCCCCCCCCCCAGGGGGGGGCTCAAGTCCAGTTGGTAAAATTGAGTGGCAGATTTTGAAAAATGTATGTTGGAAAAATTGAGGGGTAAAGGGAAACTGGTCAGTAAATTGTTGACTTGGGAAAATTTTTCAGAGGTGAGAATCTTTTTTTTAGTCAGCAAAATTTCAGGGTCAGGGGTAAAGCTGTTTTTTTGAATTGGCAAATTTCTCAATTTTTAAATTTTTAGTTGGGAAATATTTTCAAAAAATCTCGTTCAAAGTATGCCCCGACGATGCCAGTCATTGACGAAAATTGAGACTGAACAAGTTACTAAGTTATTTGCATTGATCTATCATTCATTAACTGTAATTAAATGAAAAAAAATAGTATAAAGTTATTTGCAGTAATCGGAATAAACTCAGTTATGACCCATCAACGTTGAAAATAAACACAGAAACATAGGCTTACGGAATAACCGCCGAATTATGAGGGAAATTTTTATAAAGGTCACTAAATCGAAACATTTGACGACTAATTTGTTACACGCAACAATATTGACTATACATATTAACTACAAATACAGAGCGGTCCAAAAGTCACCCCCCCTCTTAACTTTTGAACCAGTTAAGATATCGACTTCAAATTTGGAACTTTTAAATAAGACAACTTAAACTATCTTTTAGCATATATTTAATACTTTCAGCCCTTAAAATGTGGGCAGGGGGGCACATTTTTTTAAATGGAAAGGGGGGTCGTGTAATACATCATTTTAAAGCTTATAAAATTCTCCATTTAACTCCATATTTTTATATTAAAAAAAAAATTGGGTTTAAAATGAGGTTGAAAATGGGTATTAATGTCAAAATTCCTCTAAAAAAAAAAACAAATAATTTTTTAAAAATGCCTAATTTCATCATAAAAAAATGTTAATTATACTTTTAAACTAATTTTAGTTGACATAAATAAAAATTTATAAAAAAACTTAAAAAATCAAATGTTTTAGCACAAAAAATTGAAAAATCAAAACCTTAAAAAACATTTTTAAAAAATTTTAAAATGCTAGTTTAAATAGAGAATTTTATAAGCTTTAAAATGATGTATCACACGACCCCCCTTTCCATTTAAAAAATGCCCCCCATGCCCCCCTGCCCCCATTTTAAGCTGAAAATATCAAATATATGCTAAAAGATAGTTTAAGTTGTCTTATTTAAGAGTTCTAAATTTGAAGTCGATATCTCAACTCGTTCAAAAGTTAAAAGGGGGGGGGGTGACTTTTGGACCGCACTGTATATATCGGTGTTTTTCGAAGAAAATAAAAATGTAAATATTTAAAACCTCGCGTCAACGCTAGAATCGACGCGGCGCCTATGCGAGCACTGGAAATTCGCCGATGATTGCATTGATCTATCATTCATTAACTGTAATTAAATGTAAAAAAAAATAGTATAAATATATTCTTAAATAAACAATGCGAGACACGCTCTTACTTGACCGACTGTATCTTAAAACAACTGATATATTAAAATAACGGTCATGTAAAAACAAATGAGCCTCAATGGGTGTTACACAAGTCCGCCTCTGAAATCAAGTGGGAAGCCGATAATTACAAAGTGTTTTTGCAAACATAGGAACGTGTCTATCCTATTTTCGAATATGTTACAGTGAAACAAATGCCTTTGAAGTTATTTTAGTTTTTGTTTGGTACTCGGTTTAGACTTATTTCGACACTGCTGTGTAATGTCGAAATAAATTTGCAAATTTTTAACATTCTCATGAAATACGTGCCTTATCATAACGTCGGGAATGCTAAATTCCTTTATTACGAAAAATATACTTGCATATTTATAAAACATGAATGCAATTTTTTTTTCTAGTGATTTATAGAAGATTTTTAAAAATTTGTCGCATTGGCCGTAAGTAGTAAGTACTACTACTATTAAGACATACATGGTTACATAGGGGGAAATACCCATGAATGGGACATATTATTACATTTACATTTTACATGTTTGTTTAACCTTGTACTATTCTACTTAATTAAGCATCCCCTAAGTCCAGGACTTGTGTGGGCTAGTAGTAGAGGGAACCACCGGCTTATACTGACTTTCGAACCAGTTTCTAGGGAGTGTCCGTTTCACTTATCGCCTTCGCCAAATTTCAATTATTAATTAACTGAAAAAGGCAAATCGGCGCCAGTGAGAATCGAACTCACGATAGTAGACTTGCTATGCATACGCGCTAGCCACTACGCTATGCCTCCCATTCAATGGGTCAGTGTCTGTTTCTGAACTATGCTTCGTAATTTTTGATTTTTGTTACCATGCTTAGATGGCCCTACACAGAAAAAAAGGATATCTTGAATCAAAGCAAAACGATCTTGAACCAAGGCCGCCATGGCTTTCGATATGTTCAACGCCATGACCGTCTTGGATCAAGTCCGCCGTGATCTTGGCATTTAAGGTCCTAGATTTAAGGACATTTCTTTAAATCAAAGCCACTTAAACCATTTATTTAAGATCATATTATCTTAAACCAAGTATGTAATTATCTTGATTTAAGATCATATTACACCAAGTCTTGTTTTAAGATAATATAATCTTGAATGAAGATAATTATAATCTTGATTTAAGATTATGATTCTCTTGATTCAAGATCATATTGACCCCACAGTCAGGTTCCAGGATTAATAGAATGGTAAATATTTTGAAAAAATGTCCCACACATGTACAATATCGCACGCCTATGAAATATCATACTTTCTTACTCTGTTAATCGTGTGAAATTTGGTTTCATAGGTGGTCATAGGAAAAAGCACTTGTTTTTGAAGAAAAACTTGTTGCAACGCCATTGCAAAATGGCGCTTATAGGTATAAATTATTTAAAGCTACTTACTCGTGAATTTTTTAAGTAAATTTGAAAATCCCCATCGTTTGAGGGTAACAGATACAAATTCGTCCATTTTAAAGCAGATAAAAACAATGATACACCTTTAAAAACTAACTGACGGCAAAAAAAATCCCGCGCATATCTTGAACGTGGGGTGAGGCCGGCAAACTCTTTACCGTAAGACAACAGGGGATTTGAGTCAAGATAATAACCCTTGATTCTCTGTTACTATTTTAAATGTCATGCATTTAAGGAAAAAATCCTTGACACAAGGATTTTTCTACCAAGAGAATAATTAAAGGAACCTAAAGTCACAGATAATCTTAAACCGAGGATACATGATCTTAAAAGAAGATTATTACCTCGATTTAAGATAATATATTATCTTCTGCCAAGATAACCTTTTTTGTCTGTGTACATGTGCTGTTTAAAAATAATAAAAAATGGCAAAGTTTAGGCAGCTGGGTTTTTAAAAAATTTAACAAATCAGTTTTATCAAGTCAAAAGTAATTTTTTTAATAATTTTGAAAGGTATTTTATTGATTAAAGGCAAAAGAAAATTGTTTGAATTTGGTTCATGTAATACTCTAGAACAACACGAAACAAATACCAAATAATCGAATATTATAGATAAAGGTAAATATTTTTAGCCAATTTTTTTTGATAATATTGTTAGTGTTCTTGAATGGGTCAAATTTCGTTTCCTTGAATGGGACAACAATTTCACTGCATATTTTATTTCTATTTTTCTCTTTTAAATAAGAATTCACTCTAAAAGGACAAAACGTATCTAGGATACTACCCATATAACAATTTAAAACAGTTAGAACTCAAAACAAACTAATATTTGATATTAATTCAAGAAAACATGAACCAAAGTTTGGTAAATTTTTTTAAAGTTAAAGACTTTACCAGCTAATTTTTTTGTTATGGAATGACATTATAGGTTCATTGTTATTAGCAATAGTGATAATAATAACTATTTTCATGATTTGTTATTTTTAATAGCAATTTTGTATTTCAATAATACCGTGTTATTGAATGTCCCATTGGGACAAGTTTTTTTTTTAATGCTTGTAGTTTTGGTAAAAATAAATATTATTCAGGTTTAACACTTGGACTGTGTTCTTTTATCTCCAAATATAATTCCTAAAATTACGTATAAAATATTAAAAATAAAATTTTGGACATTTTTTGTTTCATCAATTTATAAAAAAAAAAACATATTTTTGAACTTGTACAAAATATGTAATCTGTAATTCAATTCCCGTAAAAGATGTATTTCTTTTTATATATTTTATATAATTGGCGCCCACAAACTATAACTATTTTTGAACGGATCAATCGGATTTTTCCTTCTTTTATTTTT
Source organism: Brachypterus glaber (assembly GCA_958510825.1). Classification (NCBI taxonomy): domain Eukaryota; kingdom Metazoa; phylum Arthropoda; class Insecta; order Coleoptera; family Kateretidae; genus Brachypterus; species Brachypterus glaber. The sequence goes on along the minus strand of OY294045.1, from coordinate 78,674,925 downwards.
TTTTAGGTTTGTTTAGGTTTTATGTATTAATATAATTTATAAGAATTATTTGAACTTTTTTCTTTTTAAAAATATAGGAGCCTTTCCTCCTCTTGCAATCGACTTTTGTTGCAAGTTTTAAATCGATCGTACTATTCGATCTTGAGTCATTGCGCTAACCAAAAGTTACCAACGACGGACAGACAGACGGACGAATAAATGTACGGACAGATTATTAAAAAAAACTGTTTAGAACTTAATTTCATTCATTTTGGTGTGACAATTTTAAATTTTTGGAAAAAATGTTGGACGTCCCGAAGTGGCTGCAATATACTCTTCTAGAGCCTACATAACAAAGTGTAATAAGAAGCTTAAAAAAAAAAAATTACAAGTGTCCTGCAGAACAAACATATGTATCTCAAAGTGCTCTCACCTCTACAATTTCTTTTTAAAAGTCCGACATATTGTTTGATATTCTTATTCCCATGATACTTAAATACCACGATATACATTCCTCAGCCAAAGACCTTGTGAAGGTTTTTCTTGCTCATTGTGCCACTAAAGACTACAGGGCCTATAGTAGTCTTTATAAAGAATGCATACTAAGGATGTACTCCATATCGATTGAACATATCTTTCGCTATTCACTTATTCTACATTTTAAGTTTCTATAGTTCTAGAGTGGTTACCTTCTTACCTCGATTCTTTTTAACCACTACAAAAGGGAATTAGTTTTGCGAGGTTAATCAGAAATTTACTAATTTTCATATACAGGGTGTAGTCGCATGTAGATATTTTAAGGAATGATTCTACATTAAAAAATATGAAAAAAAGGTCCTATAAAGGTTGGTCGGGAAATGAGTCCTAAAGGAGCTACGGCTCTTCGAAGATGACATACAGAATGGGAAACAAAAAAAAGCATCAATAAAATTTTAATGCTGCAGGGTGATTTTTCATTCTTCATTCTTCTAAGCAAAAAAGTATTCTTCACCAAAACACCTAAATTTAATATTAAAGGAGTAATGGCCTTTTAAAAAGTAACGTTTTTGGTGGCACAAAATGTTACTTCCTCCTAATTGCAATTTTTTGATAACGGTTGCTCCTATAGTGGTACTCTGTATGACATTTTTTATGTATTTTTACTGAAGGAATCTTTATTTTTTACAAAAAATACAAAAAACATACACATAAAAAAGTTTGGGGCAAAAATGTGTTAAGCCTCACATATTTTGTCCGTCTAGGCACGCATCTGGATAAATTCAAAAAATTAATTAACACAAACTTATTACCCTTATTAATACTAGTATACGTACAAAAGCTCGTCGCTCTAGCTGAAAGGGTAGCAGAGTTATTAAATAAAAACCTTATTTTTATTACAATTTTAAAGGGCCGTAGCTCCCTTAGGGCTCATTTCCGGATCAACCTTTATAGGAACTTCTTTTCATATTTTTTAATGTAGAATCATTCCTTAAAATATCTACATGCGACTGTGTTACACCCTGTATAATTACACTTTATTATAATTACTGAGAATTATGCGGGAAAAATACGCTGTTTTCATGAAAATTTGCTGTCTGGAAATTGGAGTAATTATTTCTTTTCACAGCAAATTCGAATAAAAACTGTGAATTTTTCCCGATAATTTGAAGAATCATGTGTAATTCGGAAGATTATTTTTTAACGATTTATATAACAGCCTGTTCCAGAACTCGCGTACAGAAATTTGAGGTTATATTAAAAACCCTCTGGAAAATATGAAAAAAATTCAAAAAAAAATCCATCTTCGTTCAATTTCAAAATAAGAACGCTTTAAGTGGACCAATACTATTGCTGATGTTAAATTACCTTTAAAAGTTGAATTTGTAGCTATGGAAGCAAATTTAATTATTGCCGGTACATATTCTGTAGGTTGACATGTTGATTAATTTGACATAAATATTAATTAATGTCAAAAAACCACCGCCGGATGGAGTGACACTATAAAAATAGAATATTTGATAGCCTCTGTCGGTTTTGTCAAAATATAATGACCTAAAAAGATTCTAAAGTTGAAAGTCTCAAACAATGCACGCGTCAAAAATTAAAATGCAACCATAGTTACTAATAAATAGGGAAAAACTAATTTGTAGGTAATTTAACATCAGCAACAGGATTTGCCAGATTAAATAGCTTCCTTTTTAATTAGTGTTGAAGATGGATTTTTTTTGAAATTTTTTTCATATTTTCCAGAGGGTTTTTAATATACCCTCAAATTTCTGTACGCGAGTTCTGGAACAGGCTGTATGTCAAACCAACTTTTATATTTTTTTCATCGCAAAATTATATAAATTGATTTATTACTTATCTTAATATTTTTACAGGCATATTCTTTAATTTTGTTAATTTAATTCCATTCTGAATTGCTAAACTAAAAGTTTTTTTGTCCATTTTTAAATTGCAAATTATGATTCTGTCATTAATTCAGTCACTTACTGCAGTACTGCGCTGGGCTTCCAACATGTTCATAAAAGTCAACCTATAAAAACTGTCATTAAATTTTTTGTGGTAGTTTTTGGTAAATAATAAATTAATAACAATAATTATAAATAGCAATATATTCATATTTAATTATTAATTAGTTTTAGGTATGAAATCTTGTTGTAAAAGAGAAAAATTTGAAAAAAAAACTACAGCGTTAATGACTAAATGACAAAAAAAGGTAAAATATGCAACTTTTGTATTTTGAATCCATAAAATATGCAACTTTTGTTTTGGATCAATGAAATATGAATCTTTTCAAAATAGATGGGAGGGCCTCCCCCCATCGGCCCTGCAACTGACCCCCAAACGATTTTATGGAAAAGTAGTTTCAATCAGATTTAGCTACATTTTGAATATACTATAGTTCTAAACATTCCGATCAAAAGTGTCCAAGGGCACAACTTCCAAAAATCAAGGGTTTAGTTGCAAGAGCACCTTGAAAACTCGAGTACCGCGGTCTTATAAAAAAGTGATTTCGGCTGAAATATATGATATAGTTCTTGACTTTTTGAACAAAAGTATCTTGGGTGCAATTGTTAATTCCCAAAATTCAATAGTTTAGGTGCTAGAAAACTTTGAAGATCACAAGGTAGCTTTTTTGGAGTTTTTTTTAATAAAAATGGAGGCAGCGAGCTTTTTCACTGTCAAACATTTCCAGTGCACAAAAATACGTAATAAAAATATAGTATGGTTAAGAGTAATATCAGTTTTTTTTTGTGGGCCTGTGTAATATTTTAGAACCTGGTAACTTTAGCGCTAAGAAACGTCGCTTACGATTCTATAACAATATAATACTTTGTATACATCAGTAAATGCTGCTGCTAGGTTATTAAAATAAGCGGTTTTTAATTGTTTGTAAACAATTAATCTAGCTACGCGTAGGTACCTACTTACATATGAAACAAGAATGTCTTTATTGCATTCAACACCTCTTTGGTATAAATAGAAATGTATATTCTGGCATGCAGTAGCAGCTACATCATTGAAAAAACTACATACATAGAAATATAAAAGAGGGCCAAAAATGTTTTGTCTACGAAAATAAGCAAAGGGGAAACTTCCCTGGAATTACAGGGTTCCCACCAAAAATTGACGTTCAAATTCCAGGTATTTTCCAGGTTTTCCAGGTAAAAATTATTAAAATTCCAGGTATAGTAAAATAGTTTTAGTATACAGGGTGTATTTGAAATAGCGTAGGAAATTTTAACAGGTGATTCTACATGATAAAATATGACAAAAAGTTCCTATAAACATATGTCTAAAAATGCGTCATAAGGAAGCTACGCCCCTTTGAAATTGGCTAAAAAAATCGGTTTTTATTTAATAACTCAGGAACCCTTTGAGATATGTTAACGAGGTTTTGCACGTGAATTAATCCTAATAAGGCCCATCTTTGTATGTCATTTTCACGTACTTATTTAAACCAGGGGTGTGCGAAACGGGGGGGCCTTATCAGTTTTTTGTCCCAAACTTTTTTCTGGTACTCTTGTTGTAATAATGTAGGATTAACCGTTTTCGAGAAAAGTTCATTTGAAGGTGAAATTTCACGGTTCGAGGACGAAAAATTAAATACTAAAATGTCGAAAACCAAAATTTTAATGATGCAGGGCGAATGTACATTAAAAACTAAGAAAAAAAACCTCATATACAGGTACTTCCAAAAATGAATCCTAATGGAGCTATGGTCTCCTAAATATGCACCATTTTTAAAGGGCTATGGTAGCTTTAAAAGCGTTTTTTCGACCTACATGTATGGAAACTTTTTTTCTTAGTTTTTGATGTAGTATAACATTGCATCATTAAAATTTTGGTTTTCGACATTTTAGTATTTAATTTTTCGTCCTCGAACCGTGAAATTTCACCTTCAAATGAACTTTTCTCGAAAACGGTTAATCCTACAGTATTACAACAAGAGTACCTTTTTTATGTATTTTGACCTGAGGAATCATATTTAAAAAATAAAATTGCAAAAAAGTTACACAGAAAAAAGTTTGGGACAAAAAACTGATAAGGCCCCCCCGTTTCGCACACCCCTGGTTTAAATAAGTACGTGAAAATGACATAAAAAGATGGGCCTTATTAGGATTAATTCACGTGCAAAACATAGTTAACATATCCAAAGGGTTTCTGAGTTATTAAATAAAAACCGATTTTTTTAGCCAATTTCAAAGGGGCGTAGCTCCCTTATGACGCATTTTTAGACATATGTTTATAGGAACTTTTTGTCATATTTTATCATGTAGAATCACCTGTTAAAATTTCCTACGCTATTTCAAATACACCCTGTATATGAAAATTAGTAAATTTCTGATTAACCTCGCAAAACTAATTCCCTTTTGTAGTAGTTGAAAAGAATCGAGGTTAGAAGGTAACCACTCTAGAACTATTTCCCGGACAGAAGGATCGACCGACCGACATTTTTTTTTTGCTTGAAATTGATTTATATCGTCATAAACGTTATAAAACGCAAACATTTTTGCACGAAAACAAGGCTTTCCGAAATTTTGAAAATTATCAAAATGGGAAAGCAAAATTAAATTAGGGTTAAAATAAATAAGGTAAATATAATAATATTTTTTATTGGTTATATTGGCTACTCTGATTGATTACTTTGCCTTCCTTACATTGGCTAAACTGCAGTTAACATGTTAAAAACAGATATCACTGTAGACCTAATTTTGACGGTCTTTGTTGTCAAGAAACTACCTCATTCTGAAAATAGTCATAACAGCTTATACGAAAGAACCCAATAGAGAGAGGGAATTAACTTGCACTTCTCCGCTAGTGGCATTAAAACAGATAATCATTTTAAGTCGAATGTACAGGTTACAATGAACGAAAAACAAGAAGTCATCCGTCTTACACAGTGGCAGAAGAGTATCAGTGTCAAACATTAAAACTAAGGTAGAAACAAGGTAGGGCCTTGTCAAGGACACTTGATGAGTACAATACGACATATAGTATACCAGGGTTCCCACCAAAAATTGACATTTAAATTCCAGGTATTTTCCAGGTTTTCCAGGTAAAAATTATTAAAATTCCAGGTATAGTAAAATAGTTTTAGTTTATAAAAATAATTAAATTAATTAAAGTAACAAAAAAATAAAAAAAAAATAATTTCGGGTAATTGATTGTTATTCCTCGTAGCACTGTAAATTTTATAAAATAAATTTTCTTTCGAAAAAAAATCTTCAAAAAATGAATAAAAAACAAGAAAAATTGATTCTTTAATTGACTTTTTGGAAAAGTGACAATTTCAATCATTCGGATCACAATGAAAAAAAAATTGTTCTGAACGTTTGAGGGTTTCTTTGGGATACTTTGAGGTTGAAAAAAAAAGTACTTTGTTTGCTCGGCAGTGCCTCGTAAGAAAAAAGCACTCTCGTGTACTAAAAACTAGGTTCGAGTACTCGTTGCGTAATATACTATTTTATCATTGCTCTACGACCATTTTTGCCAAGTTACAGGCTCTTAAAACCACCTAAAAATTTAGGATGTTTTTTATATCCTTAAATTTTTGTGCTAAGGGTATTTAAATTTTCTGAAACAAATTATATTTTTGTATGTTAAATTCCAGGTGCTATTACAAATTTCCAGGTAAAAAAACGTGTTTTTAAGAAAAAATATTAAATTCCAGGTATTCCAGGTGGGAATCTAAATTCCATGCGTTTTCCAGGTTTTCAAGGTTTTCCAGGATTGGTGGGAACCCTGTATACAGTAAATTATACTAATTAAAATAATAATAATATAAAGTTAAGTTCCCAACGTGTTGCAATGTTGAGTTGGGTCCATCGATCATTACACATTTTATACTTTTGTAATGTATAGTTGCTCAACAGAAACCTCGCCAGAAACCTTTTTACGAGGGGTAAACCGGTCAAACGAATTGGTAAAATTTTCAAACGTATCGGTGGGTAATTTTGTGGACAAATTAAAAAAAAAAAAAGTTTTGAAAAGCAATTTACATAATACATACTGTTTATTTAAATAACAGATATCTAAATTTTAGAAGTTGTAAATTGTAAATTTTCAGAATAAATAAATTTTAGGTGATTTGTGATAATTACAAAACATTTACAAAAATAAATTGAATTCTACATTCTATATTGTAAATTTCCGAAATAAAAATTAAATTTTTAGTTTTTTTAAAGGTATTCAGTACCATTTTATCAGTGCACGGTACTTAAGTTTTTAAGGTTCCGAACGCTGTAAGTTTTAATATTTTAATGAAAAAGGTTGTTTAAATGCACACTGTAAAAACTGCATGTAAAATAATGTAAAAATACATGAATTTACATAGTACGGAATAGTAAATTTACTATTCTGGACTATGCATAATTCATGAATTTATGTAAAAGAATGTAAAATAATGTAAAAGAATGTAAAATAATGTAAAAAAATATATTTACATTGATTTACATATTTTTACATGATTTTACAATGTCGGGCCATGTTATTTTAAGACGCGCGTGCACTTTGAACAATTACCAAGAAGGCGTCGCATCATGACACGGACCGTTTAATATTGTTATTGTTAGAGATGCTGCTAGGTTAAAGTGTTAAAAGTGTAAAAAAAGGTAAATATTTATGTACGATATTTAAATGCTTTGTTTGTGGCCTAAAATTTACATTCATTATAAATTACGATCTTTATCAACCAATAGATCTTTAAAGAAAGATGTAAGCAGTTTATACTCGTATTAAAGGTGCAAATCGTTTGGTTTATTAAACCAAATGAGACTTGTAATTTGGAACAAATATTTTCTAAGTAGTAAATTTTTTTTTCAAATTTCAAATCTATGCAAAATATTACCATTCTGGACTATGTAATTTTTACCGTTCCGGTCTATGCAAAATATTACCATTATGGACTATGTAATTTTTACTGTTCCGGTCTATGCAAAACATTACCATTACAGACTATGTAATTTTTACCATTCCGGTCTATGGCAACATATTACCATTTACGGACTCTGTAATTTAATGTAATTTATTTTTACCGTGCAGCCATCTGCAATAAAGATTCTTTATTCCAATAATAAAGCTTTGTCAACAGTTCCTATTATGAATCTTAATTGAATTCATAAGATCGTTATCGCTCATAATTTATGAAAATCACTAGACATGTAAAGTGTTCTCGACCAGACTATTTATCGACTAAGTAGTAGAGTTTAGCTTTATGTTATCTTCGTAGTCGTCTAGATCAACTTCCTAAACTATTCTCGTTCCATTGGATGGCCGCAAAATCGAGCCAGATCAGAATAGCCGCAAACATCGTCAAATAAAACCGCACATTAGACTAATTTATTCTGTAGATTTTTAAATCTACTGATTAAAATCTCACTGAAAACAAAATGTTGAATAAATCATTATCTATTTAAAATGCATCTTTTGGAATAGTTTTGTTTATATTTCAAATTAAATTTATTGATAACATTTTTACAACATTACAGAATTTGCATTACATATAGCCTTAACTTAAGGCCCTTAAGGACAGAAATTTTTAATTTTAAACAAAATTATAAAAATATTAATTTATTATTCCATCAATCTATTTTCTAATCATCGTACAGAGTGATATTGGTAGACTGATAGTTTCGGGCTGCTGGCCCTCTTCAGTACCAAGAGTCAACTCTGCACGCTAATTAAGAAAACAGTTTTAGACTTTATTCGCAAAAGAAATATAGCCCTTAGATTGATGTAGACTTGAGCGCCATCTATTGCTAGATGTAGACAACTACTCATACCTCTCCTAGTCTGGAGACGTTGAATGGCAGCAAGTAGAAGACTTGTGTGTCTCAAGCACATAGTACCACTAACGAGTGGTTAGGCGTAGAATTATTAAGGACAGAAATTTTTAATTTAAAACAAAATTATAAAAATGTTAATTTATTATTCCATCAATCTATTTTCTAATCATCGTACAGAGTGATATTGGTAGACTGACAGTTTCGGGCTGCTGGCCCTCTTCAGTACCAAGAGTCAACTCTGCACGCTGATTAAGAAAACATTTTTAGACTTTATTCGCAAAAGAAATATAGCCATTAGATTGATGTAGACTTGTGCGCCATCTATTGCTAGATGTAGACAACTACTCATACCTCTCCTAGTCTGGAGACTTTGAATGGTAGCAAGTTGAATCTAATGGCTATATTCCTTTTGCGAATAAAGTCTAAAACCGTTTTCTTAATCAGCGTGCAGAGTTGACTCTTGGTACTGAAGAGGGCCAGCAGCCCGAAACTGTCAGTCTACCAATATCACTCTGTACGATGATTAAAAAATAGATTGATGGAATAATAAATTTTCAGTTCTGTTGTGTTGACTGAATATCTGCAGGAACCAACGAACTAATAACTCTTCTCCCTAGAATAGCCATTTCATTCGTTAAAACTTACAGAAACGTCGGCAACATAAACATTCGTCTGTCTTACTCGCACATCCTTGTTCTATCAGAGACAACAATACCAGTTACTGGTAATTATTATTGTTCAGGCCTGAATATACCTACTATTTGTTTACAAACAAACCGAGATGTTGGCGATACTTTATTTTAACGGTATGCGTATTCTAGAAAGAAGAGTTAACTGTCAAAATATCGAGGGTTTCTCCTAAACGGCTTGGTCCAGATCAACTATTACATATCAATTATTTCAGGAAGGACCAAAGGACAAACAAGCATAATATCTGGTAAATCAGTAAATCTGGTCCTGCCAGATTTCTAAGGATTTCGCCAGAATTTTAAGGATTCGTAAGATTTCGCATTTTATTTTGCACGATTCCAGGTTTTGCAAGATTTTGCAGATTTTGCAAGCTTTCGTAGATTTTGTAAGATATCACAAGATTTTGCAAGATTTCGCAAGATTACGTAAGATTTCGCAAGATTTCGAGAGGCTTGTACACAAGATTTGGATGAAGATTTACACTCCTCGCTTGTACGTCAACTACTATATATGGACCTCAAACAGGGGCGGATTTATTACATTTTAACGGGGGCATCTATAAGAAAAAAAATTGCGCATTCACAAAAATGTAATTTTGAAGGTATTTCTATGCTAATATATCTCGCTGGGCGGGCATGTCCCCCCGCCTAAATCCGCCCCTGGCCTCAGAGCCAGATGGTATTAAGTCCATCTTTTTACGATTTTAGGTTTATGAGTTATTCTTATTTAAAATTTCCCGCTTTTTCTATTTGGAATAATAATAATAATAATTTTAAAAACGTGACTTAATACCATCTGGCTCTGAGGTCCAGATATTGGATTCCAGAAGATAAGAAAGACTAGCTATTATTAAAACTTCAACAATTTGCTGGTCTATTTTTTCCCAACGTGCGCCGCAAAAGTCCGCTTTTCGACGTCGTAATTTCATGGCGTCTGTGGCTTTCCCGGTGGATAATATCATTACCTAATCGGCAAGGGGAATTTCGTTTTAATTATGACGAAAATAGAATTAGCAAGTAATTCACAGACCGCTCGAGATTATCCTTGCATGATGGCATGAGGGCCGAGAACAAAAATAATGCAGCGAGTTTTACGAAATTGTTAAATTCGTTAATTTTTCATTCAAGTAATTTAATTAATTTTTCTACGAGCGTGCGGGAAGAAAGAAAGAAAAGTCCAAAATGATCAAAATTTGCGTTACGTAATACTTGAACATTCCCTTGTTTCCATGGCGACCGATCAACATGATAGCGTCCTAAGCTAGTTTGTTCGTGTCAATTGTGTTGTCGATTTTAATTGTATAGTTTATATAAAAGAAAATGAAGAACCTTAAAGAAGAAGATGAAAGTTACCTTAAGGAATAATATAAATGGCAAATGGCAAATGCAACTGCAACAAATTTATCATTAATGTTCAACCAAAATAGAATTGTTAATAACTAATGTTAGATTGTTTTCAATAATTGTTAAAACTGTTAATATCTTAATTTCGTCATGTTATTCTTGGTATATTTATTCAGTAAATAATAAAAATGTCTAAATTTCTTAATTGTTTTTCAATTGGAAAGAGATATAAAAATAAAATTTATTCAATTAAATATACTAGTGCAGAAAAGAGCCCCTTTCCACACTTGTTAGGAAAATAGGTATATTGTGAGGCATATACAATATAGTATACATGGTGATTCATTAAACATATCACTCTTTACAGCGTTAGTATGTACAATACAATAATTTTTTTTAATGACTAAAAGTACATCCCGACGAATCTAAAAATGCAATCAATTCAAATTTTGAACTTCAAAAGATATAAATATGGCTTTTTCAGTGATCTTGGACTTCCGTAAGTCAAAATCGATACAAATATACTTACCCTGCTGAAAATGACGGGTCTGGGCGGGTATAAATGGTGCATAAACCGGACTTGGGCGGATGAAATTCACCAGCTTAAGTCCGGTCTATGCAACATTTATACCCGCGCAGACCCGTCATTTTCAATAGGGTATAGCTGTCTTTACATCATATCTTAATTAATTGATCTAAATTGTTAGACTGGTAATTAGTGATTACTAATCGGCTTAGAAACAAATTTAAATAAAAAGTCCAAAACTAAAGCAAAAATTAAAATTTAGCTACACTAATAAAACAATTTATTTTTGTTTACAGAATATTTGGTTCAATATGGCCAATTGAATTATTTGGTTGTGACAAATAAATTTTATTTTTGTCAAATAAACTATTTTCTTCCCATTAGTAAATGATTAAAATATTTACATGAACTAAATATTTATTTGACTCAAATAAAATTTATTACTCACAACCAAATAATTTAATTGGCCATATCCAAATAAATCTAAATTATCTTTTTTATCAGTTTATGTTCATATAGTTAACATTATTACTATAGCCTATTTTGAAGTAAATTAAAGATCTCACACTGTTGCCGTTGTTTCGTATTTACAATAAATCTTACTTACCGATAAAAAGCTCATTCATAATAATTTCTTGATATTTCATTCATTCATAATTTGCGAATTTGATGTAATACGCATGCGGGCGACTTCGCCAATTTAAATGCAAGGTCTTGGTAAAATACAAGGAATAAACAACTTTTAGGGTCTCTTCCATGAATTATGTTACTCTGCTGGAAAAATTTAATTATTTGATGCATAATATTTATAGAATATCACGATTCACTCACCGCAGTAATGAGGAGAATCCAGCGCATGCGCACTGTATGCCTAAAATTATATTAAGGTTATGAAACATTCTTTTGCAGAATTTTACAAAAATATCTACTTTTTTTATGCATATTGTTACACCAGGCAAGCATTTATTTTTTAATTAGCTAAAGCTAAATTATTTAGCCTAGATATAATTATATTTGATTCTTAAAATATATCGCCTTCTAAATTCTGAAATATCGTATCTGAAAAATGCCTCCCATAAAAAAAACACCTAACCAGCAAACTACCAAACCAAACCATTATTAACGTTAACCAACGCCTCCCATTAAAAAAAAAAACACCAAACCAAACCATTGTTAACGTAAACCAACGCCTCCCATTAAAAAAAAACACCAAACCAGCAAACTACCAAACCAAACCATTGTTAACGTAAACCAATGCCCCCATTAAAAAATTAAACAGAAATTCTTGAGTATTTTAACAATATTTTGCTATATATTCTAACAAAAAAACTAGTGTACTGGTAGTAGTAGTTTGGTAGTTTGCTGGTTTGGTGTTTTTTTTTAAATGGGAGGCGTTGGTTTACGTTAACAATGGTTTGGTTTGGTAGTTTGCTGGTTTGGTTTTTTTTTTAATTGGAGGCGTTGGTTTTTTGTTAACAATGGTTTGGTTTGGTAGTTTGCTGGTTTGGTGTTTTTTTTTAATTGGAGGCATTTTTCAGATACAGATATATTTTAGGAATCAAATAGGATATTTAGGCTAAATAATTTAGCTTTAGCTAATTAAAAAATAAATGCTCGCCTGGTGTAACAATATGCATAAGAAAAAAGTAGATATTTTTATAAAATTCTGGAAAAGAATATTACATAAGCTTAAAATAACTTTTGGCATACGTTAAAACAAAAATATGAAAATCAGTGCGCATGCGCTGGATTCTCCTCATTACTGCGGTGAGTGAATCGTAGAATATCATGTTCTTAATCTTCTTATCTATACAAAATAAACATGACAACAAAGCAGAAAAAAGATCAGGGCTACCAAATTTGTTTAGTTGGTTAATGAATGAAACACAATATATTATGAATGATGTCTGTTGGTATAACTGGTCCACTGAAATATTACATAATACCATATATACTGTATTTATCTTACATGGTGAAATAAATTATTATTATAGTAATAATATTAACTATAAATGCGCTAAAAAGTTCTGCGCAATATATATTTCATGCGCTATAAATGTGTGCCTGATTGTTTAGTTGGCTAAGAAAGAACTGTGTTGTTTTTGCTGTGCTATTTTTGCCTGCGCTGTTTTTTGCGCTACCCTCCCTCCCCACCTTTTCCATAAGAAGGGAGCTAGGTCCTTTTGGGGTCAGCGAGCTTTTTCAAATTCTTTTTCAGCAACAAAGCATACTTCAGAAAAATATTGTTTAATTAAGGGTAATTGACATTTTTGTGGGCCGGTGTAATTGCAAATTAACAGCGGGAACCCAACTATGATTGCGTCACTCCTGCGTTTAGAAGCAAAAGCTTGTATTTGTAAGCCTAAGTTATTTATAATTCATAAATTATATAGCGATAATTTATAAATTATAAAGCTAGAATAAATAATTCAAACGATAGACGTTTATCAATTTACTCAACTAAACAACCTTTTTTACCGTCCACCGGATTCTAATGAACTAAAATTTATAAAGGATGTTTTATTATTTAAAAGAATTTCTTTCAGAAAAAAATACACGTTAATACCACCTGAATTATCAAGCAGCACATTTCAGAGCATGACGTTTTAAAATATAGAAGCCGTACTAACAGGAAATATTAAATAGGTAGGTACCTACTACAAGTATATTCAAGAAGCTTGTTTCGTGTTCATCAATATCATGTTATTTATAATATCTAACCTAGCAATCTATTAGTGACCCTGCAAGAAGAAACCCACCTAGTGTGTCAAATTTACTTTACTCACTTTTTGGGATTCTTATGAAAAAAAAATTTTACATAAAAATCCGAAAAAAAGAAATACGTAAATTTGACACACTAGGTAGGTTTCATTAATATTAATGAGAAGTTAATTTATCAGAAAAAAGTGTACAATGATTATGATTGTTTATTTGTAGATATTGTAGACGATTGTCAAAGATTGTCAAGAATTGTTTATGATTGTCATGATTTTTTATGCCAAGGATTGTTTATGACTGTGAAAGATTATTAAATCATTGTACCATTGTTCATTAATTGTTGATAATTTTTAATAATTGTAAATAATTGTCGTTGATTGTCAATAATTGTCAATTATTGTTTATGATTGTCATGATAGTCAATGATTGTTGATGATTTCAAAGACTGTCAAGGATTGTTTATAATTGATTGACTGTCAAGGATTGTTTATAATGATTTTCGATGCCAAGGATTGTTGATGATTGTGGAAGATTGTTAAATGATTGTTAGGATTGCGCCAGATTGTTTAATAAACAATAAATTATGTATGTCTACGATTGTTAATGACTGTAATGATTCTGGGTGATTGTTAATGATTGTAAATGATTGTCGATGATTGTCAATGATTGTTTATGATTGTTACGATTGTTCCTGATTGTCAAATATTTACAAGGATTGTTTATGATTGTCATGATTGCCCCTGCATACATCATTTTAAAGCAAATAAAATTCTCTATTGAACTGTATATTTTTTTATTTTTTATTTTTTTTTTAAGGTTTTGATTTTTCAATTTTTTGTGCTAAAAAATGCGATTTTTTAAATTTAATTTTTTTCGTAAATTTTCATTTATGTCAATTAAAATTAGTTTTAAAATATACCAAATTTACATTTTTTCATCATGAAATTAGTCATTTTTAACAAATTTTTTTAATTGTTTAGAGAAATTTTGACAAAAATACCCATTTCCAACCCTATTTTAAACCCAAAAAAAAATGATTAAAAAAATTAAAAATATATAGTGAAACGAAGAATTTCATAAGCTTTAAAATGATTTATCACACGACCCCCCATTCCATTTAAAAAAATGTCCCCCATGCCCCCCTGTCCACATTTTAAGAGCTGAAAGTATCAAATATATGCCAAAAGATAATCTAAGTTGTCTTATTTAAGAGTTCTAAATTTTAAGTCGATATCTCAACTCGTTCAAAAGTTAAGAGGGGGGGGGGGTGACTTTTGGACCGCTCTGTATATGAATTTATACATGCTTTATAAAGCAGATCCAGTAATTCTATAGCTTCATAAACTATTGCTCCAATGAGCATATTGAAATAACAATTTACGTTGCCGTAATCATACACATAAAAAAAGGTTATCTTGCCAGAAGATAATAAATTATCTTGGATTTATATTATGTTAAATCGAGGTAATAATCTTCTGTTAAGATCATGTATCCTCGGTTTAAGATTATCTGTGACTTTGGTTTCCTTTAATTATTCTTTTGGTAGAAAAATCCTTGTGTCAAGGATTTTCTCCTTAAATGCATGACATTTAAAATAGTAACAGAGAATCAAGAGTTATTATCTTGACTCAAAGCCCCTGTTGTCTTACGGTAAAGAGTTTGCCGACCTCACCCCACGTAGATATACAGTAGACTCGCCCGTTGTTATTGTTGGCTGGCAGACAATTTGCGCAGTAGTTCAAGATATGCTCGGGAGAGAAGTTAGGTTTGTTTTTATTTTGCCGTAAGGTGTATCACTGTTTTTATCTGCTTTAAAATGGACGAATTTGTATCTGTTACCCTCAAACGATGGGGATTTTCAAATTTACTTAAAAAATTCACGGCTAAGTACTCGGGTAAGTAGCTTTACAATAATTAATAGCTATAAGCGACATTTTGCAATGGCGTTGCAACAAGTTTTTCTTCAAAAACAAGTGCTTTTTCCTACGACCACCTTTGAAACCAAATTTCACAAGATTAACAGAGTAAGAAAGTATCATATTTTATAGGCGTGCGAAATAATATTATACATGTGTGGGAAATTTTTTCAAAATATTTACCATTCTATAAACTGTAAGATAATATGATCTTGGATAAAGATAATATGATCTTGGATAAAGATAATATGATCTTGAATCAAGATAATTACATACTTGGTTTAAGATAATATGATCTTAAATAAATGGTTTAAGTGGCTTTGATTTAAGGAAATGTCCTTAAATCTAGGACCTCAAATGCCAAGATCACGGCGGACTTGATCCAAGACAGTCATGGCGTTGAACATATCGAAATCCATGACAGCCTTGGTTTAAGATCGTTTTGATTTGATTCAAGATATCCTTTTTTTTCTGTGTAGGAAACGGTTTAATACAACTGATATCAACTGGTAGGTATCGGATTATAGTTACGTGCATAACTCATTTCCCCTAATATCCGTATCAAATTATCCTAATGAATGATGGGCACCACCTATAACAACTCATATTACCCAAGATCAATAATTATAATAAACGATGCCCTAGTGATCATGAAAAATATGTTTTTCATTTTTTTTTTCAATTCAATTAACTAGTTTTTCTCTGCTATCGACGAACTATTTTTATGCAGTTATACAAATATATTTTGAAAAGTTTTAAATGTCCGAAACTTTCGTCTTTACAATAATTTGTTTAATTTTATTTTGGGACGTTTCATGAGGTGGTGTTAATTTGAATCCATTTTTTACATCGGCTAGTGCTACTAAGAGTGCCGATGTATTGAAATCTTCGCCGAAAAGTCAAAATCTTTGACTCTCTAACTCCATTTCTACATGAGATATCGACTTGCGGTTTTTTGCATATTGTTTCTTATCGTATTCCGAAGAGCTGATTAGATTTTGGGGATAAAGGATTGGGGGTAAGGGGTTACAAAAAGGGTAAAACTCCTATTTTTAGCGTTTTTTGTTTATAATTAAGGCAATTATTATTGTATTTGGTTAATTTAGCACTTATATAAAAGATAATTTTAAATTGGTCAAAAAATGTTATAAACAACGTTTTCCTATAACGCATTGTTTTCGAGATATTGGCGTTTAAAGCAGTAAAAGGTTTTTTTAGCATATCTCACATATTTATAACCCGATTTCAAAAAATTATATTTTAAATAAAAGCTCTTTTTAAGCCCTATAAAAAATGTTATATACAGTTTTTTGCTGGGTTATAATGTTTTATAGATACAGAATTTAAAATCAAACAAAACACCTAGTTTGAAATTTGCAAACTAGATGGCTCTAGTGTACAATAGTGCCGATATTTTGACATGGTGCTTGGAACGTTTCATCTAGTTTCTGGATAAAAATTAAGAAACACATAGTGCGAGTTAAGACTATTTTTATAACCTGTAAAAAGATAGGTAGTGTATTTAAAAAAAACTTAGGGTGGTTTCAGGGGGGTGGAAACTAAGGGGATAGTTTAAATTGCCTAATATAAGGCCTTAAGGTGACATTAAATTGTATTAATTTTTTCCTTGGATATAGTTTTAAAAATATATATAATGTGATTTAGAAAATCGAATATTACTTTTATAATCGAAAACGGATCTTAATTGTAAAAAAAGTTGGAGGTGGTTCCATAGGATAACATGAAAAACGTGAAAATGAACGAAGCCTCTTTTTTAATAACCAAGATACTGTCTATTTAACAAATTTTTGAACACACTGTACAGCCCTGTTGTAAGGAAAATAATAGATTTCTTAATAATTTTGGTGCGCGCGTCCTATACTATTGAATACCACAAAACGAACAAAATACTCGAGAAATAAAACGCAAAGCGAGCGGGATTTCCCTTGACTATGCAGGGATATAAATTAGGGTGGCAAAAACAGACCAATCCTTGTTAAAATTTAAAGTTTCCTGGAACCAGTCAACAAGCCATATAACAATAAAAGATAAACATAACGTAAATAACAGTTTTTCTAAACGTTAACAATGTATACAATGTGACAAGAATAAATTAGGCAATTCGTTATGGTCGCTATAGTCGTTATAACCAGGGCTGCATTTGGGGGCAGAACAAATATTTCCCAATTAAAAATTGAGAAATTTCCAAAGAAAAAGCTTTACCCCTGGCAAAAAATTTTGATGGCTAAAACAAAGGTGTCCACGCCTCTAACCAAATTCCCAACTGTACGACTCCATTAAAAACTCCTACTATACAACCAAACCCTAAAGACAGTACTCATCTACGGAGCTCCAGCCTGGAATAAAATCGCCCCTAACAAACCGCTTTCAGCTAAAGTCCAAACCTTCCAAAACAAGGTACTCAGAGTATGCCTCGATGACCCCTGGTTCATGAGGAACACCCAAATTCACAGAGATCTCGACATGCCCCTCGTAAAAACTTACGAAGGGACCATCCCCATTAATTACGAAACAAACTGGCTAAAAGAAGAGAAAAGGGCCAATGTAGAATTGAACTTAACTGGAGTAAACGATGACGATGTCAGAATTCTAAAAAGTATAAAATCATTAGCGGATATGTACAACACAGAATTCAAGAACTTAGAAAAAACCACGAAAAATCAAGAAACAAGGGGGCATTAGATTTCGTGGGCGAAGGACTTTCATGGTGCTGTGGTGTGGCGACCCAACATAAACTGGACTCCATGGCAATGTCTGAAAAAGAACTAGAGGAAGAAATGGAAAAACTAGATATGGGCCTAACCAGAACTTTAAGAAACATCGGCAAAAACAGTGAGGCATTCAAGAAATATTAAGACGACGCATCGAACACTTTCCGGCAATTAGAAACCAAACTCAAAAACGTGGAAAGATTATATATAAATAATAATTTAATTTATTATTTTTGGAGAATTATCTAGATTTTGACAATATCATCCGATACACCAATGGTATCAACGACAATTGGAAATTGTATTAAAGAACTTATTATAACTATTAATTTTTGGGAACAAGTAAAGAGATAACAGTGAGCACATCATGATGTCAATAGATGACACCATACTTTCATATCTATCTATCGTTTTATTTAAATGTTAACAACATACAGGATACACAGTGCTGATGATTCCCAAAACGGATGAAATGGTACTATTCGCTGTTTCCTGTCTATTTGATTTTAACGACAGATTTTACGTATTATAAGTAAAGATTTATAAGAAGAGATATATATTGCTTTAAACAGTCTTCATTTTTAAGACCTAATGGCAGAATTTTAAAATGCCAGGGAAGCGGTTGCCACTCCTTGTCCCCCACCCCTTGTACGACGAAATGACGCGCTTGAGTCCTACATATTACATTTATTACCTTTATTTTCGTTTAATTATTGGTAGATGGATGGTGCTATCCGTATCCGTAAAACACGAACTAGTAACTGGGCAAATTCTTAATTTCTTTTAGTTGATTATAGCATGAATTATATTCTATTAAATATTTCTGTTTTTGGTCCCACCTAACTTGCAGGAAAATAAATATCAGTAGCAAAACGGAATTCCATTAAAAATTTTAAAATATAATGATTGCACTTTAAAGGTTTCCAGTTTAATAGGCTTAAATTTCATATTTTTATGGCCTTTCGAAACTTAACGTTTTTTATACTACTTTTAAATTTAAAAAGTCCTAGAAGAACAAAATAATTTGGGATTATTTTTCACACATAAAATATATACAGAGCGGTCCAAAAGTCACCCCCCACCCCTCTTAACTTTTGAACCAGTTGAGATATCGACTTCAAATTTGGACTTTTAAATAAGACAACTTAAGCTATCTTTTAGCATATATTTAATACTTTCAGCTCTTAAAATGTGGGCAGGGGGCACATTTTTTTAAATGGAAAGGGGGGTCGTGTAATACATCATTTTAAAGCTTATAAAATTCTCCATTTAACTCTATATTTTAAATTAAAAAAAAAAATTGGGTTTAAAATGGGGTTGAAAATGGGTATTAATGTCAAAATTCCTCTAAAAAAAAAACAAATTATTTTTTAAAAATGCCTAATTTCATCATAAAAAATGTTAATTATACTTTTAAACTAATTTTAGTTGACATAAATAAAAATTTATAAAGAAAAACTTAAAAAATGGAATGTTTTAGCACAAAATATTGAAAAATCAAAACCTTAAAAAACATTTTTTTAAAATTTTAACATATTACTTTAAAAAGAGAATTTTATAAGCTTTAAAATGATGTATCACACGACCCCCCTTTCCATTTAAAAAAATGTCCCCCCATGCCCCCCTGCCCACATTTTAAGAGCTGAAAATATCAAATATATGCTAAAAGATAGTTTAAGTTGTCTTATTTAAGAGTTCTAAATTTGAAGTCGATATCTCAAATCGTTCAAAAGTTAAAAAGGGGGGGGGGGGTGACTTTTGGACCTCACTGTATGTAGATAAATCTTTTTATGGATATTATAGATAGGAAATGCTTCCAGAAAGGAGAGCATAACTAAATCGATCTAAACGTAAATATATTTTTCTATATCGGTGCATTCTTTCTTGCATATTTGCCAGTTTTTGACCTACAGTACGTATGTCTTCTTTCCTTGAATGTAAAGAAAATCTACCCTTTTCGGGATCGTAGGAAAATTAAATTACAAAAAATGAAGTTTCTTTCTGCAGCCGTGCGAAATGTGCATTTTGTAAACTTACAAGAAAATCCTATACTTAATAACATTCCAATACAGCATTTGCAAACTGAAGTGGCGTATGCGTCACCCCTCTTCTCTCGCTTGTATGCCATGGTTTTCGGTCCTCGGCAGAACAAGAGATGTCTCAAGGACTCGACTTTTCAAACTGAAAATGGTTTAACCCTTTATAAATTGGCCTACTATGCCTAGGAACTGTAGATCCCTTAAAGGCGATTTGTAGATATTTTTTTGGTAAACACAATAAACGATACTATTAGTAGGTGCTCATTCTGGCTTATTAAAATTACTCTACCCCATGACGACGTTGGACGTCATTTGAACACATTGAATGGGTTAACCATTTTTAAAAAGCCTGCTAAACAATTGAAATACGATACTTTGATTATTTTTGTCAAAAACTGTCTCCCATGAATTAATTTAACATTGCTCGCGATTGTTCAATAAGCTTGAGAAAATATCCCATACTAACGTAACAATAAGAAACAAGCCTTGAAGATGTAAAATTCTTATCATGACACTCTTCGCAGTGAAAGTATAATTTTTATACATTTATGTATAGCCTATACAGTGTATAGTATACACTGAGAATTATATTCTTAGAATCTGTTACCGTATTAAATACTATCGATTTTGTATATTTGAGACCATTAGCAACTTTAATTATTTAATAAATGTATGAGTTAAAATTTAGGTATAAGTTAAATGCGTGACTTAAATTTTATTTTTTTTTTATCGGAAAGCGCTGTATAACTCACTCACCATATAACTACTACAACTAATTAATTTTTTTTTTTTTTAGTACGCTTCCAATGTTCAGTTGGATTTTTTTCCCTCCAGTTGGCAAAATGTTTCCCTCAATGTTTTGATTGATTCCTTGAAAACTGGAACTAATTTATTTAACTTTTTTTTAGTTTTTGATGTAGAATCACCCCGTATCATTAAAATTTTGGTTTTTAACAGTTTAGTATTTAATTTTTCGTTCTCAAAACGTGAAATATCACCTTCAAATGATTTTTTTCTCGAAAATGGTTAATCCTACAGTATTACAACAAGAGCACATTCAAGGGTCATTTTAACTCACTTTATGTTCGTAGTAAATTATCAAAAAAAAAATCAATTTTTTTTGTAGAAAAATGGTTTCTTGCACTGTACTTTTATTTTTAGTTTCCAAAAAATAAACAGACATGAAAAGAATGTATGTTATTAACATTTGCATTATTTTAGGCTGTTAAAACAACACACACTTTATATTAAATTTAAATAAACACGAAATAAATAGGTAGGTACGATCTGATGAATCTACGTCGCGTTTAGTTTGTTAACTGCCCCCTCTACGTTTTTGTTGCGTAAAGAAGTTTGTGACTCAAAAACAAGTGTTTGTGTGTGTCCAATGCAAAAAAAACGCAAATTCAAAGTGATTTTAATGTTTAATATTAGTGTTTTGCATACTATTTTAATAAAATCAAAATAATTCGTGTGCTTTAGATAAGAAAATAGTATATTGTTTTACTAAGAGGAAAAGTGAAGCTTTTTTTTACTAGTCTGTAGAATTTACGGACGACGCGAAGCGAAGTCCGGAAACTACAGACGAGTAAAAAAAGCACTTTGAGTGAAACATACCATTTTTTCCTCAAGCATCCTATATATATTTTTTTAAATATTAATTTTTAAAATTAATTTATTTAGTAATAAAGTATGTTTTTTATTATTTATTCAGTAATAAAGTATGTTTTGTATTAAAATAGGCCAATAAAACCCTTTCGAAATAAACTTAAACCTTCCTTAGCTCATTTTAAATTTTTTCGTAGGCTAAATCGTACACTTTTCGCGATTTCGATGGTAACTTGCCTAATGTAGCATTTGCAATTTCGGAGAGATTTGTAGGTGTATAAACCACATATTATTCTTCAATCATTTTTAATCAATTTCACATAAGGTTTTTGCACAGAATCTCGAGTCAATGGCTGTCATCAAAGTCAAAGTGCTGCCGCCAGTGGTGGTTTTGATAACTAACTTTTTTTTACGGCGTACAACAATGAACTCATTTCTTTTACTGTAAAAAAATAGATCACTTTTAACTAGTGTGTTCAGTTATAAAATATGAACATTTTAGTAAGCTTGAAGAAAAAGTACTTTTTTATTGGCAGCAGTATTTTTTAGTAAAATATTCCTATAATCGAACCAAAACCCGTTTTTTGTGAAATTGATACTTTAACCTTCTTTAGTGAAGTAAGCTCAGAAGATTTTAATCAAAGAATATTTATAACAAGTTTATCGAAGTATTTATATTTTTTTATTGTTTATAGCCAACTAGGATGTGCAAAATTAGGATTATAATCTTATTTTGGAATAGAAATCAATTACACAGGCCCACAGTAGTTTTTCGAATGTTTTTTGAGGTTATGTCAAAATCCTGACGTGTAAGGGTTAAACTGGTTACGGATTCGGTTTCAGCGGGAAAAAATACATAGGAATATAATATTGGAATCCAAGACTCACAATAAAAAAAATTGTGAGCCTGTGTTATTTAAACAAAATTTTAAGTATTAAGCTTCAAAAATTTAAAGATATATTTAAACTTTAAAGTGCAGTTTTTATGTCACACATACAGGGTGATCCATAACTGGCATGCCAAAATTTAAGAGGTGATTCTAGATCCAAAAATATAAAAAAAGTTCTTATAAAGGTTGGTCCGGAAATGAGCCCTAAGGGATCTAGGGCCCTTTAAAATTGTAATAAAAATAAGGTTTTTAATTAATAACTCGGGTACCGTTTAAGCTAGAGCGGCGAGCTTTTGCATGTATACTAGTATTAATAAGGGCAATAAGTTTATGTTAATTTATTTTTTTAATTTATCCAGAGGCGTGCCCAGACGGACAAAATATATGAGGCTTAAAACATTTTTGCCCCAAACTTTTCTATGTGTATGTTTTTTGGATTTGTTGTAAAAAATATAGATTTCTAGAGTAAAAATACATATAAAATATCATATAGTGTAACACTGTAGGAGCAACCGTTATCAAAAAAAATGCAATTAAGAGGAAGTAACATTTTGTGCCACCAAAAACGTTACTTTTTAAAAGGCTATTACTCCTTTAATATTAAATTTAGGTGTTTTGGTGTATAATACTTTTTTGCTCAGTTTTAAATGAAGAATCACCCTGCAGCATTAAAATTTTATTGGTGCTTTTTTTTGTTCCCCATTCAATACGTCATCTTCGAAGGGCCGTAGCTCCCTTAGGGCTCATTTCCGGACCAACCTTTATAGAAACTTTTTTTCATATTTTTGGATGTAGAATCACCTCTTAAATTTCGGTACGCGAGTTCTGGAACAGGCTGTATATGCTCATATACGTTGAGATTCCCTATCCCCTTCAAATCTTTTGCTTCGTTCATTCTTGGCCACTCAACTTTACTACCATCGAAAGTGTTCCGTACTTTTCACGCGCACTGTATATTGCGTTTTAGTTAATGTTTGTTTTCCTAAATGCGCTCCTGTTATCGCATCGAAGTTCCTTTGAGTGTTTATAAGCAAAACTTGTCCAAACAAAAACTCCTGGAGTACTGTGTACATAGACAAAATAAACAAATAGATTGATTTTTGACCGTCTGCGCATGTTGCGTTAGATAGGAATATTTTCTTTGTTAGAGATGTGTCTTTTCATTTCACTTCAGTAGTCAGTAAAAGTTTCTTTTTGTCGTTGTTTTTTTGCAACAGTTTGTTATATATGTAAAAACTAAATCAATATGTTATACTACACAGATATTTATTTATTTTTACCAGTAATTTAAATATAAAAATATAATTCTTCGCACACACCTCTAACATATTCGTGCAACAGGTTAACATAACCTAATTTAGGTATGTTTTGAGTTTGTTTTCGAGGTTGTTCTGTTATTTTTTCTACGCGTTTGGTGTTTTGTGCTAGAAGGGTGAACAGTTTATTTTATTATAGACTATATAATAGCGTTTTTGAACTTTTAAAGTCTTTCTGTGTTTTTTGTATATTTTATAGTGCTTTTTCAAAGAACTAGTAAAGTCTTTGCAATGACGTGTTTTATAAAAAGTTGTTGAAACATAAAACGACTGCTACCTGCAGATAGCAGTAATATATTTTTTAGGTAAGTTTGATTTTTAATATAACATAAGAAAACATTAAAAAGTAAGGTTATGTCGTTTATTTAAATTTCCCGGCTGATTTCTGACGTAACTTCCGATCGAAATGGAGGACTCGTAAATTTGTATATAACCTTAAGATGACAGCTCATCTATGTTCTTTGTCTATGACTGTGTATAACCGATTCATGAATGAAAAACGCTTAACATAAATGGTAAAATTTAAATGGAATACTAATTAAATGGGCGCATCACGTTTGAAATAATACCCATTCAACGTATACAAAAAGGTCAAACACCTACACTGATATACACATTACATGTTTCAAATGACCTTAAAAACATTTTCTACGAGTTCACTAAAAAAATCAATATCGCAGGGGTGTTAGTGCAGCGTCATATGAATGAAGAGACACATTGTCAGAAAACAGAAAAAATATTCACATGCGCTTTATGAAAACAATGATAAACCAGCAAGGGCGTTTTGAAACAATTGCACTGGACCGAAAAAATATCTTAATAGTGTTAATTTTAGAATTTTAAGATATTAAAGTAAAAAATAAACAAAATACGCTGTTTTTAAATAATTTATATATTTTTCTAATGCAGCACTTAAAAATGTATTAAACACAATGTAAGTATCTTGTTCAGATAGTATTGTTTTTATGTTTTTTTATTTGATTATCCTTAAAATCATGTTTTAGGATTAGTAAATTTAGACGTAAAATTGATCTTTTTATCAAAACAGTATATTTCAATAACTTTTGGAGAATGGCTTAGTCCTGAAAAAAAAATCGGACGGATAGTTCAATACATTTCGACGTTATTTCGATACATTTCGGCTTTTTTAATCAAACAGAAAGGTAACGATATATTACACGGCATCCCTAGGGGCGAGGGAATCTAAAGTTGTAAAAAAACATCACGTCATTTATGGATAGCCCCTAAATTTACCTTGTAAAGTAGGAAAACTATCTATAAATACACATAAAACGAAAATATATGATTTCTCTAACTTTCCCCCTCGTAACATTTTGGGGTCCATTATCTCGAAAACTAAACTTTCGATTTTTCTTTCTTGACAGATTTGGATTCAGCGTTAAAAAATTGTTAGAAGATATTAAAATAATGCTGGGATAAAAATAAAACACTTGTAAACTAGTATAATTTGGAACGACAGCTTAACTCATCTTTAATATAATGCATTTACTACTAAATAGTAAATAAAACAAAACTGGCCATTTTTCAGAAAATCGCAATAAAACTTATATAAAGGCGGTCCCACACTACACGCTAGTGTCTTCGCAAGTACACTTGCAAATGCCCTTTCGATTGGTGTGGGAGCCTCTCCCAGTACGAAATTTTACGAATATCGGCATACTCGTACTCGGAGACGCTCCCACACCAATCGAAAGGACACTTGCAAGTGCACTTGTGAAGGACACTTGCGAAGACACTCGCGTGTAGTGTAAGACCGCCTTAATTGGTGTAAAATGTACTACGAGTACCAAAAGAAACATTTTTGCTGCAAGTATCGCTTAGAGTAAGAGGACAACTACGAAATTTTGCGAATATCGGCATACTCGTACTCGGAGACGCTCCCACACCTATCGAAAGGACACTTGCAAGTGCACTTGTGAAGGACACTTGCGAAGACACTCGCGTGTAGTGTAAGACCGCCTTAATGGGTGTAAAATGTACTACGAGTACCAAAAAAAAAAACATTTTTGCTGCAAGTATCGCTTAGAGTAAAAGGACAACCACCTTTGGACTTGGGCCATTTTGAATGTTCATTCGTTTTTCCAGTATTGTTTATTCATTTGGTGACGCGTAAACGAGAAGTAATTTACAACAAATAATAATGTTGCACGTAGGTCATAGTTATTATTTTGTACAGTTATTGCATTTCGCTCGCTTTTCTAATGATATATGGAGAGAATGTAAAAGGCTACCAACACATGTACGAAAATAATTTCATTTCAAAATTCATTTCTATGCCCGTGGAATTTATTTTTTAGAATGTTTACGCTGCGTGCATAATTTACAATAGCAGCACAAAAAAAGAATATCGGTAACCAACAGGGATGCGATACTATCGATACAGTTTTTGGGCCGCTGAATCAGAATCTACGCGCTGAATTTATCATCCGATTTTATGGAAAAAATGAGCTTAAAAACGTGATTTGTGATTTTGACAGTTTTTCGAAAACAGGAACTGATAGCTACATTATGTAGCCAGATTACTGATTTTAGTATCAAAAATCTTTAAGAATCATATAGTTACTTACTTTCAAATCAGTTGGTTTCATTCATACACAGGCTCACAAAAAGAAAAAAAAGTCTTGTTCACCAGACGAGACAAACATTTCTATACATTTGGAGTCGCTGAATCCGAATCTGGGGTTGGTTTGACTCAGGTCGCATTTCGTTCCTAACCTCAAAAAAGTGATGAAAAGTGTTACAACCGTCATCACTTTTTTGAGGTTAGCAATGAGCTGACCGAGCTCGGTCAAACCAACCATATCAGGGACCCCAAAAACGTATAGAAATTCTTGTCTCGTCTGGCGAAACAGACCTTTTTTTCTTTTCGTGTGCCTGTGTTATTATTAATGACGATTACTATCTAAATTAACGAATTAAGGCTTTTCGGGATGTTTTGGTCGAGGTTTTGGTTATACTTTGGTTATAAGATTTATAATGATTAATAATAATTACTATTATGACTAAAGCCCCTTTTGAAGTGCTCTAGTTATACTATTAGTTATGATTAATCATATAACCAGTCTGTAACCAGAGCATCCCGAAAACGCTTTTTATTAAGATTATTCTAAAATAAAAAGGATGGTAAATGAAAATATATTATTGATTTTTAAATATACCTAATAGTACTCTATAGAGTAGGGGTCACCGGGGCTAATTGTCGCACTTTTCATTCAGTCAGTTTTTTCCTTTATTTTTGTTTTTATTTTTTAATTGACCAAATGGTAATTTTAGCTGCATGTTTCAGTAATATTATTATAAGATAAAACATGGAAAATTTTATAGGGTATTAGAGTTTTGATTTTTTTTTTGGGAAGTCTCGACAAATGCGACAACGTGCACGTTCAAACGGGGCACGTAGTGCGGCACTTATAGTATATTTTTTTGAAGAAATATAAAGGCATTTATAAAAATTATAAATAACTAATAAGACATGTGCTTTCCCAAAAGCCAATTGATATCTACCTTTTCACTCTTGTACCAATATTGTCAACTTTATAATTAAATAATATTTTTCGATTTTTTTTTTTAATTTAATTAAATTTAATAAACGATTTTATTTGCTATTCTTCAAAATTTCACTTTTTAACACAATTTTGAATAATAAAAAAAAAAGCGAAAAAGTAAAGGTTATTTATACCATGAACATATCTCCAGATCATGCGACAACTAGCCCCAAACCAAATGCGACAACTAGCCCCAGTGGTCAATTTTATGTTATGTATCAAGTACTTTCTAATTAACGAATAAATACTCCTAAATGACAATGTCAACAAATAATATACACCTTAAACTATTTATTTATATACATATAATTTTCTTATCTTAGGACCACTTGCACCAATGATTGTTTAACTTTAAACTTGGATTAAGTTGACGGCCGACCAATCAGAACGCAGCATTTTTAACTTAAACTCGGTTTAGCTGAGATAATCCCGTACCAAAAGTTGGTGCAAGTGGCCCTTAATATATTAAATCACTCGCAATAAGAAAAAATATTTACCACAAAAAAATTACTGGACGCTTTAATTTTGTCCTTTTTTGGATTATCTTGCTGCTCTTTTAACTTATTGCTTTTAAGTTTGAAAATTATCAGTAGTCGGCGTAAACTCAGTTATGACTCATCAACGTTGAAAATAAACACAGAAACATAGGCTTACGGAATAATTTTGCCGAATTATGAGGGAAATTTTTATAAATCGAAACATTTGACAAATTATGTTACCCACAACAATATTAACTATACATATTAACTATACATATGTAATTTTATCTTTTAAGAATACGAAAGTTTTTAATTTTTATTTATCGATAACTTTTTTTCCACCTTACTCGTTTAAATGAAATCATTAAAAACAATCAAGATAAAAAGAAATGAAAATGAAAATATTTAAAACCTCGCCTCAACGCTAGAGTCGACGCCGCGCCTATGCGAGTACTGGAAATTCTCCGACTACTGCCAATGATAAATGGCACTTTTGTAACACAGATGTTAGTCTCGGGTTGGTGCAGAAAACTATTTTACTTTTTGAGATACATGCACTTCGACAACTTACCCCTGCCACAACTAGCCCCCATCACCCCTACTTTAAAAAAAAACAGTCCGATTGACTTCACTTTGTACAAGGAATTTAGAAACATACTAGGTTAACCCTTAATTAACATATTAGGTTAACCCTTAATTAATTAAGAAAAAAAGAATAAAAAAATACCATTTTTTTTTTTTACTTTTTGCTTGAGTTTTTGTTTCCTTAGAGTTTCAGGAAAGCTGTATTATACCGAATTAAATTTGCATATTTGTTTGCATACATAGAAAGTCTATAAAAGTATTTTGGATTAATATTGCCTTAAAGAAAAAATAAAGAAGTAAAGTCACAATTGTGACACACTGGAGGGTAAGGATTAAAAAATGTTACTACCGAGGTCACTACCTCCAGCCTGTATTGACCAAGTAAACAGGATTTAAAACCTGCAAAAATATCCTAAATTTCCCCCACTCAAGAAATTAAGACAAGGGAATTATTCCTTGAAGAATTTAGTAGAAGAATTCTTGAGCGAAATCAAAAGCGCTTATTTATAGTTTTGATTAAAAATAATATATTTCTCTTGGACAAAAGATAGTAAATAATCTTCTCAAGAATATTATTTTTTTAAATCAAATCTAATAACAATGCTTTAAGAATATATCGTAAGAATACACGTATCTTGAAAGAAACTAATTCAGGTATTATAAATATTTATTTTATTTAAAATAACTGGATTTAAATGAAAACAGGTTAACAATATTAAAGTTTAAAGAAAATCAATAAACTTATTTGAAGAATATTGTTCCTTATGTATATAAGTATATTAGATCCCTGTTGGATGCCGAAATTCTTTTTTGTCTTGCTGTGTTATTGTTGCAGTAAAATTTAGTAGTGGTAGAAACGTTTTAATGGACTGTTGATATTTCCTGATATACTGATCACAAAAGAAGAAAACGGTACAAGATTAAGTTGACATTTGCAAAAAGAGGAATTTGGTACGAGTAACTTGCTCTCAACAGTAATTCATTTCTATGACCGTGAAAATTAATTTGTTCAAAAAGTTTACGCTGAACTGCATGCTATGTACAATGTTGCAGTAAAATCTAGTAGTCTAGTATACTAGACTATGTGAAGTATGCAGTCGTAGACAAGTATTAATCAACCGTTAATATTTCCTGATAATTTGTTACCCAACAAATAAAGAAAACGGAGGAAAATAAAGATAGTTAAAAATTAAGTAGTTTATTAAACGGAGCAAAACAAATATATTTAACCCTCCGTTAACCAGGTAGGGTCTGACAAACCCCAATGAGTTTATTTTAAACAATAAACATATTTAGTCTAATTCTATGGGCATGTCCGCTCGTCTATCTTCCTAAAACACTTCAAAGGCTCATTCCGTGAATTGAGCTCAGTTGTGAGAAAAACCGTTGCAAAATAGGAGTAAATGTGAGTAAAAGTCTGTGGGATCCCACATGGTTAATGGCGACCCAAATTTATTTTAACATTTTACAATTTTTTTAAGTTAAAATAATGGTCTAAATTCTGAGTCGAAATCAGTAAAAATTTTTTTTGCGTCCATCTGTCTGTCTGTCTGTCTGGGTGTAAACTCTCTAACTCCATTTCTACATGAGATATCGAATTGCGGTTTTTTGCATATTGTTTCTTATCGTATTCCTATTTTTCGGTTTTTTGTTTATAATTAAGGCAATTATTATTGTATTTGGTTAATTTAGCACTTATATAAAAGATAATTTTAAATTGGTCAAAAAATTTTATAAACAACGTTTTCCTAAAACGCATTGTTTTCGAGATATTGGCGTTTAAAGCAGTAAAAGGTTTTTTTAGCATATCTCACATATTTATAACCCGATTTCAAAAAATTATATTTCAAATAAAAGCTCTTTTTAAGCCCTATAAAAAATGTTATATACAGTTTTTTGCTAGAATACAATGTTTTAAAGATACGGAATTTAAAATCAAACAAAACACCTAGTTTGAAATTTGCAAACTAGATGGCTCTAGTGTACAATAGTACCGATGTTTTGACAGGGTGCTTGCAACGTTTCATCTAGTTTTAAATAGGTAGGTACATACTAATATTTATATCAACTAAAGTAATGTTTTTTGAAAATATGGACTTATCTGTATACTTTCAAAATTTATTTTAGTTTTTTACTTTTTATTTTTTGTTGCAATTTTATATTAAACCTTCTTTAGTTTTGAATTAATTAGTAAGGTAATGTAGCTTTTGTTCAAATATACCTATTTATTTAAAAGTTATTGAGGTCACGTGACCCTTTTTTGCAATTAAAAAACGTTTTGTCCGATAGATTATTTAATTTTTGGTTTTAAATTGATGTTTACATTGTAAGTTAATAAATTATAACATGGGCGTAACACTCCAAAATGGGAATCTTGTCCCTTGCCTATAACCATTTATTGATATATAAATCGTCGTATCAGAAAAACAAGGTTCTATCTAACATTGTAAGATTGCAGTAACTGTCAGAATATTTTGTATGATATATTTGAAATGCTTTAGCGTAAACACTTAAAACTTTTATAGATATGGATTGCATGATTTCCGTTATATATACAAAATTTCAAATTTATAAATTAAAGCGTACAAAATATGACAGTTACTGTAATCTCATAATGTCAGATAAAACCTTGTTGTTCTGATACGACGAACTAATGTTTTCAAACAATAACGAATTGCTAATTTTGATTGATTGTTAAAGAATATTCTTTGTGCAAGAATTAATTCGCAGGTATATTCATACATAAACATTAAACAATTAAATCGCACTTGTTCTCATGAAGATACAATTGCCAACTTTCATTTTATTTTTCCCTCAAAAACAATACAGTGTAACGTCAGTGAGTATATGGATGTAATATAACTACTGACATTATTACCTATACTGTAACGAAGGTATTTTGTTTTTAAATAGGTAATCGAACTATCCGGTAATATAAGGTTACAAGAGTCGTGACGTCAAAATACATAGCCGGGTACAACAAATTAATAATTTTATAAAAATGTTTTATAACCTATCAATCTACTACATTTACAAGAAAAAGTATATAAATATGAAAATCCCCTAACGTCTTTATTTAAGTAAAAGAAAATAAAAAAAACATAACAGATCCGAAAATTATGATTTAGTTGGACTTTTCCGAAAATTATGATTTAGTTGGACTTTTAAATAATACAAATTTTATTTAATAATATTGTAAATTAAATCGTGGATTGAAGATTATTTAAACTAGAGTTCGACGGCAATCTTTTACACTGCATATTTTGTACAAAAGACTTAACCTGGGAAAGAAAAACTAATATTTTAAGACATGTGAACACAAAAACCCATAAAGGAGATGAGGACAATTTAATATTTAAAGTAAGTAAAAAGATACAAAATTAAGTTTAATCACAAGTTATAAACGTCACGTGAGCTGTTATTGCGAATAGAAAAGGATTGGCCAGGCAGATTTTTTTAACTTGATAAAAGTAATACCCAGCCACCATGTCACAATACTATAAAATTAAATTCGTATTATTAAAAAGCCCAACTAATTCGTAACTTTCAAAATTGTTTTTTTTTTAATTTTCTTTTACTTAAATAAACGTTACGGGATTTTCATAATATTTATATAATTTTCTTTGGTAATGTAGTAAGTAGTTTGGCAACATTTTTATAAAATTAATATGAATTTGTTAACTTATTGTACCCGGCTATGCATTATGACGTCACGACTCGCTAAAATCTGATGTCTACAGATAAAATAACAAGTTGTAATATGCAGGACCGGACTGGACAGTTCAGTGGTTAAATGTTATAACTGATTTTAACTTAGAAAGTATAATTTTTAATTATTATAGCATAGATATTACCAAATTTTCAGAAGCCGGTGGCTACATTCATGATTTTGATATTTTTATACGTTTTTAGACAAATATTTATTATATACATTACACTACAGTCATTATCTTGAAAACTGTAAGAGATAAGCTTTCTATTTATTATGTAATCGTTAAGGTTCTAAAACTCACCCCCTAACCCCCAGCAACCCCACCATTAAAATCTCAAATAGCAATATGGGTCACGTGATGCATTATTTGAAAGGTATATTTATTTTGATTAAAGATCATTTTTAATTTTTAAAATCGAGTAAGATTCGAAGATATCCATTAAAAAAAATTCAAAAAATACATTGATAAGCTGTTTCAGCGATATCTATTAAAATAATTTTAAAAAATTTAAAAAAAGTAATATTGAAAAAAATCTTATATTTGAAAAATAAAGGTAATTTAATTGTTTAATTGGTCAAATTCTAACATTCACTACAGCCATATAACATAAAATTCTGGAAATAACCACCATTTCCAACTATGCACTGTTCAAATCGTGACATTAAATTTCTTCTGCAAGCTTCATATACCATATCCAGATTAATAGTCTCACAAGCATCTGGTTTTCTGGTTTAGTAGATATCAGTATTTTCCTGGAAGTTGTCATTTTTTCAGTACTAAATCAGGTAGAGTTTTTTATTTGAAGCTCATGTCTTTTACTTCTTCTACAGTTTCTTCATCCCGGGGCAACTTTCTATTGCCGTCTGACGGAGGCTTAACGGTGATTTCGCAGAACTGCCGCCGGACGGAGTGACCCTATTTTTTCTTGTACTCAAGTTTTTGAAACCCAATTTTTAATAAACTTGATTAGAAGAAAAACGTAACTCGGTTAAGCTTCAAATTTAAAGCACAGCATCAATCAAATTCATGTAGTACTTTTTAAGTTAACTGAAAAAATGACAACTTTCAGGAAAATCCTGATATCTCCTAAACCAGAAGTAAAAATGTAAAAATATAAAAAATAAAATATTCATTAAAATGGCGGAAATAAGAAAGACTAATAATTTGATAAACAGTTGCAGTGGCGTACCATGCAAGTCCTAGAAGATGGGGTAAAAAACATAGTTGTACATTATTTGTTGCTGTTAATACGAAAAAAAAATAATCATTCTTTAAACAAACAAAAGTAGAGAATGTTTGAGCTTCGAAACAAAAAAAGAATCAGTCAAATCCAATAATTAGTTTTCGAAATATTTAAATTTAAAAAATGTGAATTTTTTAGGTGTCCGGAATTTAACGTGCGGCAGTGTAATATGCTATTCTTTAATTAAAATATAGACATGAAACAGCATTACTTTTTTAAAACAACCCTATTGTTTTAAAAAAGTAAAGCTATTTCTTTCTAGATATTCATTACTAAACTTTTCATAAAAACAATATTAAAAGTTGTAACAAAGACGGTCAGATATTTCAAAGCTGATCAGAATCCGTACAGAAACCTTTTTAACCTAGAGAATACACCGGGTGTCCCAACTCTATTTACCCAACGATTTTCTCGAAACCTTAAAGAGATAATCAAATTCTGCGAAAACTATCTTAAATAACTTTAGCATATATATTATATACCTTCAGCTCTCAAAATGTGGGCGAGGGCACGTTTTTTTTTAATGGAAAGAGGGGTCGTGTGATACATCATTTTAAAGCAAATAAAATTTTCTATTGGATCCATGGACTGTATATTTTTTTATTTTTTAAACAATTTTTTTCAGGTTTGATTCATTAATTTTTTGTGCTAAAAAATGCGACTTTTTTTGTAAATTTTTATTTATGTCAATTAAAATTTGTTTAAAACTATAATTTACGTTTTTCATCATGAAATTAGTAACTTTTAAAAAATTGTTTGATTTTTTTAGAGCTATTTTGACAAAAATACCCATTTTCAACCCTATTTAAAACCCAAAAAAAAATGTTTAAAAAAATTAAAAAATATATAGTTAAATGGAGAATTTAATAAGCTTTAAAATGATGTATCACACGAAGTTCCTTTCCATTAAAAAAAATGTCCCCCCATGCAGGGGCCACATTTTAAAGGCTGAAAGTATCAAATATATGCTAAAAGATAGTTTAAGTTGTCTTATTTAAGATGGTTTTCGCAGAATTTGATTATTTCTTTAAGTTTTCAAGAAAATCGTTGGGTAAATAGAGTTGGGACACCCTGTATATTTAGGTGCCTTATGCATTTTTAACTGGAAAACATTCATAGCAACGGCGAATTTTAATAGTTAATCGGAACTTTTTGGAAAAATGCCGATTTTTTTTTACTTAAGTCACTGTCAATAAAGTGCTGTAATTAATAATTAATTAAAGGCATTCATGCAAGTAGCCATGAACAAACTCCTCGTACTCGTTATTTTTTAGGCGTTCTATTAAAAAAAATATATGAAAAACATTTTTTCATTTTTTTCCGAAAGTTTTAAATTATATAGAATCTATAATTTATTTGAGGCGTATATATATTTACAGTATTATTAATTTGAGCCATTTCGCCTCAATGAGTATTTATATCAATAAAAAATTTAAAACAGAAAATAAAATTAAAATATTATCGGGCGCACCTATTTCTAGATGCGCTGGTAAGGTATTGCGTTTAAAATAAATCTTATCTGCTATATCTTCTTTACCTAAAAAATATTATTAGTCAATACCTTACCAAAGTTTAAAAATTTTGCCTAAATAAAGAATTTTTAATAAAATTCTTGATAAATCGTTAAAATAATTAAAAAAGAACGAAAAACTGAATAAAAGTTAACTTCTAACGTTTCAGGATCTAATCCGTTTTCAAAAAAAATTATTGGTTTTTGAAAAAATTTGTGCAATATTTGGCTTTATCAATCAAAATATGACAAATGTCAAAATGTGTCATTTCGAGGTAATTGAAACAAAGACACCTGTAACAATAAAAAGGTGTAGAGAAATTAATTTGGAAAAGGCGTTTTTGTTGAAAACGTGTAGAGAAGTTAATGTGGAAAAAACTCTTTTATTGAAAAGAGTGAAAATTTTAGTTACCGCGTAATACTTCATCATTAAGTCACGGTTCACCTGGGCGATTTTAAATAAAAATTTCGTGGACCCCTACATTTTTTGGACTAAAACATAACTGATGACATCAGAAATCAATTCCAATTTGAAAGAAAATCGTAAAAGATACACTTTTTTAGACAGATAAAAAACGCTTTTTTGAGTAATAAGGAGTGTCAAAAAATCGCGATTTTCAAAATAAAAAAAGCTCTCTGGCTTAAAAGTTGCTCCTTAGTAAAAACAGTGGCCACTCAAAAATGAGCCAAATCGATAAATGTTTAGAGGTAGCTCAAAGCACTCAAACTTAAAAAAAATCGGTACCTGTTTTTCGGATAAAAACTGATACCGATAAAAATTGAGGGAATTTTGGAGGGTTTCTTTGGTAATATTTAGAAACAATACTAAATGTAAGAACTAAAACAATTAAATCCCCCCCATCCCCTTAAGTTAGAACATGAAAAAATCGCCAATTATTTGAAGATTTCGCGAAAATTTAATTTTTGTAAGTTTTTAAACGTGCATAAAAAATAGTTTTAAATAAAAAATCTGCAAAATTATATATTAGTATATAAGCATATATACATGTTAACCTACATGACTATACAGAAAT
The DNA here is from genome assembly GCA_958510825.1 of Brachypterus glaber. Taxonomy (NCBI): domain Eukaryota; kingdom Metazoa; phylum Arthropoda; class Insecta; order Coleoptera; family Kateretidae; genus Brachypterus; species Brachypterus glaber. The sequence goes on along the minus strand of OY294045.1, from coordinate 78,638,768 downwards.
CATAATTTTTTTCCTCAAGTTGAGAAAAAAAAATTAATTTCTATTAGAAACCGGGTGGATTTTCTGTTTTTTGCCTAAAACTTTTTTCGGTGTATTTTTTTTGATTTTTTGGTTGGAATACTACTTTTTTATGTAAAAATACACAAAAAGGTTTCTGTGGTTTAACATCGCAGGTTTAACCGTTTTAAAGATAAATGCATTTAAAGTAAATTTTTACGCATAAAGAACCAAAAATAAAAAAATTAAAAAATATAAAGCAAAAAACAAATATTTTATTTAGTAAACATAGAAAAAGTTTATATGCACCTTGGTCAAAAAATCATTCCTAAGGAAGTTATGTCCTTTTAAATATGCCCATTTTCAATAAATTTTCCTAAAATCTTCAAATAATTGGCAATTTTTTTATGTTCTGACTTAAGAGAAGGGGAAATATAATTTTTTTAGTTTCACACAATTAGTATTGTTTCTAAATATTACCAAAGAAACCCTCCAAAATTTCCTTAATTTTATATACAATCACTTTTTATCCGAAAAACAGGTACCGATATTTTTCAAAGTTTGAGTGCTTTGAGCTACCTCTAAACATTAATCGATTTGGCTCATTTTTGAGTGGCCACAGTTTTTTACTAAGGAGCAACTTTTGAGCCAGAAAGCGTTTTCGATTTCGCAAATCGGAATTTTTTGACACACCCTATTACTAAAAAAAAACGTTTTTTTATCTTTCTAAAAAAGTGTATCTTTTACGATTTTCTTTCAAATGGAAATTGATTTCTTATGTCATCAGGTATGTTTTAGTCCAAAAAATGTAAGGGTCCACGAAATTTTTATTTAAAATCGCCCAGGTGAACCGTGAAGTATTGGTCTCCAAATATTAGATAAAGATGAAGAGCATTCGCTAATACAGTTATTTTAAACGTAATACCTTACCAGCGCATCTAGAAATAGGTGCGCCTGATAAGAACATTTTAATTTTATTTTCTGTTTTAGATTTTTTAAATTATATTTACCTTTCTACTAAAAAAATTCAGCACCAGCCCTGTAGCTATCATCAAATTGGAAAATAAAACTCAATAAATATAACTCCTATATCACATTAATCCGGTTGGTCAGTTTGATCAAAATTAATCACTATCATTTGCACTATAAATATTTTTAATAGGTTTGGATCACTTAATTAAAGTCTATTGGTTTTAACAGGAAACACTAAACAGTACAATCATTTTTTATGTGGGAAAGTAAAACAACGTAGACTTAATTATTTCAGACGACTTGTAGGAGCTTGGGCAAATAAATAAGATCACGATGTACCTACACAAAAAAATACTCGAAAGAAATGTTAGGTAGTTTCGCCACAATCTATGTTTTTGTTTCAATTTTAAATTTTATTCTATCTTCGTTGGACAATAATAATTTAGAACATAATATTTATTTAGAACACATTTAAAACTAGCATTTCGTAGAAGTTTTCTTTTATTCAAAGTAACTATATTGTGAAAAACCCATTAATTGTATATTTTCAGTAATAATAAGTGCATGTTGAATTATCGATAATTTTTTTACTGTATTAAAAAAATATTTTGCTTGGCAATTGTTTGAGTGAATTTTTTCGTGTTACAAAATTCCGAAACCACAGGTCAAGGAATTTTGACGAAAAATGCACTAAAACAATTTCCTTAAGCAAAATATTTTTTTATATACAGTAAAAAAATTATGTATAATTCAACATGCATGAATGGTATTTTGAAAGACTAGTTCACAAACAAAATAAGGAATTATATAATTTTACAATGTTTTATGTTGTTCCATATTTAAATTAAAAGTTTTAGAACTAAAGAACAATATTACTTTATAACTATAATTAAAATTTTAAATCTCAAATTGGCCGCGCTTTTTAAATCCACGATATTCACGAATGTTGCCAAGTCTAAACTTTGCTCGAGGGATATTTTATGCTTGAGATTATTCCAATAAAATAGTTGCTATCACATATATTAGCATTTAAATCAAGATCACTGCTGTTTTTGTTTAAAAAGTTTAGTTTTCAACTGAAAAAAAAATAAAATAACAGGTGTTTCCACCCGTAAAAAAACAATTTCCTATCGGTTTCTAAGAAACTTTGGCAACGCTGTACTGGTACCAGCGCACTCATTTGATGTTTTTATTTCCGTAATTCTTTACTGCAAATATATTTTTAATAAATAAGTGTTTAAATTAGTTTTTAGTGGCCTGTTTTTAATACCAAGATTTAATTAAATAAATTAAAATTTATGAATATCAGTGATTTAAAGCTTTTAAGATGGAAAGTGCATAAAATATAATATATTAACTAAAATTAATTAGGGTTTATACCTAGGCTGTTTTGGTAATAAAATAAGCATTTATATTGCTTATCAATAAAAATAAATCAACTAAAGGTAAGCTTCACAAATTAAAAACACATTTGCATAAATATAACATTTATTAAGATGTCAGTAACTGTTAGTTTCTTGTTTCCATAGTTACCAAGTGATAATTGCATTGTGCAAAAATTATCAGATTCATTTTGACCTGATTGATCAAGAAACTAAAAATGCAACGTTTTGATTGGCCTATACACGGTGTATTTGCAATAGCGTCGGAAATTTTAACTGATGATTCTACATCATAAAATATGACAAAAAGTTCCTATAAACATATGTCTAAAAATGCGTCATAAGGGAGCTACGCCCCTTTGAAAGTGACTAAAAAAAAATCGGTTTTTATTTAATAACTCAGGAATCCTTTAAGATATATCAACGAGGTTTTGCACGTCAACTAATTCTACCAAGGCCCGTTTTTATGTGTTATTTTCATGTACTTATTTCAACCATGGGTGTGCGAAACGGGGGGGCTTATCAGTTTTTTGTCCCAAACTTTTTTCTGTGTAACTTTTTTGCAATTTTATTTTTGAAATATGATTCCTCAGGTCAAAATACATAAAAAAGGTACTCTTGTTGTAATACTGTAGGATTAACCGTTTTCGATAAAAATTCATTTGAAGGTGAAATTCCATGGTTCGTGGACAAAAAATTTAATACTAAAATGTTGAAAACCAAAATTTTAATGATGCAGGGCGAATGTACATTAAAAACTAAGAAAAAAACCTCATATACAGGTACTTCCAAAAATCAATCCTAATCCTAATGGAGCTATGGTCTCCTAAATATGCACCATTTTTAAAGGGCTATGGTAGTTTAAAACCGTTTTTTCGACCTACATGTATGGAAACTTTTTTTCTTAGTTTTTGATGTAGAATAACATTGCATCATTAAAATTTTGGTTTTCGACATTTTAGTATTTAATTTTTCGTCCTCGAACCGTGAAATTTCACTTTTCTCGAAAACGGTTAATCCTACAGTATTACAACAAGAGTACCTTTTTATGTATTTTGACCTGAGGAATCATATTTCAAAAATAAAATTGCAAAAAAGTTACACAGAAAAAAGTTTGGGACAAAAAACTGATAAGGCCTCCCCGTTTCGCACACCCCTGGTTTAAATAAGTAGGTGAAAATGACATACAAAGATGGGCCTTATTAGGATTAATTCACGTGCAAAACCTCGTTAATATATCTCAAAGGGTTCCTGAGTTATTAAATAAAAACCGATTTTTTTTTTAGCCTATTTCAACGGGCCGTAGCTCCCTTATGACGCATTTTTAGACATATGTTTATAGGAACTTTTTGTCATATTTTATCATGTAGAATCACCTGTTAAAATTTCCTACGCTATTTCAAATACACCCTGTATATTGTTTGTGAAAAAGTCCGAGTAATAAAATTTATTTTGTCTTTACTTGTATATATTTTTAACAATAAAATTAATTTTCAAAGAAATTAATGGCCTGTAAAAACGGTTTCCTCTATTAAATTAAATAATTTAATTTAGAACAGAGAAACTTAATTCCATTTTGTTATCATAAAAGTTTAATAAACATTTTATTTTCAGAGTGAAACTGTTATACTCTTTAAGATAATTTGTTTTATTTTCTATTATGATTTAATTATAACACATGTTTATATATGGAATAAAAACATCAAACCATTTGTTTAATTTTAAATTACATATTTTTGTTCTAATTATTGCTATATTTATATAACAAATTTATATTAATTTTGTATTGTATTAGTATTGACAATATCTATTATCGCCGAGAGAAATCAAACACTTGCTCTTTTGAAGTGTTCAAAGAAATATAGGAAGAATGTCCAGACAATAAGCATGACATTTTAAGGCCGCTCCTAGTAGGTCTACGACCTTGCTCCCACACCAAACTTCTTATATTACTTTCAAAGAGACCGTAGGGGCTGTCCATATAATATGTAACGCAATTTTTCAAAAAAATTGACCCCCCCTCCCCCCTGTGTAACAAACTGTCACATTTACCAACACCCCCCCCCCCCCTGTGTAACGCGTAACAATATAAAAATTTTGTTCTGCAATAACTTTAACTGTATTCTCACTATTGATTCGTTTTTCTCGACAAAACAAACATGAACCTAAAATATAGTATAACATAACCTTAAAAAAAATCATTAAAACTTTAAAAAAATATTCATAATCAATATCACACAGGGAAAAAATACTAGTTACCTCTTTTTACACTGAGTGTCACATATAACACGTATATTGTTTATGCACAGGTAAACAAAATAGTACACACATTAGTGTTCTATGAGTACACATTCCGCGCGAAAATGTATCATCGCCGATGATTCATCGGCAAGATCACGCAAGAACAGGGCCGTAAGATTTTTTTTAATATCAATGTCAACAGTTTTTTTACTGATTACAATATCATTTAAATATGCATAGTTTCGTCAATTTTTGTGTGAAAAAGGGAATTATGGGCCACTAAATAGTAATTTATGTTCAAATAAAAATACATCTACCAAGCTTAGGAAATAAACATTAAATTTATTAAATTCCGTTACGTAACGTTTACCTGTACCCCCCATCCCCCCTCACAGATCCCCTGAGCCTACTGTAGGTTTAAAAAAGGTGTTGAAAAAATCTGATGGTGGATTCTGTTAGTGGGACCTCGATACAATATAAACCCGTTTTTAGTAAAATCCCATCCGCTTCTTTTTGGAAGATAATGTTAACAGTTCTTCAGCAGCCTCAGCAGTACAGCCAAAACAATATTCACATATTTTCGCGCATGGATCCTAAATGTACTTTTAACGAGGATTTCGATTCCTTTTCTAGAGCAGCTCTATCTATTACCGATTTCTAGAAAATAATTATTAAAGTAGACACTACTTTTTTTGGGGGTTAAACTGACACGTATATATGTTTTTAAAGAGAGGTCGTAGAATGTTATGCCTGGTACAGAATGAAACCAAAAAACTTCAATTTTCAGTTTATATACAAAGCATATTCAGAATTCTCCTCTGAAATATTTATGAACATATTTTTAATAGGTTAAAATTTGATAAAAAATATTATTTAATTTATTTGTCACGCAGTGTTATATAGAATTGTCATAAAAAACTGTCATTCTTTTTAGTGTATAGTGTAAATTCTGACTAGTACTGAGTACTAAGTGTTTTTATTTATAAGCTTGTAAGCTAAGACAGTAAAGTGACCTTTTAAAGTATGTAATGTATACTAAAAAAAGAGAACTACTAGTACTTCTACTACTACTACTACTACTACTACTACTACTATCCAAAAAATTTGACGACTAAAAAAAAGGTAATTGCCTGAAAAAAAAGCTTTTTTCCTGAGCAGTTTCCAGTTTCTGCTAAGAAAAAATTTCACACCACACAACTATTATATATAATATATATATATAATATTATATATAATATTGCCCTCTACTGACTGATTTTGCCGACTGCTAACTAATTTTGCCGGCTACCACTTCTCGTAAGGGGGTGTGACACACCCACACCTCCTTGAATCGTCCCTGAATAGTACAATAGGTTAAAAACATGCTAGCCTAACTTCTAAAACATTTTTAAATGCACCTCTAGTTTTAAAAAGATTTTATATTCTGGAATAGAACAGAAATTTAAAGATACTCAGTCAAAATCTCTGTCACAAAATGTAACGTAACACTACATTAAATTTTAAATTTCTCACAAATTAAACTTATTATACTAATTATAAATATATGTTTTGTTACTTTGTTATTTACTGAAAATTAATATTGTATTTAAATATTATGTGTTTTAATATAATTAATAAATTTATACATTTAAAAGTTAAAATATGAGTAAAAATGTAACGTAAGCAACGCTGGAATTACTCTATATATTAAAAAGTTATCTAAGCTGGAATTACTCTATATATTAAAAAGTTATCTCTTATCTGTCGTTAAAATCAAATGGATAAGAAATAGTGCACACTAGTGTATAGCACTGTACACCCTAAATTGTGGCGATTTGCCTTTTGGGAACAAATGATGAGATAATAGTGACCACATCTAACGTTTTTATTTCAATATTAACAACATACAGGATAGACAGTGCTGATGAAATAGTGCTATACGCCGTTTCCTGTCCATTTGATTTTAACGACAGATAGATAGATAACTTTTTAAAAAACAAATTGTTTGAATTAACAAGTATTTATAAATGCTCTGAGGAAAATTCAGTTACTGCCCGTTTTAGATGATTAGCATAGCTTTTATCCTCAAGAATGTTAATTTTATATCTAGACCAAAATTTTAGAAATTCCCGATGGATTGACTCTCCAGACTGTTCCGACCAAATACCCAATCCATTGTTTGGCAAAAAATGTAGAGAATGTTTAAGGTGGTGAAGAGCCACGTGAATTTTTAAAGTCTCGCCCATTTCAATGGCCAAAAACATTTTTTTTAATTCATTAAGATGTATGTCCAAATTTTACCCTACTTTTCTTGTTGAAAAGCAATCTTTAATGACTTTATTTAATGATTTAAAGACGTTAACTAAAGGTAATAATCTAAGAAACGGTACATCCCCCAAGACTTCTTCATCATTTATTTTGTCGACTTCATTATTATGTCACTTCTTTTTATCAAAGTGTTATAATCGGGCATTACAGGTAATGATCGAAGTGTAATACCACGATTGTATTCTCTTAACACCACTTGACATGTTCCACAAATGGATGTTGGGTATCTTTTGTCTAATAAGTCGAAATCTCTATTTACATGTAATTTTAATAAATTATCTAAATTTTGCGTAATTTTGAAATAGTTAACCCCTTTTTTACCAAAAATAATTTTTTTGCCACATGTTTTCCTCATGATCAAGAGCAGACATGTTTTTTCAAACCTGTAAAAAGTTTATTAATAACGTGCTTTAGCTATCAAGAATAAAATACTTACCAAAATACTCTACAATATGAAAATAAAAAAATTTAATATATTATATTTCAAACACTTGATAGCCACTTGACATGAAACGTATTCTGCTAGAACTATAAAAATGAGTTATAAAATAAGTAAACAAGTATTAGCGTTGCTAGTTATATGGAGACAAATGACAAAAATGTCGAATTTAAAGAAAAGTTTCAACACTACATGACAAATATATTAAATAATATTTTTTATCAAATTTTAACCTATTAAAAATATGTTCATAAATATTTCAGAGGAGAATTCTGAATATGCTTTGTATATAAACTGAAAATTGAAGTTTTTTGGTTTCATTCTGTCCCAGGCATAACATTCTACGACCTCTCTTTAAAAACATATATACGTGTCAATTTAACCCCCAAAAAAAGTAGTGTCTACTTTAATAATTATTTTCTAGAAATCGGTAATAGATAGAGCTGTTCTAGAAACGGAATCGAAATCCTCGTTAAAAGTACATTTAGGATCCATGCGCGAAAATATTTGAATATTGTTTTGGCTGTACTGCTGAGGCTGCTGAAGAAATGTTAACATTATCTTCCAAAAAGAAGCGGATGGGATTTTACTAAAAACGGGTTTATATTGTATCGAGGTCCCACTAACAGAATCCGCCATCAGATTTTTTCAACAACTTTTTTAAACCTACAGTAGGCTCAGGGGATCTGTGCCCTGTCACAAACTGTAACAATTTCTCTGACCCCCCCTCCCAGGCGCGTTACGAAATATATGGACAGCCCCGTAGAAGTAAAGCAATAACAAAAAAAAAACGATTTTGATGAAAATTTCAAATTGTATCTTTACTATAAACAATAATTATAAAAAAAAATATTTATTTCATGAATGCTTTTGAATAATCAAAATTCAAGATTATTACAGACTGTGATTCAGAGTACCTTAGGCAAGAAAATTTTATAAGTTTTTGTTGTATCCACGAAAATTTTAGGTATAATTTTTATTATTGTAAGGTTTCCCAATTTTTTCTCTGGTAAATACCGGTAAAAATCACTCGAGTACCAACATTTGGGAAATTGTGGCCCTGATTCCAGGACCTGGAACAGTTTTCTGAAACTAATGTTCCTTAATTTAACAATCAGTAAAAAGGCACTGGGTAGGTGTTACCAACTTGGTGACCTTGGGTTAATTGGTTCTGCACGGAATTTTGTTGTTTGGGAAAAAACGCAACAATGTCGATACAATTGTATATCTCAATCAAGAATGCAGCACTTTGTTGTTTGAAACGATGTTGAAGTTGAAACAAGTTGTACTTTTATACTGGGGTATTTCATAAAACGCAAATTCTTGAAAATTTTAAGTACCCCCTAATGTTTTGAAAAATACAATACAAAAATAAAAGGAAAAATAAAAAAAATTATTTTTTATGAGAAACGATTTTTTTAATCAAATGTCCTTTCACTTAAAAAAATCAAATGAAACAGGTGGATGCCAAATTTATTATTTTTTAGGCTGAAATTTGGCAGAGATTTAAATTTGAGGCATTATATTGAGATAAATCGTATTTTATAATTTAGGTACTTAGGTAACCTAAATTCTTGTTTACTTTTAAATATACAAAGTACCACCTACAGCATGACCTTGACCTAGTGAAATCCCTAATTAAATTACTTAATTGTTGGGTTGGTAGAATAAATATTTAAAAGGTTCAAGTACTTCCTTTCTGCAGCCATTTGCTTTCTAATAAGAAGCCACTTAGCTGTGTTTCAGTTATCCTAAATCATCTGTTGTATCCTTTGGGATTTCTAAGTGTTTATTAGTTAAGCATAATCCTGGTGCAGGTAAGAATTTGCTTTAATATAAATTTAGTAGTTATTCTAACTTGGATTTATTATTTACAGTAGATAAATACTAGGAGTAGTATTTTGTTGGGTCAATCTTTAATGCTGTGAGTGGTGCTTGTTACTGTCCATCCTTAATTCTAAATAAAAGAAGCTACTGGTATCTGTTGGTTTGGATTTCCCCCACGAAAACCCCGAAACGAACAAGGCACCCAACTTCCAATAAAACAGTTCGTTACAATATGTATATGGAATCCATTTGGATGTTATGTTATGTTAACATCCATATTATGGATATGATAATGATATGGAAATTTGATTAAAAAAATACTATTTCGGTATAATATATACATTTTTAAATTAGTGTCTTATAAAAAAATATATATAATTTTAGATTTATTTACAATTTTCAAATGAAGTATACTTATAAGGCGAAGCCTAATTTCATTTGTTTGGGATAAAATTTGGCACAGAACCTTAGTTTTATATTTTTCATGACATGAGGGGAGGGACTTAATTTTTTCGAGTTTTATGAAACACCGTATTTTGCATAGCCAACCGTAAAACGAGTAACGGTCTACGCTTCCTTTTAAGATAAACTAGAAAACGATTCGATCCTACTGATTGCAAGATTTTAACATATTGATTTTTTTAGATCGAATAAAAAACGTTCGATAAAATCCCACATTTAACCCAGATGGTTTTTGATTCTGAAGTAACTTTAACATGGACGTCCATGAACCTTGATTCTTGGAAAATATATCAGGCCATTAGTGTGGGCAGACTAACATCTCTACTCTAAATTTCTCTACTCCCTAACATCCCTACTCCACAAAAACTCTACTCCGTAACATCTCTACTCCATAACATCTCTACTCCGTAACAACTCTACTCCACACTATAGACACTCGATTAGCCACTTGTCTTAACTCAAAAGAATATTTGTCATGCTAAGTCACTGTCAAAAATAAATTCAGTTTATTTCAGGTCTGTGCCTACGGCTTGACCTGATGAGATTACACCCTGCCCCCCCTGCACTGAAATGCCCTTAAACTTCGTTCTTACCGTTCAGTGTGACAACATCGCTCACAAATACTTTCGTCAATTCCCGCGATAGATCGGAATACGTCGGCTAGTGGCGTCGCCGGCGACGCCCTTAGTTAGTACGCTTTTTGTTTTCCAACTGTGCTGTAGTGTCACTTTAATGTGCAACGCTGTTGTAGCGTTTATTTTGTGTTTTAGTGAAAACTATTACCAAAGGTAGGTAAAGTTATTAATTCCGTTCATTTTAGGTGTGGCAATGAAGAATGTGTCCAAAGGACATATTGTATTTGCAGAAAGATAGCCACGCTTATTTTAAGATGGCGGGCGTTTTGCAAACATTTGATGTAATTATTAATAGTTTTATATACTATTAAATATTATAGGTAAAATATTATACACATTTTCCGATGGATATAAGTTTGACACCTTATTAAAATGAATTTGCCTAGATTAGAACAGACAACCCAGTCAAACCGACCTGATGGGACTTGTCGGACTGGAAATATGGTTCAGTCAAATCAGCCTTACGGCTAACCCAAAGCAGCCTTACGGCTCAGTCAAAGCAGCCTTAGGGCTCAGTCAAAGCAGCCTTACGGCTCAATCAAAGCAGCCTTATGGCTCAATTAAAGCAGCCTTACGGCTCAATCAAAGCAGCCCTACGGCTCAATCAAAGCAGCCTTACGGCTCAATCAAATCAGCCTTACGGCTCAATCAAAGCAGCCTTACGGCTCAATCAAAGCAGCCTTACGGCTCAATCAAAGCAGCCTTACGGCTCAATCAAAGCAGCCTTACGGCTCAATCAAAGCAGCCTTACGGCTCAGTCAAAGCAGCCTTACAGCTCAATCAAAGCAGCCTTACGGCTCAGTCAAATCAGCCTTACGGTTCAGTCAAATCAGCCTTTCGGTTCAGTGAAAGCAGCCTTACGGCTATACTAATTGATCTGATAATTCGCCTCTTTTAAACAGAGTTTTCTTGTTGCAGATGTCTGTAAAAACTGTAACGTTGGGGGAACTTTATGATAGGGAAGGAGGGGAGGAAGAAGGAACAGATTATTTGGAAAGAATTAAGGACTTGATAAATTCCCTATTTCCAGAAGGATGGCGAGATTTTAAAGTTTTTGACATGACGAAAGCAGAATTAATGGGAGATTGTGACCCAATGATACTAAATAAGCTACGTTTTGCCATTCCAACGGTGGGTATTGCTAAAGCTATGGACCCGGAAGCAAAATACCTACCCGAGAGACCTTACAGGAATTATAAGGTCAAAATGTTAGATTCGGCCTTTTGTAGGGCTCTGATTATTAGCCCTCCAGCAATAGCAAACAAAATTAGAGGTTCAGCTGGTCACGTAGAAATATTTAATGAAGCATTAAAGTCAATTAAACATATGTTTGTTACTAGAAAAGAAGCAAATAAGGAACTTCGAAATGAAGCATCCTCCGAAGATGAAGAAAATATTCCTCCCACTCCCAAGAAAAAATCTAGAATGGATCTGCTAGAGGATAGAATGACAGAAAAAATGACTCAAATGTTTGATTTATTGTCAAATAAGATCGAAAATCAGCGTGCACTGGGGCAAACTTTGGCAGAAAATGATGATTCTTTAAAGAATTTTTCTGAAAATGAAGATGATTATGAAGATCAGTATAGTCCAGATTCAGATTATAGCTGGCATCCACCTGAATTTCAGCCTCAGGCAACAAATGTTTTAGAATGCGATTTTAACCCGGATGTGCCTGTAGCAGGTCCTGTCATACAAGAACCCGATAGTGAACTAAAAGCACAAGGCATTTCTTGTCAAAAACTGAGTTCAGAAGCATGGAATAAAATTAAATTTAAGGAATTACAGAAAAAATATGAGGCTTCTCCTGTATTTTATTCTCTAAAAGTAAATGGGCAGCTTACTCCCTTGGTCCAAAAATCTTACAGTCAATCTTTACTATCAAAAAATGATTTAACCTTGGGAACGATTTCTTATGAAATATTAGCTCAAAGAAAGGCTTTTATGGAGAGTCTTAAAAACTTGATGTGTAAACATCCGGAAGCCGCTATGGACATGAAGGAAACATTCTTGGGTCCAAACAGTAATTTCAAAACCATATCAGATGACATGTTGCATTATGTGTGTGCGCGTAGATCCGAAGTGTTTGAGGCTAGACGTAGAGCGTTTAGACCAAGAAATACTCACTTGGCTTCCGAAATTGAAAAAATTCCCCCTTCAGATACTTACTTATTTGAGGAAGATAAGTTAAATAATATTCTTCGGGACCATGGTGGTTTATATAAAGTATTCATGTTCAGTACTAAACCTAAAGATAACCGTACAGTACGATTAACCAAACCAACTCAAAATCGTTCCTTTCGTAAAAACAACTCGAGCAGAACTAAATCCTCGCAGAAATCTGCGAAGGACTATCGATCAGAAAGTAGAACCAAAACCTTTGCTGAAAGAAAGGTGTTCGATGACAAAAACAATAAAAAAATTAGAAGTAGAAGATATTGACAATCAGTTTCAAGGTGGCCAACTAAAAAGATATGTTCAGCAGTGGAATCAATTAAGGCCACCAGAGTTCATTTTGAAAATGATAAAAGGTTATGCAATACCGTTTGTTCTAAAACCACCAATTGTGAGATTCAGCCAGTTAAATCTAAGGCGATTCAAAACACCAAGTTCAAAAAAGATGACAGAAGAAATAAACCGATTAGCTTGCCAAGGAGTAATAGAAAAGAGCACTTTTCAGACCGGATTTTTATCCCAGCTTTTTCTGATACCAAAATTAAATGGAAAAGTAAGGCAAATCTTCAATCTAAAACGACTAAACAAAAATTTAAATCCCAAAAAGTTTCGGTTGATGAATCAAAGCCGGATAGCCACCTTTTTGCAACCGAAGGACTTCATGGTAAAACTAGATCTTACACAAGCGTATTGGCACGTCCCAGTAAAGAAAAGTCATCGACGATTCCTGGCGTTTGTTTACGAAGGTCAGATTTATCAGTGGACGTGCCTACCATTTGGACTTTCCAGCGCACCCCTAGATTTTTCCAGGATAACAAATTGGATGGCCAGTATTTTAAGACAAAAGGGAATGCGAGTTCTAGTATACCTGGACGATTTTTTGCTGGTAAACCAGGATCCTTATTGCTTAAACGAGCAGATGATAGAGGTTATGTCATGGTTCAAAACTATGGGCTGGATTTTAAATGTGGAAAAGTCGAACATAGTTCCATGTCAAAGAGTGGAGTTTTTGGGCATAGTTTGGGATACAGCCAAAAATCAAAAGACTTTACCCCTGATAAAACAAGAACGAATAGAGAAGGACCTGATAGAGTTTATAAGAACTGGAGAATGGGACTGGAAAAGAGGAACAGGGTGTATGGGAAGAATGGCGTTTGCCTCCCAAGTAACTCCTTTGGGAAGATTGAATTGCCGAAATCTCCAGAGGGCGTCTCGAAGATTGTCAATTGTAACTCCAAAAAAGAAAATTCGGTTGACAGAGGAATCTCTTCGCGATTGTCACTGGTGGATGAAGAACATATCCCAAACAGGCATAATATTTCAATCCAATCCGACTGTGTTTCTCACAACGGATGCGTCAAACCTGGGATGGGGAGCACAGTGGAACGACCAATACAGAGCGGGAACGTGGACAGAAGAGCAGAAAATGTGGCATTCAAACGTGAAAGAATTATGGACAGTTTGGGAGGTGTTGAAAAAGGACAAGGAAAAGTTGAAAGGAAAAACGATACTTTTACAGTCAGACAACAAAACGGTTGTGGCATACATAAGAAAAGAGGGGGGAACAAGATCGCTGAGACTTCTAAAAGTTACCAAAACAATATTGGAGTTCTGCAGTCAGAATCAAATTGTACTAGTTCCCTTTTATGTACCCGGCAAGTACAACGAAATAGCAGACCGATTGTCGAGGAACCAGAAAATGCCGGACTGGCACTTGAGCAAATCAATTACGAGCACTCTGTTCAGGAGATACGGAACCCCACAAATAGACCTATTTGCGACCAAAATGTCAACAGTTGTTCCAGTGTATGCATCAATAGAGCCGATGGACATACACGCAAAATTCCTAAACGCATTCAGTCGGGTATGGAATTATCAGTTGGGGTGGATTTTTCCGCCTCCAACGTTAATGCCTCGAGTTCTACAACATTTGAATTCTTCGACAGGGACTTACATTTTAATAATACCTCGTTGGGAAAAAGTGTTTTGGAGGGCGGATGTCAAGAGCAGGGCAATAGACGCACCATTTTACATCCACGATCTTCAAAACAACCTGATAGACATGTCTATCAATCGTCCGCCGCAAAATGTAACAAAATTTATTTTGGAGGCATGGAAGGTACAGGCTGGGGTCCGGAGATTTCGGACTGGGACCCAGAAGATGTAAAGTTGTTGGAATCTGCTTGGCGTAATTCCACCCTTAAAACATACCAGTCGGCCTGGAAAAAGTGGATTGACTGGTGTAGAAAGAATAAGCTTAGTCCCGCAAATGTAAGCCCATACCAAGTTACTCAATATTTAAGCTACTTATGGAGGGTTAAGAAATTAAAATACAGTACAATCTTAGTACACAAGTCGGTTATTGCAACATTTTCACACCCGGATAATGACAAAATAAGTACTCATCCCTTAGTTAAAACAATGCTTAAAGCTTTGGCGACCAAGGAATCAGACAAGATCTCAGAAGTCAGTAGTGTGGAGCATAGAAGATTTAGTGGACTGGATGAAGGATAATCCCCCGAACAAAAACAGTATATTCCAGGTATCTCGATTTACGGCATTACTACTTTTATTAGCTTCAGGCCGAAGAATACACGACCTAACACTTTTATCAATAAAAGATGGTTATTTTGAAAGTACAGAAGATAGTGTAATTTTTTGGCCTTGTTTTGGATCTAAAACAGACAACGTGAAGTTTCAGCAGTCCGGCTGGAAACTTTCAAGTTCTAAAGACAAAAGACTGGATTTAGTATTTTGGGTTAAAGAACTAATCAATCTGACGAGTCAAAGAAGAAAGGCGGTTAGAGGTTTATATAATTTGTTTATAACATCTAGAAAAGAGGTGAAGGCTGCTTCCAGAACAATAATAGCGTCGTGGGTTAAAACTGCCTTTGAAGCAGCGGGAATATCATCGTCTCCAGGAAGTATCAGATCGGCGGTGGCTTCTTATAGTTTTGAAAATAACTTACCTGTAGAAGAAATTTTAAAGAAAGGCAACTGGCGGGGCCCGTCAAATTTCTTTAAACATTATTGTAAGTCTGTGACCAAAAAGAAGGTATCGGTAAGCTCAGCAGTGGAGGAAGTTTTTGAGACAATTTAAAATTTAACTTAATTTTGGTGGTAAATTTACTGGTTAAATCTTGTAATCTTAGTAACTATGTTATATGTGTTTGTGAAGTTGGTTAATAACGGCAATTATTGCTGCCATAAGAGACCTATTGTTGCTAATGATTTAAAACATTATTTATTTGGATTAGGTTCAAGAAGCATCTTGTTTATAAGGTATTTAAAATTTTTGGAATAAATTTTTATTTTTCTAATTTGGAAACATTATTCCTTGTTTTTCTTTGCTAATGAATCACAGTACGCTAATTCTCTAATAACTATGTCGGCAGATACCAAACACGTCTCATCAGGTCAAGCCGTAGGCACAGACCTGAAATAGAAGCGTTTTCTACCCCGAAGGGAGGAAAACGCATATTTTAGGTCTTGCCAAGGCTTGACCCATTAAAGGGCTTGCCTCCATTATTGAAGCCCATTTCGGGTTAAAAAATTTTCTTTTTAGAAACCCGAAATAAGATGAGAAGTACTAACTAAGGGCGTCGCCGGCGACGCCACTAGCCGACGTATTCCGATCTATCGCGGGAATTGACGAAAGTATTTGTGAGCGATGTTGTCACACTGAACGGTAAGAACGAAGTTTAAGGGCATTTCAGTGCAGGGGGGGCAGGGTGTAATCTCATCAGGTCAAGCCTTGGCAAGACCTAAAATATGCGTTTTCCTCCCTTCGGGGTAGAAAACGCTTCTATTAATTACTTATATATTAGTGCATGTTAAAAGTACGCGGTCATTGTTGCTTTTAGAATAATTCATTTATGATTGTTCTAGATTTACATTTAAAGATAAACGTTTTCTAGGAAAAAAATAAAATAATCTAGAAGAAGAAGATTCTTTGTTCTTTGAACTGCTCATTTATTATTAAGTGGCTAATAAAGTGCATATAGTGTGGAGTAGAGTTGTTACGGAGTAGAGATGTTATGGAGTAGAGATGTTACGGAGTAGAGTTGTGGAGTAGGGATGTTATGGAGTAGGGATGTAAGGGAGTAGAGAAATTTAGAGTAGAGATGTTAGTCTGCCTTAGTGTGAGCTCAGTTCTAAAAGATCCTATGTGAAGATTACTATAAGAGATTAAAGCTTTAAAAAAAAAACGATACAAAAGTGATTTTCCTGTTATTTTCGACTCCGCCATTTATTTTTCACACATTGTGTACAACACTGTTTCGTCAAAACAGTATGCCGGCATGCCAGAATGTATACAGTGGCAAAACAATATCGGATTCTAATGTTTTCAGTTCTATGATCACCAGAGTTGATACTTTCATGAAAAGAGTTTGTTTAATACATACCTATGCCGAATAAGATCCGAGGCTCTGTACTTAATATCTTCAGGAGTAACCTCCCGGAAAGACTACAGATCGTCAAAATAAAAAATGAACAGAGTGACCCCCTCCCCGTCACCAAGAGCGTGCCCCAGAGGACGGTGTTGGGGGCTATTTTGTTTCTAATTTATATTAATTACTTAGGAAATAAAAGGTAAAATAATATCTTATGCAGAAGATACTGTGGTTCTTTTTGAGGCAGACTCCTGGGAGGAATTTTTTGAGGAATCTGAACTGGGTCTGCAAAGAGTATAAGCTTGGCTTAATAAAAGTGCTTTAAGTAAAACTCAATTTATCACTTTTTCTCCCACGACTATTGGTCAGCAACTTCTTGAACCACTTAGAATTTATGACAGCTACTGTAAAAACTTTTTATCTTGTCAGTGCAATTCTATTAATACAGTTAAAATAGTAAAATATTAAGGAATAATTGTTGCCAACACATGAAACGGGAAAAACTCATTCAGGGCCTAGTTAAAAAGCTAAGAATTTTATTACACAAATTTTATCAAATAATTAATTAAACAAAAAAAAAGTCATGGTCGAGTGATTAGGTAAATAAAAAAATATGGTGCTTTTCTAATGGGCCATCTTCTGCATGCAGAGATTTATGCCACAATTAGTGTTCCCAAGGTTTCCTTTAAGTAAAGGACGCCTTGGTGTTCCCCAATTTGAGGAGTGCCGGATCAAAAGCCGCCATCTGCACTAAATCACATTTTTCAGTATAAGCGAAAAACTAATAATTTCTAAACGGCACAGAAAATAATTAAAATTGTAGTTTATTCTGATAGACAGTAATAAGTATACAATATACATAATATCACCTAAATCAAATTTGCTGTAAGATAGATAATTAAAAAGCTATTTGAAGATGATCGGGTTTTGATGCGGCACACGCAGATGGCGGCTTTTGATCCGGCAAAATTAACATAATATTACAATATTTTCGTTATATTTTTTAGGTCACTGAGTGTAAATATAATAATAAAAATGTTCTAACTCCACCCCGAGAGGCGGGGATTTTTTTTAATGTTTTAAATATTTTCGTCAAAATTTGCATATAGGGGTTTTTATAAGATCAACAAAACTGAAAATAATAATAACATTTTTCTAACTCCACCCCGAGGGAGTGGGGGATTAATTAATCTTAAATGATTACAATATTTAGGTGAAAATTTGTATACAGGGGTTTTTGAGGTCGCTAAAAATAAATCTGATAATAAAAAAAATAATACTACCCACTGGGGCTTAATTATTTTAAATGTTCACTATAGTTTCGTAAAACATGGTATATTGGGGTTTCTTAGGTAGATAAAACTGAATCAGATGATAGAAAAAATCCAACTTCTTCCCCGGAAGGGGTGAAAAACGGTATAGAGGGATTTTTGAGGTAGCTGAAACTGAATCTAATAATAGAAAAATTCTAACTTCACCCTGAGTGGTGAGGTTAAATTTTTTTATCAGATTCCGTTTCAGCGACCTCTCAATTTTCACTAAAAAATTGTAAACATCTAAAAATAATTACCCCCTACCCCTGGAGGTGGAGTTAGGAAATAAATATTATCAGATTCAATTTTCAAATTTTTGTGAAAAAATATTGTATTTTTTAGTTTGATTTATTTATTAAACAAAGGCATTTCTTCGGCTTAAGCAGGGAAAGCAAAACAGCAATACAGAGCTCCAAGACCCATTTTATAACTCAAAATTTGCAATTATGTCATTATTTCTTGCTTAATACAAAGCTACTTAACCTAAGTGCAGATAATCTGGTTTTAATCCGGCAGTTTTGGTGCAGATGGCGGGTTTTGATGCGGCAGCAGTATTTTAAATGTAAATTAAAAATACTTAAATTGCCCTTTGGCACAATTTCTTTTGCAGAATTATTTATTAGTCCCCACCAATGCCTAAACTATTAATAACTCATTTTTTTTAATGCAGATGTCCTGGTTTTGATCCGGCACTCCTCATTTATAATTAAACAATAAATTATTCTTATTCTTATTCATTTATAATTAAAAAAAAACTCTACACGGAAAAATCTAGCTGCCTTAGGGGCTGTCCATATATTACGTAACGCGCCACAAAAATTGACGAAACTATGCATATTTAAATAATATTGTAATCAGTAAAAAAACTGTTGACATTGATATTAAAAAAAAAATCTTACGGCCCTGTTCTTGCGTGATCTTGCCAATGAATCATCGGCGATGATACATTTTCGCGCGGAATGTGTACTCACAGAACACCAATGTGTGTACTATTTTGTGTACATGTGCATAAACAATATACGTGTTATATGTGACACTCAAGGTAAAAAGAGGTACCTAGTATTTTTTCCCTGTGTGATATTGATTATGAATATTTTTTTAAAGTGATTTTTTCGTGTAAATTTTTTTTAAGGTTATGTTATACTATATTTTAGGTTCATGTTTGTTTTGTCGAGAAAAACGAATCAATAGTGAGAATACAGTTAAATTTATTGCGAAACAAATTTTTTATATTGTTACGCGTTACACATGGGGGGGGTGTTGGTAAATGTGACAGTTTGTTACACAGGGGGGAGGGGGGGGGGGGTCAATGTTTTTGAAAAATTTCGTTACGTAATATATGGAAAGCCCCTTACTAGAAAAAAAAATAGTAAACTATTTTTCTGGTTACTGCAACCAGAATTCTGTATAGGACAACCAAATACTTAATTTCCATATAACGAAATCTAGTTGGACTAACCAAAAAAATTTTTGTGGCATATTTTACTATTTTTCTGCTTGAGGCAACTATAAACAATAAATATTATTATTATTATTTTACCAACCATTGCATTTCCAACTTTATACAGAAGTATAAAAGGATTATTTTTTTTTTTTGAAAAATGTCATTTGAAACCGAAATTATAGTGTGTCAGATTCGGATCCTAATCAAACGCCTGTTTCCATAGATGTATGTAAGTTCATGTTCAACCTCTATTATTATATTCGGACAAAGAAAACAGATTTAGTTTCATTGCAGACAATTTTTCGTCACGTCATGATTCATCTTATTCATATGGTTTTATTAATTTCCTTTGAAAACGAACAACGAATTAAGTTATGATTCGCCGAAACGATTCCTTTTTAATTTAATTACAAAAACTGCTAACACATCAACGCTAACATTAATAACGACAAGGTCATATTTGTAAACTAAATGAAGACATAGAGACATACTTGAAACGTTTTAATAACTTCCAATTTTGTTTTAACAGAATGTACCTCGTAAATGGTTTTTTTCACCACCAGCCTAGAACCACATCTTTATTACTGTTCTTTTCATTTGTAGAAATATTATTTCTCTACCTATGACGTCAGAGGTTCTAAAAATAATAAAATTGCACCATGGTTAATAATGAATTTTTATTCAGCTGTTTTGGCATCTGACGTTTCACTTAATTATTAAATTACATTGCTATTTACAAGTGTCTTTAGGCACCAAATTTATTTATGTATGATAAATTAAAAAATATTAACTAAATTAGTACCTATAAAACATGTTTTACAAAAAACAATTCGAAAAGTGAAAATCATTGGTCCATCATATTTAACCATAGACTATACAACCCATATATTACTGTAAGGATCATAGATTACTAGAGGTACAACCCCCATATATTGATTTTTGAGGCAATAGATTCTCCCTCACAGTCCCCTTATTTCTGGGGGAGTACCAGAATCATCACTTTGCATTTTACTTTCCATTTTTATATATTTTATCACACTTAACACGGAAAAACTTTCTTACTTAATAATTTTAGCAGATCACCAGAAAATTTTTGCCAGATATGTCAAGGTATTTGTTTTTTTAATGGCTTGGAACGGCCAGCGTGATATTTTAAATTTATAAGCTTTTCCATTAAAATTTAGTAAAATAAATTAATAAGTAGCTAATTAATTGTACTGGTAGTGAAAAAAATATTATATTTTCCACGTGAGTGAAGATTTAACATTTTAGACCGCGTCTTGCGGGCTTCGCGCTAGCGCGCTCATCCCGCAATTTGACGCAGGTCAAAAATGTTAAACTTCTCTCACTTGGTAAATAATATACTATTACGGTCCCAACAATAATTGAGCTATAAAATTACATTAATTGTTTTATATGAAGAAACCAAGGAAGAAACAATCAGAGCTTAATTACCCGAACCCACGTAAATGATTTTTGAAGGCAGGATATGTTTTTATTAAGAAAACTTACTAAAATTCTGTTACGGTCAATAGCCAATTTTTTGTCGGGTCACCGGAACTAACCAGGTTACTGAAACTCGTTTTTGTGAGAATCGGTTACATACGGTAAGTGAGGGGTGTGCGATGACGTCACTAACCGGCAGTAACCGCGTCTAACACAAGTTCGGAGGTGATTTAGATACGGTTAACCGTAAAAACTTAACCTATAAATTGTTTATTTACACCATAATTCACAGGCCTTTGGGAATTTTTCTCGATTTGTATGCAAAATGTAAAAAATAAAGTAGTTAAGGTATTTCAACTTCTATTTTCTAACTTGTTTGCTTATATGGTTTAAAATTAAATTCTTATATAAAAAACTATTTAAACTTATCATTGTTGTTGTATCCAAAGGAAATATAAAAAATATATACCTTATCAGTCTTTTGGGAGAAGTTAGGTTAGGTACTTATCAAAACCTCAAGAAAATAACCAATGCGTTTTTGTGAGAACTGTCGGTTATACGAATTTAGTGGTGGGGATAAAAACAATACGGTTAACCGGTGTTTCCACAAAAAATTGGCTAATGTTAACTTTCCGGGCAATGACGGCAATGATATTTTCTTATTATATTATTTACAGCGCCTGCGCTGGAATAATATACGGTAATTTAGAAAATCAAAAATCGTCCTAGATAAAAATTCTTGGATATAAATTTGTTTCATGAAAAAATAAGCAATTTTTTTTTCAAATGTCCGCCTGTCTCTCGTCCGTCCGTCTGATTTCACGTTTTTGTGTACACGATAACTCTAGAACGAATAATCCGATCGACTTGAAATTATCAGGAAAAATCAATTTCTATGAGGAGAAGCTCCCTATTCTTTTTAAAATGAATCCGCCTAAAAACAAAAAAGTTATGGGGGGTTAAACTTCTAAAAAAATTAAAAAAACTGAAAGAAAATTCCGATTAACGTAACTTTTTCAGGAAAAATTACTTTTATTATAAGGATCAATTCTACCAATTGTGAAAGTAATCCCCCAAAAAACAAAAAAGTATGAGGGGTTAAACTTTTTTAAATAATGAAAAAACTATTATTTCAATTTTTTTTTGTTTTTTGCAAAAAAGGAAATTAAAAAAAAATGAAAAATTTTGAATTAATTTTTTTAACTTTTTGAATTTTTTTTTTAATTTTTGGAATTTTTATTCATATGGAAAATATCCATAATACTTTGTTTTTTATTATGAAGCTAATCTTACAGTTTTTTTATTAACTTTTTAAACAACCCTGGAAACGTTATTACACCAAAATGTAAACTTGAGCGGGTCTAAATCTGTTAGCTACCAAAATATAAGGGTAAAAGTCCAAACCAAAAACCTATTCTAAATAATTCTATAATAATTCAATTATTGAACATAGTTTTCCAATATACAGTAATATAATAATATAATATAATATACAGAGCGGTCCAAAAGTCACCCCCCCTCCCCTCTTAACTTTTGAACCAGTTGAGATATCGACTTTAAATTTGGAACTTTTAAATAAGACAACTTAAACTATCTTTTAGCATATATTTCAGCTCTTAAAATGTGGACAGGGGGGCATGGGGGCACATTTTTTTAAATGGAAAGGTGGGTAGTGTAATACATCATTTTAAAGCTTATAAAATTCTCCATTTAACTGTAATTTTTTTATTTTTTTAAACATTTTTTTTGGGTTTAAAATAGGGTTGAAAATGGGTATTTTTGTCAAAATTTCTCTAAAAAATCCAATTTTTTTTTTAAAAAATGCATAATTTCATAATGAAAAAAAGTAAATTATACTTTTAAACTAATTTTAGTTGACATAAATAAAAAATTAACAAAAAAAAACTTAAAAATTTATTTTTTTAGCACAAAAAACTGAAAAATCAAAACCTTAAAAAAAATGTTTAAAAATTTTAAAAATGTATGGTTATATAGAGAATTTTAAAGGCTTTAAAATGATGTATCAAACGACCCCCCTTTCCATTTAAAAAAATTTCCCCCCATGCCCCCCTGCTCACATTTTAAGAGATAAAAGTATCAAATATATGCTTAAAGATAGTTTAAGTTGTCTTATTTAAGAGTTCTAAATTTGAAATCGATATCTCAACTCGTTCAAAAGTTAAGAGGGGGGGGTGACTTTTGGACCGCACTGTATATACTATAATTTATTTAATATAATATATAATACAATAATAATAATAATAATATAAGTAGACGAGAATTTCTTTAAGGGCCTGGTTTTTTATGATTAAAATTACGTAAAATTTCCTACTTTTCAAAGTTATAGTATTATATTAAAAACAAAAAAAAAAACTAAAAAAGAACGACGTAGATGAAAATGAAAAAAAAAACATTTCGGGCGGAAACGCGTGTTTGTTCCCTGAGCTCTCATATGCAAATGTAGCAAATATATTTGTTTACACAGTACACTAAACCATCTATGGGTCTAGACATACAAGTGAAATGGCTTAGATACACATTGTAGGTATGCTTATTAAAGAAGACATATTTTAGGGTAACAACCCTAGTCGACTGCCGTCTGTCCTCTAATTACAACATTTTGTTACAAACTTTTTTTTCGTAATCTTGATTCGTAAATTTAATTTATTTATTTAAACGGGAAACCACATTACAAGTTAACAAAAATTTATAAATTTAACAAAACTTAAATATAAGAAAAAGAGTACTATTTATAAATCTATAAAACTTAACAAGTATACTTCCTATAATAGGAACCAAGTAAAATACTACATAATACAATGAGATCATGTAATTAAGTAGTTAGTTTGGAGATCAAGGTAGAACACGGAACAGATGAGATTTTAAACTGTTATAAGTAATTCTTACGACTTCAATATTATAATTATTAACCATATTCATCGCATGATGATTACGAGTATAATAGTTATTTATGGTACTAGTGGGTAAAGTAAGATATTGCCCATGCCAAGCAGGTTAATTTTCGAGAGGGCAATATCGGTTTACCCATGAGTGCCATACAAGGTTTTATCCAATAAATAGCTTAGGAATTCATATTTTTATTAAAAATTTTAATGACATTTACAAGAAAATAATTTGACAAGTGACAGTTGAGTGGGTAAAATAAATAATTATCCACTCAATAAAGTAAAAACCACGCGGGGGTTATTATTGAGTTTATCTATTTAAAATAAAGCTGGTAATTGTCTTATTATCTGTATGTATTGGATAAAATAAATTTGTCTGTCTTGTGTTTGTGTATGTCTAGCAATTCAAGAAGTTCTGTAGTCATGGTTGACAATAAATGCGTTTAACTTGAAAGCACAAAATCTTAAGAATTTATTCTGCACTTTTTCCATTTTGTCTATTATAATCGTATAAAAATATAGGATGTATGCCTATATGTCCAGCAAAAATTTGGAAATAAAATTCTCTAAATTTAACAGGGTGAGTCACCCTGGGTGACATTAAAGAAATTTTTAGAATTAATAAATAATCCTATAGTGAAATTTTAAAATAAAATTCTGAGTTTTCTACATTGTTTAGGAATGCAAAAATATCCAGAAAAATATCAGATGCAACGTTTGCTTTTAGAGGCAAGTTATTAAGATTAAACTTTAAACTAAATTATTATTGATTTCCCTTACTATAGAATTTTTGCAAGATTATTATATGTTCTTTATTTGCCTAGAATAATGTAAAATTTCCTGACATTTACAGTAAATGATTTTTCCTCTATGAAAATTACATTTAGCACACTCTTTTGTTCTTTAAAAAACGCCTCATATCGCACTAGTTTGATATTTTTATATCACACTCGTTTGATATTTATGTATGGTGGTTTGCCTAATTTTATTTAGATATTTACCTCGTAGATTCTACGAATTGTATTCACCTTGTTTTATAAACCATTTTCCACCTTTCACCACAGCCTTTTATATCTTTTAAGTGTTTTAATCCAAATATTTCTGTTTTTCATGTCAAAAATAGAAACTATACTTATAACGTTACTATATTGACCATAGTCTAGACAGTCTAGATCTTATAAAAATTACTTAATTTTGTATTTAGTTGCCTTACATTACATAAAAAACATCAAAATACACAGTATTTTCCTTATGAAATTCAAAACAGTACAATTTTACTGTCTTATATGGCAGCATAACCACAAAAATCTAATTTAATAAGTAAACTCAAGTTTGCATTTATTTAGGAATAGGCAACCCATTAAACAGCTATTGTATTAAATATAAAACCAAGAAACCTAAATCTAAATGAAAGTCATACTTCCTGTTTGACATATTTACATATATAAATTTGTATGCTCTTTATAATTATTTTGTGTATTGCTTTTCTTAAAAATTAATAAAAATTAGAAAATTTAAAAATATATATATACATATTTTTCGGGATCGTAGGAAAAATAGTGTACATAACTCGTTGGAAAGTGTATTTCATACACACGTGGGGTTTCCTCACTCGCCTAGCGGCTCGTTCGTAAACCTTCTCCCTCGCGTAAAATATGTTACTTTCCACACTTGTTATGTAATATACTATACTAAGCTAAATAACCTGACGTCTCCACTGGAGACTCTCCAGGTATTATTTGTATTTCCTTGTCTTATTTAAAAAGAAATAAAAATTGGAGTTTCTAAATGAGATTCGTCAATCCTATTGAGTAGTAAATATTGGTATGTATATCATTTTAATAAGCTCCCTGTGCGCATAAATTACTATTAAAAACATCTAAAGGAAATGTTGATAATATTTATTTATCAAATTAGGATGTGGGTAATATTATTAATAATTAATAATGACTATAACGATTAACGTTGTTAATTTAATTGTTTGGATACTGATAGCCAGTTCCTATAAAACCACAAATACTGAATTTAACCCTATATTGCACCTTGTTCCCATTTGGGAACACTGGGCATTAAGAGCCCTGAATTCTTTAATAATCAAAATACCAACTTTATGGGTACCTAGTTTTTACTTGGGAACACTGGTCTTCAAGTTGAAGTATCTATTGAAAAATGGCAGTATCTAATATTGCCGGTAAATATTTAAACAGCTGATCATGTCACGCACTTTTAAAATTAGCTGGAGTCAAAATTTTGTTAGTATTGGGTTTTGTTCCAAAACGTGATTTTGAGTTCTAAAAAAACTTAAAAATTGTTTTGTTGATTACCACATATAATTTGTAAGCAAGAAGATATTAGTATTTTTTAGTTTTGTATTCTGTTTAGGTTTCGTTCAAATAATAAATATAAATTTATTATTTTCCTTTAAAATAAAGGGAAATTTTGCCCAGTGAACCTGCAACGCCGCAATGTGTGTAATAAGTAGTAATTAGTTCGGTACGCAGCACGTACATCGATATTGTCAATCAATATCGCCGCCGGCGATTACTGTTTCGGTCACTCGCTATGCAAAATGGAGATTATGGATACCATCTATGATATACAGTTCCACTTCAACACAACATTTTTCGCGTTTGGACTTTTTCTCTATATTCAGTATAGAGACAGGGCCTATCCATCACCGCTTCTGAGCTCAGACATCACCAGAAAATCTAAAATCAAGGTAAGTTCAATCTCTATGTTTCACGCATTTTCTTATCTTAAATTGTCGTTTTGAGACCCCAGGGTCCAACATATTCGTTGTTGTTCTTTAAGTGCACAATGTTTCCGGATGGGTTTGAAAAAAAAAATGTATAAAAATTTTTGAAATAAAATTAAAAAAAATAATATTTTTTATGAATTATGCAAGTCAAAAGACGTACCATATATTTTTTTTTCGTTGCAAAATAAAATTATGTGCAATATAGGATTAACGTCACAAAAGACACTATAAATATTAGAATAATTTTCATCTGCAATATTTAACGCACGTGACGACATTTCGAATTCGATCAAATCCCGTTTATGTATTTCGTTGAAATCTCGTCTGGCGATCTGTCAGCCGCCCTTAAATTTCAGCATCCACCCTCGCCGTAGTTTTTAAAACCCTCCACTCATCATAACACGGATTATGTTCAGTATGACTGTTTGAGTGGGGTCAGGGTTTTATTTATACAGTTCAACTATGTATAGTCGATATACCGGGTGTATCAAAATACTTTAACACCAAAAGTTCTTTCTGAGGTAACAACGACAAATTAAAAGATATATGTAAACTCGGCGCATTATCTATCTGAGCAACAAATTGGATCAAGGAAGCTATGATCAGTGGTTTAAAAATGACTTTTAGTGATATTTGTATTACGCATTGTGCTTTTGATAATTTTTGACGTTTAGATTAAAAAACTGTCATGTTACATCTTACAAATAGTTATAGAAAGTTATTAAAAAGTGGAAATTTGTTAAAAGTTATAATAAAAGTATTTTTTTTTGTATTTATAATATGCAATTAAAATAAAATTTTACCCTACCTGAGCTTAAATTATGTTTTTTAAATAAAATTATGAACAGTATTAAAAAAAATATTTCCATATCGTTTAATGTGAAACCCTTATTTAGCACTGTATTATATTGCTTAATTTTACAAAACAGTTGTAGATTGATGCTTTAGTTTCCTTTTTAAAGATTTTTCTTGTAATTTCTTCTTGCTTTTTAATAATTATTTGGATAGCAACCTAACATAGAGAATTAAATTTATTCTACCAACCATAAAACAAAAAACAAATAAACATCAACTCAGATAGATTCTGCGCGGAGTTTATATAGTTTTTCTTCAAAAAATCATGACATTAGGTTCCTCAACTTTTAGGAAAGAACTGTTCTACTAGAACACCCTTACTATGTTTTATACTGAGTAAAACTTTTACTAAGTAAAAGTGGTATTATATGACACTTCGTTTCCCTGTAAATGCATCACTTAATCTCGTATCAAAATAAAAAAAAATCTTGCCAATTAAAAGAAATTTTATCAATATATTTTACTACCTAGGTTTGTTACAGTCCATTAGTTTTTTAGCACATATGTACATATATTATAGACAAGATGCTGCTGAGACATATCGCTGGTTTACAAATTATAAGGTTATATCGAGTTATATCGGGTTATATGTTCTATAGAAACCCCATATAACATAAAACCTTATAATTTTAACCCAGCGATATTGTAAAAATTACACAATACCGGGTGAGTTTTATTTATGTCCACCCCTAAAATTAAGATTAATTTTCATTCGATATAAACGGAACTTTAATAAATAATATAATTTTACATTGGCTATAAAACGGCGGATTTCCGGTATAAATATGTTTTTTTTTTAATGGAATACCCTGTATATTTTTACATATAAATATTATTACGATTTCGAGTCCATGCTGACAATAAGCATGTGTCACTTGTCAATTTTTGACAGGTCATGTAATTTTTTATTTAAATTTTCATTTTAAATCTTTTTGGTTTTAATAAAAGTTCTTTCAAATAAACTATTTATGTATCAGTATCAAAATGATGATTTTCGAACTTTTAAGATCGCAAGAGTGTTGGGAAAAGAATCAAAATAGTATTTTTCTCAAGATACTAGCCCAAAATTAAGAGAATCAAGGCACTCTAGATTTAAAATAAAAGTTTAAATAAATAAATAAATACATGAACTATATATATTGGTTCGAAAGTCAATTAAAGCCGGTGGTTCCCTCTACTACTAGCCCACACAAGTCCTGGACTTAGGGGATGCTTAATTAAGTAGAATAGTACGAGGTTAAAAATAAAACATAACAAACATAAAACATAACCTGTCAAAAACTGACAAGTGAAAAATGCTTGTTTATGCCACTTCCAGCGAAACTGGAAGTGAAACAAAACAAAATTAATCCGCCATTTTATAGACAATGTATATATTATATAAATCACCCATGTTTCGTTTTTCCCAAATGAAAATTAATCTTTATCTTAGGGGTGGACATAAATAACACTCACCAATTGGAGTGACTTCAGACGATGTGGGTGACTTCGGACACTTTTTCGCAAAACTCTTTGCACGGTGCACAAGTTAAGGGATTATGTGCACAAGTTGTGGGGTTCAATTCCCATAACTTGTGCACAGGTGCTTTGGTTCAGAGGGCTTTTCGAAAAACTGTTCGAAGTCACCCAGACCGTCCGAAGTCACCCCACTTGACGGTATGTCTCAGTGCCAATGACATTTTATCCAAAAACATTTCGTACAATGAATGTTTTTTCTCCAAATTCAGGAATATTACAAGAAAAATTGGCAGACCAAGAATGGTGTATTGCTCACAAATATTAAAGAATGCAGTTTGGAATGGCTAGGAATATGGAAAGCTGTCTCAAACTAGTTTTAAGCTAACAAATTTATTATAATAGCAGTATATCGTCGTATCAGAACAACAAAGTTTCAACTGACATTGTGAGATTGCAGTAATTTTCAGTATATTTTCTATGATAAATTTAAAATCCCTTACCTTAAAGAGTTAAAACTTTGTGTAGATATAGATTGGATTATTTGCGTTATTTGTACAAAATTTTAAATTTATAAGTAAAAGCATCTTAAACTTATCTTACAAAATGTACTGACAATTACTGCAATCTCACAATGTCAGTTGAAACCTTGTTGTTCTGATACGACGATATATCGAAATAAAACATTATTTTAATGTATATACAGGGAAGAAAAACCTTCATGAAAAAAATTAAATAATAAAAATTTTGTCCAGACGATCTATAAAAATTCGCCTACAAAAGATGGTAGTAGCCGAGGTCGTAGCAACCTTAATAAAATTTGATACTTCGTCCGATTGACAGTTTTAAATGACGATAATCAAAAAAATATTTGGAAAGTGTACATAGATTGCCAATTAGGAATTTTTTATTTTCCCGTTTATTTTGGAACACCCGGTATATATTTGGTTAAAATATCATACCACTTTGTCTTTATTTAGACAAAAGATTTTGTCCGGCAAAAAAATATAGGGTCCTTCTAATTAAAAGAACGTTGAAACTCTTTGACTTTTGGTAATATTTAACCAGTGAAAAATACACTGATTAATTAAACAGGTGGGGTGCGTATATTAAAACAGGATATAACCCTTTAGAAAACATTTTTTAGAAATACATCCGACAGAAGAATGCTGTAAACTAAAATATTTTTAAATTTTCGAGTGGCCATTAGGGTGGACCTTATATTTTTTTATTATATTAAATTTTCCATTTAAATATTCATTTAAGTGTAATTTTGAAAATATAAGAGTGGCCAAACTTCTCTAATGGTCCTAGTTGGGCCCCTAAAATTCGTAACATTACCCATAAATTGTAAAAAAATCGTTGAAATTTTTCTGTAATTATTGTATGTAAAAAATTTTAACGGCTTGAAATATTATTTTTTTCTTTTTGAGCATACAAAATTATGTGTCAAATTTCAAAATTATCGAAAGATTTTAACCCGTGCCAAAAATCCGCCTAAGATACCCCTAACACTAAAATTTACGAATAGAATTTTTTTCCTGAAAAAGTCGATCGGATTAGTCGTCCTTAAGTTATCGTGTCTACAAAAATCGTGACATCCGACAGACAGACAGACAAAAAAAGTTTCTTATTTTTATATGAAACAAATTTGTATCCAAGAATTTTTTGTCTAGGACGATTTTTAAAAATTTCGGAAAAATAGAAACTATCGTATAATACTATTCCAGCGCAGGCGTTGTGAATAGTATAATAATGCGTTTAAATTGAGATTGAAAATAATTTCCTATTATTATTAATAAATCCATTGTACCGGGTGATCCAAAGTTCCCGACCCAATCAGTTTTCTCCGAAACGGTAAAAGTTATCGACAAAATTTTTTTGGGTTTTTCGATGGGGTCACCTAAGCTACAAATTAAGGTGGATTGAAGGTTTTCAATTTAGTGAATGATGGGCGTAGCGATAGTCATTTTTTTAATTTTTAGTGGCAAGTATAGGAAAACTAACTTAAATCGAATAATATTTTAATTTTGTATATTTATGACACAAAGTCTTTAATATACATACAAGCGTTAAGAAGTTATTTTCTAAACAATATTTTTCACCTTGTGAAGTTATTTTAAACGAAAAAACATGCAGTCAGTGGTTCAGTTGGTTTAGGCAGCAAAAATATACAATGGTCTGGGTTCAAATCTCAACAGTAGAACTACCTTTTTTATTAATATTATTTAAGTTTTTGTTATTTTTTTTTGTGGTTTATTAATGTTCCATTAATTTTATTATACAGGGTATTTGTAGATTTTAAAACACAATAAATAGTTCAGTCGTTTTAAATATAAAATTAAGAGTCAACACGATTTAAAATTTTAATTGACCACTAAAATTAAAGGACTTTTACTTTCGGGTTTAGACCATGTAGATGGGTTGTTAGTTTTATTTATAATAAATTCTCTATATTTTTTAATGCATTTTAACGCAAAAAAGGCCTAAGTAATAACACATAATTTTTGTATTGAAATAAATGTTATTAAACAAACCTAATAAGATATTATTTGGAACTTATCACCTTTTTAAAAAGCATTCTTTTAAAAAAAGCCAAGTGCCCCAAAACGGTGTTAATGTTTTTTACTTAGAACAGTACGGACAACAAATTTTATAAGAAAAAAGGGGTGTCTTTTTTTCTTTATTTCATTCATTTTAGGAGTGTCGTGTAGAAGAATTTTCTCTTTTGAGTTTAGACCTTGTTGATAGATTTAATACCACGACCAATAATCGACATACATGGTCTAAGCCCCAAACTAAATTTTCTTTTAACTTTAGTGGTGGTAAAATTTTAAAATTTAAAATTATGTTGACGGTTCATTAGGATACCTAGAGTTCTGTTTTTTTTTTTAATTTTAGAGGTCTTATCCCCCAAAGTTGTTAATTAGGCTGAGTAAATTACCACCCTATTTTTTTAGAATAAAAAAATAGAGGTGGCGCACAGCCAGGGCTGTAGCTATGGAAGGATATGGGGAACCAAACCCACCTATCTTAAAATTAGAAAACGTTGAATATTTTATGGGTTAACACTTTTACTGCCAAGGGGAAATTAGTTGTCTGTTCGCTGACACCATGTTGCGTAAATTAATACAGTTAAAACGAGTATTCTCGTAGTGAGCCTCCAGCAACATACTGCCAACTAAGAATTAACTTGTATTTGGCAGACAACATGTTTAAAATAAAAATGTTGTAATTTTAGCTGTAGTGGAAACGTTCTTTTTTTAGCCATCAACTTTTTTGTCGAGAGAATAAAAGTTTTAATTTTAGACTAAAAAATGAATTTTTAGCTTCGCCTCCCCCCCCTCACACTAAATCTTCTTCGCTAAGGCCTTGTAATTTTAGCAGTAGTGAATCTTGAAATTAGAAAAAATTGCATATTTCATGGGTTAAAAATATAAAAGTTGTAATTCTAGCAGAAGTGGGAACATTTTTTTTAGTCATAAACTGTTTTGTCGATGGTCTAAAAGTTGTAATTTTTGTCAAAGATTGAATTTTAAAGAGGTGATAAGTTCCAAATACATAGCTTATTAGATTGGTTTAATAAAATTTATTTTAATAAAAAAAACTGTTATCACTTAGGCCTTTTTTGCGCTAAAAGGCATTAAAAAATATAGAGAATTTACTACAAATGAAACTAAAAATCCATCTGCACGGTCCAAACCCGAAAGTGAAAGTTATTTTAATTTTAGTGATCAATTAAAATTTTAAATTGAGTTGACTCTTAATTTTATATTTAAAACGATGGAACTATTTATTTTCTTTTAAAATCTACAAATACCCCGTATAATAAAATTAATGGAATATTGATAAACCACAAAAAAAAACTAATACTATTAAAAAATAACAAAAACTTAAATAATATTTATAAAAAAAAGTAGTACCGCTGTTGAGATTTAAACCCACACCATTTTTGGAGGTTAGCAAATAAAAATTTTTCCATAACTTTTACCGTTTCGGAGAAAACTGATTGGGTCGGGAACTTTGGATCACCCGGTACATAAAGTTGACTATGAATCGAAAGTGTTTTTTCGGAATGGATACGTCTTTTGTTTTACTTTTGCTACATTAGTTATGCAGCTAACTAAAAAAATGTGGACACGCCGCACAAAACCACAATTTTTTTTACAATCTTCCTATATCGTAAGCTTTTTATCTTGGGTAGGATCCACTCGACCCCACTCCCCATCATGGCAGCCATCTTGAAAAATATAGGTAACAAATTATGGGTCAGTTTCTAGAATTTCGTAGGGGAAAAACAGATTTGGCTGTAAGTTATATCATAGATAGTATCATTCTCTGAGACAATAAGTCAGGATATAATTTTTTTTTAATCCTGCTACTTTCAGAGCAAGAGCTGATCAAGTAGGTCGCTGCATGAAAATGTTGATGTTTTCGGCCATCTAAATAAACCTTCCTAACATTTTTGGTTCTTGACCGATTTTAACCGTCAAGGTTTTAATTAAATCTTTAGAAAACACTCTTTTTAAAAATGTTAACATATTTAATGTTATTTGTTTTTAAGTTCTTTGAAAATGCCTCTAAAACTACATAAAAATCGAAAAAAATAAAAAATTTTGTCACCCGTATTTTTTTTTGTCCTTGTTATTTTTCATTTTAATTCTAATTTTTATAAACCATGTATATGTGTGATAATATTGCACCATAAGCATTATTAAAAAAAAAGAATCTAATATGAGAAAACCTTATGACAAATATTAAAAAAGTTGAACAAAATTGAAAAATTGACATTTTTAATGCCATTTTGCATTGGAGAGAGAGTCCAAATATGATTTTAAAACTACTAAATACTCTACGGATTTGGTGTAAAAAGAGGTTAATTAAATTTCTTTGCTGTTCCGTCTTGCATTAAATATAGAATATATGCTTATTTTACTAAAATACATGACATACAAAATCTGAAAAGAGTTTTCATAGAAAATACTAGTAGCTGCTTTTTGCACCAAAAATACATGCTAATCTGTAATTTTAAAAGAAAAACACCTTTTGATCGTAAATAAGTAGCAAGTACAACATATTGTAAAAAGTAAGCAAAAAAATTCTTAAATAAAGAAACCATTTTCTGCACCAAATTAAAAATGGTACCCTTCTAATTTTGAGGTTAAATTTGGTACCGTTGAGTTCGCCTCGTTCAAAAAATATAAAAATATTTCGTTCCATCCAAAATGCCAAAAACGGGCAATTTTACCGGGTCTCCTGTGCCCGTTATGAGATAAATCGTATTTAGCTCTGCAGGAGACTTGTCTAAAATTATAGAAACACTCCATTTATTTTCCATTATTCTCGTTGCAAAACTTAATCTGTTCGTATTAATTTAATTTTAACCGTTATCTATTGTTAACAAGTCTATTTTCCTGAATCTATTCTAAGGTTTAGAGATAAATGCTCGTCTAAAGGTGTTTAAAATTGTCTTTTAAGATGGCTGCGCTCAACAGCTTAACAAAAAGCCTTATTACTATTCACAGAAACTACGTGTTAAAGAGTATTTTTGAGAGTACATATTATCTTGTATCGGTTTTAAAATTCCAAATTGTCAAAAATTAAGTAAGGTGGGTAAGCCAATTATTGTCATGTTCCTAATTATGCCACATCCTCTTAAACTTGTTAGTTTGTCCTATGTGTCAGTATATCTGTTATATCGAAAAGATGCCTGTAAATATGATGTATCTGTATCCAGTTGGTAATGGCCTACACAAAAACGCAGTTCGTGTTTCGTGCTCTTCCACTATAAAAACCTCGATAAAAACTGTGCTGACTGTCGCAATCTGGGTAGCTTCCACTATTGAAGGGCAAGAACGTAAAAGGATAGGCACAAACATGCACTATCTTGGCCCATATTCGGCCAATATTGTGTTTCAACCAATAAAGAAGCGAAAAGGTAATTTTTTGAAATTGTTGTCTAAGTTTCTAATATTGCCAAGCGAAGTAATTGACAACAAAAAATGACATAAACAAAAAACAACAAGAAAAGAAAGTAACGAAGAATTCAGAAAGTTCAGAATCTTGGTTCTGCTTTTTATTCGAAGAGAGTCGGTAGGCCGATATGAAATTGTAATCGGTACGTACATGAAGAGTGCGTGGGGCTTATTAAAAACGACAAATTGTTATATAAGTGCCCAAATTGTACAGCTGAAATTGTTATTGTGTCATAATATTTTCTTATTAGTTTGTTAATTTTTTGTAAGTTTGTTTGTTAGTATTATTGGCAGTACTCTGGCAATATTTGGGACATGGGTTCCTAATATTGTCAGTATGCAATCTTTTTTAAACAGCAATTTTTTTTTTTAGTTCCTGTGGTTTGTTTATTTCTTACCCATTAGAATAAAGATGAGTTTATTGTTAATGTACTAAAGTTTTAGGTGATAAATAGGGACTTTTTTATCCAGGAATGATATGTGTCGATTATTTAAAATTATTAGTTTAATCCGTTCTTGTACAAAAGAGTGCCTGGCAAAACAATCTTACAAATATTTTTAACGTCTGGCTTACCCAAAAAAATTATAAATTACCTATTTTTTCCTCTTCTTGTTCGAAAAATATGATTCGGAGAACAGAAATATAATAGAAAAGGATAGAAATACTATGTGAGCAAACCACCTAGGGTACGTGGTTACTACGAATAGTTAGTGTAACGTCATTGATTGTTGTAATTAAGTAATAAAATGTGTGTAGTATGCTATTCTTCATACTAGTATGTTATAGTTACGATAATAAAATTTGGTTAAAGTGCGTGCCAAAGCACAAAGAAATCATTCTTTGGGAAATCATTTCAAATGTTACACTTCAAGTGTATCGAGAAAAAACGCAATATACTATTCACTGTGAAGAATATACTATTGAACGCGAAGCAGTAAACATCTTCACGGCATGTTCCAACACTGAAATCAATTTAATTTAAAGAAACAATGGAAATCTTTTCTAAAGAGGTTTTGTGGAAGATTTATTGTTGTTTTAAATTCATCTGGGTTAAAGCTAGTAGATATACTCAATTAATTTATTATTTAAGGCACATCCAGATACCGTGATTGGCTTTGAAGATACATCGTCAGGTCAGAGTTACAAGGTTCTATTCGACATTTTTATAATTTTTGAGATTTTAATACTTTTAGATTTTAACTTAAATTTTGCTTATAGGTACAACGTTTTATCAATGTATCTTCAATAATTTGTAGTATATAGCAAGAATTACATAGTTCTATGTGGTTGAAATTCATTTCGTTTGGAGTTACAAAGTTCTATCAGCTTTTTTTGTCATTTTAATACTTTTAGGTTTGGTTTAAGTTAGATTTTTACACAACATTTTATCAATGTCTTGTCAATGATTTGTGTTAAGTATACAGTAAGAATTACATAGTTGCATGTAGTTAAAATTAATTTATTTTGAAGTTACAAACTTGTATGTATCAGAATTTAAAATAGCGAACACAAAATTGGACAAAAAAAAATATTTATTTTTTTTAATATGATTATTTTAATAAAAAATACGCTGCCCAGTAAATAAGCTTTCCCACTTTTCACCTTTGCGCGTTAAATGGATTTTTTTATTATAAGCAAACAGCAAACTCAAAAAACACAATATACCAGTTTTTAAGAAAACTACCCCTCAGGGGGGGAAGTTGGATTTTTTTAATTCTTAGATTCAGTTTTGGCGACTAAAAATCCATATATACCAATTTTTAGGAAAACTACGGTAGTCTGGTTAAAACCAAAAGAGTGGTTTTTAACATTTTTTCAGGTCAATTGGAAAAATACCATGAAGCTGAAATTTGCAACGTTTTTTTGCATCGAAAATTCAAATAGTATATTAAAGTACTAGTTTCATAACATACGTTTTTAGCGAACGAGT
This sequence comes from Brachypterus glaber, assembly GCA_958510825.1. Classification (NCBI taxonomy): domain Eukaryota; kingdom Metazoa; phylum Arthropoda; class Insecta; order Coleoptera; family Kateretidae; genus Brachypterus; species Brachypterus glaber. The sequence goes on along the minus strand of OY294045.1, from coordinate 78,601,854 downwards.
ACAAGTTTAGAAAACAAGCCGCTTGCAGCGAGTTTTCTAAAGTACTAGCGCGCTAAAAACGTGTTATGGAACAAGTGCTTTAATATACTGTTTGAATTTTCAATGCAAAAAAACGTTGCAGCTTCATAAAATACCTGGGTTTTACCAATTGTGCACCCGAAATTAATTAATTAAATTCGGTTAAGGATCATTGAGTAAACCACAAAACAACTTTTCTCCAATTAAGAAAATCATGGATTTTGAATTTGCTTATTTTCGCTAAAAATTTGAATAACTCAAAAACTACCGTAGACAACAAAAAGTGTTACACATCATAACAAAGCAAATTAAATGCAGATTTTAAAAATTTAAAAATACATGGGGTGTTCCATCAAATTTGAGTGCCACTTTCGGTACAACCGGAAAATGAAAATATTTTTAATCGATTAGCCATATTCAAAACTTCTAAGGAGCAAAATATCAGATTTTTAAAATTATTGGTTCTCCATAAACTTTTAATAGGCCACTTCCGTGGACAACCCTGTATATCGCACACTGAAAACTTAACCGTCACAACTCAAATTTGTTTCAACTTTGAGAGTTTGTGCTAAAACGACATAAAATAACGTTTTTAAGCTGTGACGGTTTAGTGTTTTGTGGGATATACTTATATATATATATATATATAAATATATATAAATATATATCAAATCTATATTAAATATATTTATATTTCACTAATTGGTTAAAAAAATTACAATATACACAATTTACCTAAAAATTTTGTAACGGATCCGGTACACTGGGGTATGATATGCCCAGAGCTTTAAATGCAACTGAATTATAATTGATTATTACCAGACTTTACCAACGGAGAGGTATACTATTTTTTCTACGACCTAATACCTAAAAAACGCAAAAATTATCTTAAACATAGCTTGTCAATTTGAGGTTATGTGTTTGACGTTTACTAATTTTCTGACAGCAGATATGTAAAATCAGCATGAAGCTGAAGTTTGCAACGTTTTTTTGCAACGTGAAATCAAATAGTATACTAAAGTACTAGTTTCATAACATACGTGCTCTAGTACTTTAGAAAACTCGCCGCAAGCGGCTTGTTTTCTAAACTTGTACTCGTGCGCTAAAAATGTGTTATGGAATAAGTGCTTTAAACTATTTGAATTTTCGATGCAAGAAAACGTTGCAAACTTCAGCTTCATAAATCAGCTGATTATCACTTCCCAACCGTTACAATTCTATATAGGTTATATGTATATGGTTGACCTTTTTTATTGCCTGTCCCTATGTGCGTCTGGGTAAGAAATCTCAGTGTGGGGTATTAAAAACAAAACGGCTCTAGAAGAAGATAGAGAATGCCGATCGACATGAATGAACTTGTCGAGTCGGTGTTTTAGCTAATTCAAAAACAATCCTTTGACAAAATCATGTTGACAAAACTCTCGACACAACTTGGGAACAAAGCTTTGTGATTGTTTTTTTTTATTATTTTGCTTAGGTATCCAAACAATCTTCAACGGAGTTAATAAATATTCATTCAATATTATCAAACCATCCAAATTTCACCATTTTCCGTACTTCGTCGGCCCCTCGGTCGGCCCAGTATTGGTTTGTCGTATCTCCAAAAATTTAATTTTTGGGAAATTGAGTTCTAAGATCTTTTTCTGAATATCTTGCAAATTTTATATGAAGCTGAAGTTTGCAACGTTTTTTGCATCGAAAATTCAAATAGTATATTAAAGTACTAGTTTCATAACATACGTTTTTAGCGAACGAGTACAAGTTTAGAAAACAAGCCGCTTGCGGCGAGTTTTCTAAAGTACTACTGCCCTAAAAACGTGTTATGAAACGAGTGCTTTAATATACTATTTGAATTTTCGATGCAAAAAAAAAACGTTGAAAACTTCAGCTTCATAATTTTATGCTAAATCTGTTTTAACTCTTTTTCTTACAAAAATAGTTTAATAAAAATACTATCCAAAGGTGTTTTTATTTGGTAAATTGAAGGTTTCATTTATTTTATATAAGAAAAACCAGTCTGTAGATACGACATTTTTCGTTTTTTTTTTAGTATTGGTTTGTCGCATCTCCAAAAAGAAACTAAAAAACTAATTAATTATGATCATAATGACATGATTTTATATTTGGAAGAGTGCAGAAGGGTTATTAAATACTTAAATTAAAAAAAAATATTTAAATTAAAAAAAAAAGTGAGGTTATGTTTAAGATTTTTTCTAAATAATTAAAAATCAATATAAAAGTATAATTAAACCAAGTTTTGTATAAGGCGTTGTTAAATAGGCTCAAGTAATAAGTTCACTAATTAATTTGAGTTTTTCACTATTTTTGCGCAAAAATTAGTTTGAAAATATGAGAAATAATCGCATCTAATAATGGCTCAAGTTACACATCAATTATGTGACATCATTTAAAATGTATTTTAGTTTAAATTCTAATGCTTTTATTTTTTTTTATTATACCGATATTATCGGTTTAATAGTTTAGAACTATTAGTTCTTAAATTAGTCGAAAAAGTAGGTAGGTACATACATTCAAAAACACTACTTTTTTTGCCTCCGCAGCTGCGATTTTAGCTTATATTTTAATTAAAAATGATTGAATTTTGAATTTAAACAAAATGATACTAGGTTGAAATTTGACCAAAGTTGTTAACTAAATACCTAACCGATGTTGTTGTTAACTAAATACCTAACCTAACCGATGTAAGAAATTAGTTCCAGGTAAAAACGTTTGTTCGATTAACCTGTTTTCACACTTTTATTATAATAATAACTACTATAATAGTGTAATTATAATTGCTTTTTTATTTAAGATAATATTTTTAATTAAATTCTATCTTTTTCTTTCAAAAATGGAGATACAAAAAATATTGAAATTTTAAAATGTTTTGTATAGATACAACAATGTAATTTAGAATGAAATGTTTGTTGGACACTGAAGTACTTAATTGTAGATAAACAAATATGTACAAATCTGAAAATGTCCAAAAATGGAGATACGACAAACCAATACTGGGCCGACGACTTATCAAATTATTTTAATTTTAGGAAGGTAGGTAAAATATCAGTAGGGCTTTCCTACGTCCCATTAATAGATATTTTGTTTCTTTGTTGTTTTGACAGTTAATATGTTTTGACATTTTGTTGGATTGTGTAGATCTAATTTTGTTTTGCAAAATCTGATGATAATCAGCGTTGTATAAACAAATTATTTAACCTACATTTTAGGTATTTTAAGTATTTTACATTACGTAGTTTTAGTAAATACCTGGTTAATATCTAGAAACAAAACATGCGTTAGCTATCATAGGTAATTTCGATGTTACAGGAATTTATTATTAAAAAATTTAACTTGGCATACCTAGTAAATACACATAGAACATTATTATTGCGGTGAATAAAATAATTACTATAATAACAGTTTAAATAATTCGTAGACGTAGTTATAAAAACAAAATATAAAGTATGATTCATACCACTGTGCTCTGTAAAAATATTGGAAACAATCTGTCGTCCATTATTCTGAGGTCTTGGTCTAGTTCTTGTAGTTTTAATGGAATGTGTACCAACAGTTACAGTTCTTTCCTTGGTATTCTGAGCGCCCATGGTTTGAAATCATACCCTTTTTATTCCAAATTGTCACTAAATTATTTTTTCACGGAACACTTTTACACCACTCACCGAATAGGGTGGTATTCGATTAGTTTGCACATTTTTTACATACTATTTACTCACAACACAGCACTTAACTATTAGAACAAAGTGTAAGTTAATTTAACATTATTTTAATTAAAAAAACAACAGGAATTCAAGAAAATTTTCTTCGCACAACCCTACAAACGTCTACGCCGCCATAGTTTTACTAGATTGTCTTTCTCTTTTCAATGCACTGTCGGATGTCTTTGTTTTTCTTATGCATTTCGATTATCTAGTTCAAAGTATCGACTAAAGAGGCAGCACTTCCTTGATCCCTTTTATTCATAAAAAAAATGAGTATGTATGAAAATCTATTTATTTATGAATATCTATATCTAAATACTCAGGTATTTGGCATTGCCATAATTTATAGCATTAAAAGTTTAAATATAAAACAATACCAACCTTTTTACCTATAGCCAAAATACAATGCTGTTTGTCGTCCTTTGCCTTTGGGCAAGTCTAAGATTTTTCATTATAACAATTTAGGCAACCCATTAAACAAACAGCAAAGGCAAATTATTTATTTGTAAAAAGAGAAGATTAATTTGTAATGGTTTGATCAAATAAAAACAACACGCAATCACCTATTTATTTTTATTTTATTATTAGAATAAAGAAACCATAATTTTTTTATTCTGTTTATTGAATTTTGATTTTATATAGGAATCTTTATGGATGCTTTAGCCAAAGGTCATTCCTAGAAATACCCCTATTATACATCTATGTATAATTAATTTAATTGTTTATTCATTTATTATGATCCATCATGAACCTCACAAAAAATATTTTTTTGTTGGTGAAACCCCGGAAATCTGTTTTGAATTTTTAGTGAGTGTAGGCAACCCGTAAATCATTAAACGGTAATCTAGTCGCGTGCGCCGGGCATACAAAAACTATAAAAAAACATAATTTGTCTATGTTTGTTTACGTTTGAAAAACACGTTGATGGTGTAACATTTGTGTTTCTTATTCTTGCTCTTTACAATGTAAGTACATTTTTAACTATTTCGAAGTTAATTACTTTATATTGTTGCTTGTTGGTCATACGTACCACAGTTTGGCTTTAAATTGTTTTTACTTTACACTTGAAGAAATTGATTCTCGTAATTTAATTTAAATGTATTCATGAACAACGAACAAGCACCCAGTCAGACCTAATCCTCATTGTCTTACAAATTTTTGATGTTTTATGCAAGATATTTTAAATTTTATTATTTCGGGAAGGGCTTTAACCCTCAATTCCACCCTACTATATAGCAATGGTTTTGTTTAATGTTGGACACTGAGACTCTTAATTAAGTCACCACTTCTTTTTGTTACTCCATTCTCCCCATTCTTACGAGTTGAACTCAACCAATTTTCCTGGTCCGATGACTACATGTCCAAACCAAATGGAACAATGGACTAACAATTTTGTACATTATGCAATGTGAATAATTTTGACTGAATAATTTGCACTGTGATACATAATTAATATTGACTTTGATATTAATACTATGTAATAGATGCAATAGTCTCATCGGCATTGCCACTTACTATTGTTAATAATAATAATAATTAATTAGTGTCAGACTGAACAGATAAAGTGAAACAAATCTCAGCACAACAATGTATGTGTTCCTCAATCATAATTATAATTATGCTCAATTCCTCTTATGCGAGGCTCCCTCGGAGGCTCCTCTCAAAGTGTGTGAGGCTCTTATTGACCCAGTACAGTTGGGTCAGATAGTGGTTGGTTAATTGATCAAATAGAAGGTATACATTTTTAGTAGTTGGCCTCTTAGCAAAAGTAATTACCATTTTTTTTGACAGTGGAAATGTCTCGAAACCCATGAATTTTTGTCACAATTTTCCCGATTTTTGTTGGGATTTTCCACACGATTTATCACGATTTTGTCACAATTGTCGCGGTTTTTGTTGGGATATTTCTCACGATTTTGTCACGATTTTTATTGGGATTTTTCTCACTTAGGCCTTAGATCATAGGTCGTAGGCAGTAGACCGCATAGGCGTTACCATTATGTAAGAATAAAATAATTTTGGAGTGTTACACCCATGTTAATGGTATAGGAAAATAGCGTTACAGGGGAGCGTCCAAATGATCAAAATATGCGTTACGTAATACTTGAACATTTCCTTGGCTACAATTATTTTGAAATTTTAAAGTATTTGATTGTTAATGCTTTTCTAGAAGAAAAATTTTGCGTGAGTAATTACCTTTTTTTAGTCCTTTGGCCCTTTTGGGACCACCGCCGTATATGTATATACGTCAAAAATTAAATTGGTCCATGAAACTACTGGTATATACAGTGCAGGCCCATTCCCCCCTCCTCATAGTTTTTTAACAAGTTGAGTAAAGACTTCAAATTTAAAGCTCGTAAATAAGACAAACTATCTTGCTGCATATATTTAATATTTTCAGCTAAAAAATTGTGGGCAGGGGGGCATGGGGGGTTTAAAGGGACGAGGGGGGGCAACGTATCAGGGGCTCCCAAAACGGGGGACCCCGTGAGATTTTTCTCACCTGTCCAGTCCTACACGTATTTGTTCGGTAGGCATTATTGTATACAGGGTGTCCAAACGAAGCCGACTCGGTCGATATATAGTAAAGTATCCACTATAGAGAAAAACTTTTAAGGGAAAAGTTGTATGGTTTTAAAAAAGGCACATTATAAAAATATGGGTAAAATGTGGGTAACATCTGACTTAATTTTTTTAAATGGAATGCTATATTTTTTATTATGTTTATGTTTATGTTTGTTTTTAACCTCGTACTATTCTACTTAATTAAGCATCCCCTAAGTCCAGGACTTGTGTGGGCTAGTAGTAGAGGGAACCACCGGCTTTAATTGACTTTCGAACCAATATATCTAGGGAGTACGCCTTCGCCAAATTTCAATTATTAATTAACTGAAAAAGGCAATCGGCGCCAGTGAGGTAAGTAAGCCTTCTTTATTTTATATATGTATGTATGTAAATATTTTTTGACTTGTGTATAGACTTTGTTTCTTAAACACCAATAAAATTTATCTTATCTTACTTGTCATAAAAATACCTTTATTTTAATATCACTGATCACTGATTACATGGCGGCGATATCGCCGCAGGTATTTTTTTTTTATTTTCAAGGTCACGCATTTTGCAAACACCTGAAATTAAAATACATATTTATAGAACCTTTTAATACAATTTGGTCAAAATAGACCCCAATCGTACTGTAAAACGTAGGTTATTACTTATTTTTTTATTTGTTTATATTTATAATTATTTTTTTGTTTTTTAAGATTATAATTTTTTATATATTTTTTTAAATTTCATATATTAAGTAAAACTATCATACTTCCTATTATATAAAAATATGGCTGAATTAATATTTTTAAAGTTAAAGTTAAGCGTTTTCAAAATATTACATCAGAGCTGACGTGAAAACGTTACATAACGGAGTTACGGCAGTATTGACAAAACTATTGGCAATATTGATTTCGGGGTATTAAGAACACTATTTAAAAAACTATTGAATATTGGCCCATTGTTACGCCAATAGTTTTTTTCAGTAGTTTTATCAATGTTTTCTCCAACAGTTTTATCGTTAGTTTTTTCATTAGTTGTATCAGTACTTTTCTCAATAGTATTTTTTATAAGAGAGTTGTAGAAACAAGGAATACACAAAATTAAAATTAAATTAATAATCAAGGAGTTTATTTTTATCATATAATATACATTTTATAATGAAGTTAAACAATATATCGATAACAAAATCCTAAACATTTACATCAAAATAGCATAAAAATAACATGAAACTCTTACCATAATATAATATAAAAATTAAAATAAAGATTTAGTGCATAAACAATACCTTAAATGTATAAACTTTAATAGAATAAACAAGAGTAATAACAACTTTATTTTTTACTATTTACTATTTAAGAATAGAAAGATTTTTTAGGTATGCGCGCATACAAAATATAAGAACACATTAACTTATTGCGTCAACATTACACATTACATTTTTCCTAAAAAACGTTCTATATACATAGAAAAAACGGATTCCTTGAACCAAGGACACGTGTCTTTGGATATGTTCAAAGCCATATTCTCTTGTTTCAAGGCTGGCACTTTCTTGAACCAAAGTCAATGTCCTTGAATAAAGAGCGCGGATTCGTTTTTTCTATGTAGAATTTATTTTTAGTTTGATGTTCAAAGGAGTGGCGAAAGGACCAGTGATATCCGTTTCGGTTTTTTTTATTAATAATTTAGTATAAAAGTTTTTCTTTAAGTATAATACTACTAGCAGAAATGTAACGCTTTGTGAATTTCAATTTTTATTTCGGTAAAATTACAATGTTTCTTGAAAATTATTTTATTTTTCTCTATTGTAACTAAGGATTTAAATTTTATCCTATCCAGGAAAAATGATTTATCCAATACATACAGATAATGAGACAATTACCAGCTTTATTTTAAATAGATAAACTCAATAATAACCCCCGCGTGGCTTTTACTTTATTGAGTGGATAATTATTTATTTTACCCACTCAACTGTCACTTGTCAAATTATTTTCTTGTAAATGTCATTAAAATTTATTGGATAAAACCTTGTATGGCACTCATGGGTAAACCGATATTGCCCTCTCGAAAATTAACCTGCTTGGCTGACGCCTCGCAGGTTAATTTTCTCATGGGCAATATCTTAATTTACCCACTAGTACCATAAATAACTATTATATTCCGTAAACCCTACAGTGGAAATGTAACTTTACCGGCAAAGCAAAGTTTTGTGCTTTTTTAGTAGTGGCTAAATGACTACTTTGCGGACTGGAGTAAAAAAATATGGTATATGGAAACAGAAATGGGATTAAAACTTTTTTTTAGCTTAATTTTCTATAAATATAATGCGCGAATAAATGAAATGACATGATAAAAACGTTTAGAGGCAGTGGAAATGCATTAAACACCAATAAATACTATATGCAACAACTTTAAAACCGTACCAGAGTAAGTTAAAAAATGTATATTCCGTCGATTACTTAATTAAAATTTCTGAAACTCTTAGAACTCTGAGCAGAATAAAGGTACTTATGTTATTCGACTGAACAGTACATTGAACTGTTTCAAATTAAAATTAGCGTGTGAAATTTAATTTTGAAAATAATAACTAACTATGCTTGATTCTACCATAATGTAAAACTTAAACAATAATTTAAACTCATTATATTTAAGAAGTAAATTGTTAAAATATAATGTAATTTTCAGTGTACTACAGTATCCTGTAATGATACCCGTATGGGTATCATATGGCCATATGATTAAAAAATACCTATTCATTTTATAGTCTTGCAATATATTTTTTATCTAGTAGGTAACTATTTTTTTTTTTCAAATTTACGAAATTGAAAATTTATATTTTATTTTACCAAATCTTATTATTGAAAACCGATATTACAGTAGGTACTATTAAGCTACGGTTTCCTCCAACAGTCGCAGTCGCTTACGACTGCGACCGGGTAGCGGCGACCAGGTCGTCACGACCCTACCTGTTTTCCTCGGTATCGCCAGTCGCCATTCTGTTAGCTGGCCATTTTATAAAGAGCTGTTTTTTTAATTTTCGAGTTTATGCCTTTCAATCAGTATGAATATCTCTAAAAAGTCGATTCTTTTAATGTTTCTGAATTATCAAGCGGAAGAAGAGAATCTCCACCTCTTATTAACATTACATCATTAAGAAAAAAGGGTAAAAGCTGATGAGATGTTTCGGCTGAGAGAGGTGAAAGACACTTGTCACAGTGCAAAACCACCTGTTTCATCATCAAATTCGTGACGAATTAGTCGTGCGTCTGCTCCCGGAGCGGTCAAGCGACCGGCGACTAAACGAACGGCGACCGGTAGTTAGTAGTAACGAATCGGCAGCAGCTAGGAAAACAGGGACATTTAAAATGTATTGGAGATGTCTTAACGACTCGGTCGCGCCTACCCGGTCGCAGTCGTCAGCGACTGCGACTTTTGGAGGAAACCGTAGCTTTACGGCTTATTACTAAGTTTTACATCAGGAAAGTAGTTTACAGATTGTTTAACTATATATTATTCGTAAGTTAAACTAATTTTTAAAATAATTATCTTGTTGCACAATTAAATTAATATAATCTCTAACAATATAAAATATATAGAACTATTTACACTACATTATTATTAAAATTAGGTACATTAACTTGTCTTTTGCCATATTATGTTAATAATCTCAGAATACTACAAGGATAGGGTAGCCAAAATTGATCCAAAGTAACTAAAAATACTTGTAAAATAAGGTATGTTTAAAGGAGTAAATAAATACTGACGCCTTTATAAACCATTTTTTTTAAATTCCTCAGACAAAGTGATTTAAAATCAGTAATGTTTAAGATTTTTTTTCTCCTAAAAGCGTCACGAAAAAATAATAAATTTCAAAAATGCAAAGCAATGGTTCAATTTTAGCTCATAGACTCAATTGAATTATTATACTGCCGTCATAGCTTAAAATAACGTATTATTTTTTTTTATCTAGTAGCCTTAGAAAATGACCATTAGGCAATGACGTAGATCAGACAGTTTTTGACATTTATTTTAAAATTTCCACATTGTTGGGATATTCGGGTAGGACGATCTTTTAACTCTTTTGACTCCATTGCTAACTTCATGACAACTGTCATTGTCATTGTTGTTGATAAAAACTGACATAAAGTTGGCAATGGAGTCAAAAGAGTTAAAAGATCGTCCTACCCGAACGCCCCATGTGAAAACAAAACTCTATAAGTAATAATTTTTCGCTAAAAATGCAAATATTTATTAAACTGGAGTACAAAAAATTAACAAAAAATAAACTGAAAGAAAGCAAAACGAAAAAACAAAGAGAACGTCTTTAGAAAAAGTGAAATGTTTAAAAATGCGAAGAGATGAACATTAATTTGAGGTACCAAAGTTATTAAATCATCTTCAGGGTTAGAATATACATTGTTAATACATTTTTCTTGTAAAATTAAGTTTATTTATTAATTATTAATTGAACTTTAGTTTGCTTTATATTATGAAATGTATAGATGTCAAATATATCGACATATTCTTAACCTTTCTTTTTTTACTCCGATTTATTGATGCACCATGTTGTCTAATTTCGTTTTTTCAGGGCCTCCTATGATAAAGACTAATACGTTATTTTAAGCTATGATGGCAGTATAGCCTTTCTACATACAATCTGTTCACTAACCACAACATTAAGTACGAAACTTCAGTCAATATATTTATAAAAATTAAATTATGTAAGATATGTACGATAGTATAATACATTTCAATTATTTGCTTTTATATTACTATGTTTAATTAAAACAAATATTCTTTAACAAACCTCCATTGTATACATATATTTTGATTTAAAGAAATAGTTTTTTTATAGTAAATAACACTTCGTCGTATGAAAACAACAAGGTTTCAACTGTATAAATTATACATTTGAGTTATGATCAATCAAAACTTTAAAATCATGAAACTTATCTTAAATTTCATAATTGAGTGGTGTATTATGCTGGGATGGACTTATATTAGGATAAATTAATACCTATAATACACATTTTGTTGATATTTTAAACATTAGCTAAAATAAATAATCAGTTGGAACTTTGATAACCCAAAAATCTATGAAAAGTAGTAGTACAACAGTGTTCTAACTGAGTTAGTACCGTTTTGCATTAAATTCACATGTTTTTTGGCTGTTTGTTTTAATAATTTGTACATAAATGCAATATTTTGCATAAATTATTATTAATCATTATTAAAATTGATAATTAATAGTTGTTTGGCACAAGTATTCTTCATCAACCTCCATAATTTTGGTAAAAATTACAGGCAAAATTATTTATGCGTTAGTGACATCGATGTGACTTAGGTTAATTTTCATTAATGGAGTACCTGATTTTTAAGTAAGAAATTCAAATTAAACTCAGTTAGAACCTCGTTGCACTAAAAAAATCTCAAAACATGCAGATAGAACATGGTTGTATTGTAAATGAAATGGGCTATATGCATAATTATTTTTTAAGTACAGACATAAAGGTAGTAAAAAGCTCTATTTAAACATGGAAAAAAGTAAAAACCTGAAAATATGTTAGTTGAAACCTTGTTGTTCTGATACGACGACTTGTATAACGGTGCTTTAAAAGGCGATGTTTAGATTAATGTTTAAAGTTTTAAGTTTTTTTTATTTCTCTCTCTGGAGCTTGCTCATTTATGAATATTTGCTAATAAAATTTTGTAGAGTTACTTATTGGTTTATTAACTTTGAGAATGTAATATTAAAATTTGCTTTATTCTTGTTTACATTGTTAAAATAAAAAAAAAATAGCAGTCGTAGGGCATAGTGCTGTTTCCCCTTGGCAATCTTCCTTGTTTGGAATTAACACATACAATAAGTCAAAGTAAGTGGAGTAAGTTTGGCGATAAGATCCCATTTTTGGAAAAAATTGGCATAGTGGGCTTTACATCCCACATGTATGTATGTGAACGTATGCACATACGTCATCCAAAATTATTTCCCAAAAATATTGAAAATTTTTAACTAGGAAGAAAATATTTTCACTTCCTTTTTCTTCGTTTTTTTTATCGGTTTTGTCCTAAAACTTTAAGTTGCTCGAGTACTCGAGTACAGTAGATTATATTTTTATTTCACCGGGTAGAATCATGTTTTATATAATACACAATGGCTTGTTAAAGAATATATTTTTTAACAAGTTGGTGTTAGGGGTTACATACCTTTCAAAGGGCAACAAAAAGCACATTTTTTGGCATATAAAAGTACAAGAAGTTGTAAAAAAAAATATATATTAAAAATTAAGCCGTTGACAGCGTTTTTCTCAAAACTATGTTTTTAAAGTCGGTAGTCACGATTTCTAAAAAACTACTAAACCGATCTTGCTGATATTTTGAACACTCCTTCTAAATAATATTAAATCGTGACTGAACAGAGGATTTTTTATTTATTCAATTATAACCCATTTTACAAGCCAATACGTGACCGAAAAATGGCCAAATTTTACCGAAAATCATATTATCGACTTTCAAACTTAAAAATTTCCATTACATTTTTTTTTTTCAAATCCTTCGTCCAAGCACGAGCTATACGCATATACTAACGAATTTTTTTTATTTTTTTGATTTCAGTTAAATAGATCACGAGATATCCTGCCTACCGCGAGGACACTTTTTTTCAAGGTGGTGTCCGAAAACCAACTGTCAACGGCTTAATTTTTAATATTTTTTGATGAAATTTTTTTTACAACTTCTTGAGATATTGTACTTTCATGTGTTAAAGTGAAAATACAATAATTCTTTTATTGTGTTCAAAAAAAAAATAGAAAAAATGTGCTTTTTTTGCCCTTTAAAAGGTATGTAACCCCTTAAAAATAGTGCAAATATTTTAGTCCACGCCATCAAACTGTAATAATATATTTTTTTCAACATATTATAAATCCTCGTTTTAAGAAGTAACGTTGCTGGGAGTATTTTTTAAACTCTTTTAGACAAAAACATTTAAAAAACGACTTAAGTACAAATATGTATGTATACAGAAACTTTAGATAATTACACAGAAAAATAGGATTCTTTGAACCAAAGTCAATGTCCTTGAACAAAGAGCGCAGATCTTCATTCAAAAACCCGTGATCTTCATTCAAAAACCCGTGCTCTTCATTCAAGGACTTTGACTTTGGTTCAAGAAAGCCTTTTTTCTGTGTACGTTTAAACTTCGAACTATGACGTTTAAATGTCAAACTTCAAACTATGACTTTTTACACGTTCGCTGCGTTTCGGGGCATACACAGGGTGATCAGTAACTGCCATGCCAAAATTTGAGAGGTGATCTACATTCAAAAATATGAAAAAAAGTTTCTATAAAGGTTGGTCCGAAAATGAGCCATAAGGGAGTTACGGCCCTTTGAAGATGACATATTAAATGAGGAACAAAAAAAGCATCAACAAAATTTTAATGCTGCAGGGTGATTCTTCATTTAAAACTGAGCAAAAAAGTATTCTTCACCAAAAAACCTAAATTTAATATTAAAGGAGTAATAGCCTTTTAAAAAGTACCGTTTTTGGTTGCACGAAATGTTACTTCTTCATAGTGTGACACTATATGACATTGTTATATATGTATTTTTGCTCAAGAAATCCATATTTTTTACAAAAAATCCAAAAAAAGTATAAATAAAAAAGTTTGGGGCAAAAATGTGTTAAGCCTAATACATTTTTCCGTCTAGGGGCGCCTCTGGATAAATTCAAAAAAAAAAATAAATTAACATAAACTTATTGCCCTTGTTGATACTAGTATACATGCAAAAGCTCGTCACTCTAGCGTAAAGGGTACCAGAGTTATTAATTAAAAACCTTATTTTTATTACAATTTTAAAGGGCCGTAGCTCCCTTAGGGCTCATTTTCGGAACAACCTTTATAGGAACTTTTTTTAGATATTTTTGGATACAGAATCACCTCTTCAATTTTGGCATACCAGTTATTGATCACCCTGTATGTCCGTAACCGTCCCTATTAGAGTGCGGCTATACTTTTCTGTGAAGCTACCATTGTTGCTTTTTCTTAAAAAAATGCGTTCTTAAAGAATCTAAAGATCTTAAATAATTTAAAAATCTTCAAGAATCCAAAAATGCATTCTTAAAGTACCTAATTATGTTTGATTTCGTACAATATAGGCCCCGAAACACAGTCTGTGTAAATTCGGGACACCCCTAAACGCTGTCTGAGCTGGGAACCAAAAAGTGGCTAACGCAGCGAACGTGTTAAATGTCATTTGTAAAATATATAAAAAAATAATTTCTGCAGTATCAATGATGGATTAACAATTGTACGGTACACTTGAATTAAGTGATATTACCCACATAAAAATTAACCCACAAAACTCTGGCGGGCCTCGTGACTAAATTTTTCTTGTGTATATTATCTTACTTATCTCACTTATACCGTAAATAAGTATATAATTAAGGAATAATTAAATATTTTCGGATACTTTTAGCTTTACAAACAACAAATATTAATTTTTGCGCGGATTTATGATTTTTTAAATTGTCGAAAAGTCTGATGTCACAAACGCCTTTCACAGCGGCAGAAGAAAATTTGCGCTCGACCTTAAACTATTTGCACCGTATTTAGAACATCCTGTAGATATCAAATTCGACAATGATAAATTCGCAAAATAAAATCGCCACTTAAAATATAAATAACCATAGTTAATAGCTATTATTAAAGAAGTATTTGTACTCTAAGATATGAACAATAACACCCTAACTTCAACTAACTAGGGGTAATGGGTATATCGCGATATGATTGTTATTTCACTTTTTCAATTTTTTTAAGCATATTAGTTTCTTATCTACCATATTATCGACATTATTTTATTAAAGTTACATGACTAACATTAACATTATTACAATACCCTAGGTTTCTTACATTTTCATCGATAACCATTTTAAAGCATTTTCTGTCCATCCTAAAAAAGATTTTGTGTCCTTAGTAATTAATTATTACTATTTAATTTTTTTTTAATGCCAACCTAAAGTAAGAGTGCTAATAATGGTCATTATTATTAAAGAAAATTTACCATGTTCACTAAAAACATTAAATGATTTATGACCAACTATTTATAATTATGAATTTGCTAAATTTTAACCCAATGAATGTATAGAAAATCACTTAAATATGATTACGAAAATTATGTAAGAAAATTCCACACCAAAAATTTGTTAAAATAAAATTTGCGACAGTTTTTTTTTACGATATTATATACATAATATAACTTGTTTAAATAATTACACTGGTCGACAAAAAAAACATATCTTTCCATTTTGTCTGATATATCATTTTCGATGTACTTTTTGATGCTGAACACGAATCTGACCTCAGTTTGTTGACTTTGGTTCAGGATTCTGATATAAATGCTACTGCTTTTTTGAAAAAAAAAGTTAAATATTGTTGTTTTCAGCCCTAAAAAAACTTTTTTTTAGGAACATTACACATCTATAAGATGCAGTTTTTATGCAGATTTAAAAAATATTTTGTTTTTTAGATATCTTTAACAGTTTTCGAGAAAAGTTAAAAAACATAAAAAAAAAAGTTAAACATTTTTTAAATGCCTATTTCTCAGTTAATTGGTTTTATAGCTCAATTTGTTCATTTTTTAATACTCATTAATTCTGTGAAATCAAATTTGAGATTGAAATTTTCTGTCCCGAGATATAAGTGAAAAAACACATCATCATCAATAGTTTGTTTGGGTCTTTAAGAGACAGGCGCAGCCTATGGCTCATTTATCTAAAAAAAAAATATTTAATCTGAATTGAAAGTTGGGGCAGTGAGTCTATGCTCACTGATGCGAGTTGCATCTGTCATAATTTGGGGGGAGTGAGTCTCTGCTCACTGATGCGAGTTGCATCTGTCATAATTTGGCGCTGTGGAGTGGGTGGGAGGGGGATGGGGAGGGATGTGATAGGGAGAGGAGGGAAGTGCGGGAGGAGTGAGACTATCTCACTGATGCTGGGAATGCATCTGTCCTGTATTAGTGGGTACCATTACTGGTTGAGGACGTTTTTGATCTTTTTGTGAGTGTTGTGTATTTCATGATCGTAATCTAGAAAGTTTGAAATGAGGGGGTTTGGGTGATCTAGATTGTCTTGTATAAAAGACGTGCTGTAGCGGATGATTTCCGTTTTTAGTAGGGGCATTTCGAGATCTCTGTGTATCTGGTTGTTCCTCATGAACCAGGGGGCATCGAGGCATATTCTGAGTGCCTTGTTTTGGAAGGCCTGAAGTTTTGCTGAGAGCGCTTTGTTAAGGGTGATTTTATTCCAGGCTGGGGCTCCGTAAAGAAGTACCGGCTTTAGGGTTTGGTTGTAGAGAAGAAGTTTGTTTTTAATGGATAGGGGACTCTTTCTGCCTATTAAGGGGTAGAGTTTGGAGAGGCGGCAATTTGCTATTTGGAGGGTGTTTTTGACGTGCTGATCCCACGTCAAGTTTTTGGAGATTGTAATGCCGAGGTATTTGGCATGGTTTTCCCAGTTAATGGGTTGGCCATTTATCTGAATGGGTTGGGGTGGGCCTCTTCTAATCCTGGAGATTAGGATGCCTTTGGTTTTATTGGCGTTTACTTTGATTTTCCATTTTGAGAACCATTTGATTAGGGCATCCATTTGGCGCTGGAGGGCGATATGGATGCGCTGGGGGTTTCTGGCTTTTGCTAGGATGCCGGTGTCATCGGCGAACAGGGCTAGTTCAGTGCCCTGTGTTTTTGGAATATCTGCCGTAAAGAGGTTGTACAGAAGGGGGGATAGTGGGGAACCTTGTGGGACGCCAGCTCTGATGCGGCGGGTGTTGGACTTACAGTCACCTATTTTTATCTGGAAATCTCTGCCTTTGAGGAAGGAGGCTATGAGTTTGGTGATGCCTGGGGGGAGGCCGAGAAAGTGGAGTTTGGCTACAAGACCTTTGTGCCAAACCTTATCGAAGGCTTTTGCGATGTCCAGGAGGATCAGTCCCGCGGCTTCGCGCCTATTTAGTCCGTCCGTTACAGAGTCTACCAGGCGAGCTACCTGGTGGACTGTGGAGTGTCTGCTTCGGAAGCCGAATTGTTCATTTGGAAGGAGATTTAGTTCTTCAACTAGAGTTTGAAGTCTGGTTAGTATGACTTTCTCGGCTATTTTGCCTAGGGAGGAAAGGAGGCTTATGGGGCGGTAGCTTTCAGCAAAAGTTGGATTTTGTCCGGGTTTTTTGATTACTATTACGTCTGCGTTTTTCCAGGGCTTTGGAAAGTGGCGCAGTCTGAGCATTGCGTTAACAATGTTAACGATTTCCATAATGGTTTTCCGGGGGAGTATTTTAAGGATTTTATTCGGTATTTGATCGGGACCGGGGGCTTTTCTTTTTGGGAGATTTTTGATGATGCGTTTGATTTCCTCGGGGGATGTGGGGGTGATAATGTCGTTTTCGACTTGGTTAGTGACTCTATTATAGATGTGGTTTATGTCTCTTTCATGCATGAGTTGCTCGTAGTTCTCGTCGTCCGAGTCGGGCTCGGAGTCGGTCTCTGATTCGGAGTCGGAGTCGGGGGGGATTGGAGGGTTTGGTTGAAATTGTTTCCGCATTGCGTCAGCAAATGCTTCGGCTTTTTCGGAGGTGGAGTAGACGACTCCTCTTTCGCCGTGAATTGGGGGCATGCCTCGTTGATGGTCGAGGGATAGGGTTTTGGCCATTCTCCAAAGTGATCTATCCTGGGGGTTGAGTGACTTTATTTTTCCCTCCCAGCGGGAATTTGCTAGTACGTTTAGTCGGTCTTTGACTTCCTGGGTAAGTCTGTTTGCTTCGCGTTTTATATGGGGGTCTTGGAGGGTGCGTGCACAACGAAGAAGTCGGTTTTTCTCTCTGATTAAGTCTTTGAGATCTCGGGGAAGGTCCTGTGGGTTTTGGATATCTACTTTTTTGTTTAATTTGGCGCTGTCCATTGCGGATTTTATGGTATTGGTGAGGGTGTTTACTGCAATATCTAGTTCTTGGACGGAATTTATTGGATTGATTTTGGTGTTGCTTTCTAGGAGTTCGGAAATATAGGAGAAGTTGTAAACGGTTTTTTTGGTGTGATTTGAGGTTGGTATGCCTCCTGCCGTGATAATGATTGGAAGGTGGTCGGAGCTTTGAAAAAACACACCCTTGTTTTTGAAGTTCGAAAAACACGCATTTTTGGTGTATTTTGACAAGGCAATTAGAAATAAAACTTTTATTTTAAGATTTAACACAACGTTATGTTATAACATATCAGGAAAACTGGATACTAAAAAATTTTAATAATAGAAAAAAAAATATTTTTATACGCCTTCACCTTGTTTTCTTCTGTTTTACTTTTATTAACAGAAGTTACTACAATTTATTTTAATATAATTATTTTAATTGTCCATATGGGTCACGCCATAGGTTTTGTGTAAGTTTGTGAGGCATATGTGGTTCAAGTTTAATATAAACTTGGACCACATATGCTTTAAAGGACTTACCGAAAACCTATGACATGTTCCATATATGGGTCATTGGACAGTGAACGTGTCAAAATAAATTGTAGTAATTTCTATTAAAAAAAGTAAAACAGAAAATTTCAATATCTTAAAAACAAGATGAATTATTTTTTTCTGTTCCTAAAATTGGTTATCTAGTTTGTCTGATATAACATAACGTTATGTTTAATGTTAAAATAAAAGTTTTATTTATTGCCTTGTTAAAAATCACTAAAAAAACGTGTCGAAATTTAAAAACAAGGGTGTGTTTTTTCACTTATATCTCGGGACAGAAAATTTCAATTTCAAATCCGATTTCACAGAATTACTGAGAATTAAAAAACGAACTAATTGAGCTACAAAACAAATTAAAAGCTTTAGTGATAACTGTGAAACAGGCATTTAAAAATTTTTTAACTTTTTTTAAGTTGTTTAAACTTTTCTCGAAAACCGTTAAAGATATCTAAAAAAAATAAAATCTGCGTAAAAAACTGCATCTTATAGATGTATAATGTAAAAAAAATTTTTAGGGCTGAAATCAACGATATTTAATTTTTTTTCAAAAAAGCAGTAGTATTTTTCTCAGAATCCCGAACCAAATTCAACAAATGGAGGTCAAATTCAGGTTTAGCATCAAAATGTATATCGAAAATTATCAGTCAAAACGGAAAGATATTTTTTTTGTCGAACAGTGTTATGATATGTATAATAACAATATGTTGAAATTTAAAATTTAAACATTGATTCGATAAATTAAAAGTTTAATAAGACATAATTTAATAATCACTAATAATTAAAAGCTGAAGACCCTGTCAATCACGGGTTGATGTACACTAAACAATAAAGAATCAAGGACATTGATTCAAAATATAAATATTTATAATATGGATTTGTTAAATACACTACTTTAACTGTTTAGATATTATTATACAGTGCGTGCATTAAGTCTGGAATCACCCGATTAACTTTTTAGTTACAAGTAAAACACAAAAACCCTCGGACAGGTCGATTTTTATTTTTAATTTTGCAAATTATGGTGTAATAAAAGTTATTAAAATTTGCACCCCCTTGCACCCTCACCCCCCAACTTTTTTTTTCAAATAGCAACCTACCCCTTGTGACACTTCGTTGGAAAGGTAATTTAATAAGCTTTCCAACGGTGTATAATAATTTGGTAAAGGGCTAATGATAAAATGCACAATTTAGTTTATTATAAAGACATGTAAAGTATAACTTTAGTTCACTATAAATGTTCAAATTGATGTCCTTCAGCTCTTTGACAGTGGACAGTAAAAACACGGGATTAAAATCGATTAAATAGTAAACATAAAATTGGTCAATAAAAAGAAAAAAAAATTGCATTTTTCAACAGGGTATAAAATATTACAATAAGTTTAAAACAACCTTATTTAGATTCTCAGGAAGGTGCCAAGTAGGAAATAGGGCAACAATTACCATGTTATGCGTAATATTTCACACAAACAATGTTTAAATAAAACATGCGTTTTTTCATAGACCCTTTAACAAATTAGGCTTTATCATACACTGTTGGAAAGCTTATTAAATTACCTTTCCAATGATGTATCACAATTTGAAAAAAAAAAGTTGGGGGGTGAGGGTGCAAGGGGGTGCCAATTTTGATAACTTTTTTTAGACCAAAATTTGCAGAATTAAAAATATAAATCGACCTGTCTGAGGATTTTTGTATTTTACTTGTAACTAAAAAGTTATTCGGGTGATTCCAGACTTAATGCACGCACTGTATA
Source organism: Brachypterus glaber (assembly GCA_958510825.1). Lineage (NCBI taxonomy): Eukaryota > Metazoa > Arthropoda > Insecta > Coleoptera > Kateretidae > Brachypterus > Brachypterus glaber. The sequence goes on along the minus strand of OY294045.1, from coordinate 78,581,309 downwards.
ATAATTAAAAGATTATAAAAGATTATAAAAGTAATTATTATCACATTGTAATAACACCGTCGACATGATGATTCGGTTAATGTTAGAGTAGGGGAGAGTCGAATCCGAGTCACGTAATATGGGTACCCGGTTTTGTAGCCATCATGACTACCCGGTTTTGTAAAACTGCACTTTAAATCATGTGTCAAAATGTTAGGTTATAAAATGTTAAGTCCTATACCAATTTAAAGGTAATTTATTAGGCTGCGTGCTAAACATTCAAAAAATTATATTTTTCTTCAATCGTACTAAAATGTTCATATTTTATAACTGAACATACTAGTTAGAAGTGATCTATTTTTTTACAGTAAAAAAATGAGTTCATTGTTGTACGCCGTAAAAAAAGTTAGTTAGCAAAACCATACTTCAAACTTGTTTGTTTATTATGTAAACAGGTGGTTGACTCAAGATTCTGTGCTAAAACCTTGTGTGAAATTGATTAAAAATTATTGAAGAAGAGTATATGGTTTATACACCTACAAATCTCTCCGAAATTGCAAATGCTACATTAGACAAGTTACCATCGAAATCGCGAAAAGTGTACGATTTAGCCTACGAAAAAAAAATTAAAATGAGCTAAGGAAGGTTTAAGTTTATTTCGAAAGGGTTTTATTGGCCTATTTTCATAAAAAAACATACTTTATTACTGAATAAATTAAATTCAAAAATTAATATTAAAAAAATATATATTTTATATATATATATATATATATATATATAAAGGATGCTTGAAGAAAAAATAGTATGTTTCACTCAGAGGAAGTGTTTTTTTTACTCGTCTGTAGTTTCCGGACTCCGCTTCGCGTCGTCCTAAATTCTACAGACTAGTAAAAAAAAGCTTCACTTTTCATCTTAGTAAAACAATATACTATAATCGGTCATTAAATGAAAAATATGGGTCGAAACGTACCTTAAAAATCAAGTTAAATGTACCTAAAATCTGAGCTTATCGACACCATGTACGTTATGCAATTTACGAATGCAGAGACCATTACTCACAATAACTGACTTTATTTGCATTATTATTTTGGTGTTAGGAGACAGACAGACAGCAACTGTTTATACAAATGGGCCAGTATCCGGTTTTATCTTGCTACCCGGTTTTGTAAGACTCTCCCGTACAGGAAAAATGAATACCAAAATGATGATGGCGACGACATGTAGTTAATACTCAATCTTATTTCAAAACAGTAACATAAATTACTTATACTATACTTATACTATAAGTTATATGTAGATAATTTTTCATTTATTTATTTTTACTTTCAATATCGGCCGAATGTTAACTAAACACTAACCAACATACCGCTCAGATTGAAAGTAAAAATTAAAAAGGGTATTTGTTTTAACTGTATAAAAGCAATAAAGATATTTAATTTTTTAACTGTTAGGATCGCATTATTGTTCCATACGTTTACCGGGCCCTGCACATCGAGACCTGCTAATTTTTTATCAATGTACCTTGAAAAATCATTGAGAAGCTATATTTTCCCACACATTTATCAGCCTTTTAATCCATTTATTATTTTTGAGCAAGTTGGGGCATAACACCAAAAATTTATGGCAATCACAATTATCTTGTTTTTCTTGAAAAACACGAAAAAATGGAATAAAGAAAACCTACTGCAAGCCAAGAAATCTGAGAACAGTAGAGAAGTTTGAGTATTTTTTTTATAAATTGACTACCGAGATTTCTATTTAAAAATGTTGATTATTCTATATACATTTGGCGAATATTTTTTACCAATATTTGTTTTTAAAATAGTGTTTTAGAGTTTACACGAAACTTTTATAAAAATGAAAAATAAAAATAATCGGGCTCATTGACAGAAACACTGTTTTGCAATAACATATCAACCCACATTATAAAATTACAGTAGATTGCTTAAAATATAATTTAATATGTTTTAAACGAATTAAAATAAAGATTACAGGAGAAATAAAATGTGACATGAATAAGTGAGCAAATTCTTAATTTTAGGGGTTTCAGTGAAAAAGTTTAACAACCACAATGTAGGTTACCATATTATTACATAACACAGTCTATTTAAGCCTTTGACATGTAATGATAGGTTTTAAACTTGTGCCAACATCATGTAATACAGGAAAAGACAAAACTTTCTTTAACTAAGTAAATGAAACATGTACAGGGTGATTACTTAGAGCTCTACATTAATAGTAAGAGCAATAATAAATGTGAGGCGGAAACGAAAAAGGGACCTCTTGGCGGAAATTTCCGGTTTTTAGTTATTGATATTTTTGAATTAAGCTCTAAATTCTGAACAATTTGGTGCAAAAATCATGTCTGTGATTTTTTTTTGTTTAAGTTACGGGCAATTGAATTTTATAAAATGTAAACGGGCGCTTTGAGAAAAACACTTAAAAATTCAAAACAACACAGAATCTTTATTTTTTACTTTCAATTAATTAATTTAATAATTAAGGTATGAAAAAAAAGCTGAAAATGTCCTCTTTTAAATAAAATAAAAATATATCTCATATATTGAAATCTTCAAAATTTAAACTGAGCGTTTACTAATTTCGACTACTGAAAAATTAACATCGCCGACAAAAGGTGCCTTTTTCCTTTCCGCCTCACAAATATTTTTTTTTGTTTAAAATCTCCTTACTTTTAAAATGGTTATAAAGAAAAAGCATCTGTAAGAAGATTTGAAATAAAAAAAAACATTTTTGTAATTGCTCTTACCGTTTCGATCACCCTGTACCACAAGAGAAGTTCTGCTTCAAAAGTAGTATATCTGTTTTTGATGTACTTTTGAATAATATCATGCCATTCAAATATTAATAATTTTTATCAACATGTTTTATTCTTTTTGTTGTTGGTTTCATAGTTGGTTTGTATCGCTCAACATTGTACAAGTTGAAAACAGAAATATTTTTTGTCACTTTTCTCGGTAGTCCATTGGTTACAATTTTTTTTTTTCTAAATTACAAAGGTCACTGTAGATCGTCTTCTGTTTTTGGAATGTCGAATATTTCTGCGAAGAGTGGAGGCAGAGTTAGTTTTGTCCAGTTCATCCGAAACCAATCCAGATGACTCGTGTGTTTTGCCCCCAGATTTCGTAGTTCCGGAAGTTTTATCAGTAAATTTGAAAATATTTGTGGCTCGTTCGCGTGATTTCTTCCCACCTAGGATACAAGTAAATATTAATATGTATATCGTGGTAAATTGTGGTAATACCACATCCTGTTTTGATTTTAAGAAGGATCCACATATTTCTCTTTTTAGGGTTTTGTACAATACTAATGCTCTCAATCATCTATCTGCCTGCAGACATGCCTTTCCGTTATCTGTCTATCCATTGAATGCAGAATTAGTGCGGCAGAAAAATTTCGTATTCGAACATAATAATATAGTTTTATATTATAAATTTTAAATAAAGAAAAGTGGCCTAAACGAATTAAAGATATGAAAATCTCATTCTAGCACTAACGGGCGTTGTCTGTTTTATCCTAAAGATTCGTTAAAGCCACCGAAGTTTTGTTATCCAAACATTGTTGTAAAGTGGCTTATGAGTTTAAAATATTGATTCGCTAATTTTATTTTTATGCGTATTCATAATAAAAATTACCTGCACTTTTAAAGCTTCTATTAGTTTGTCCTGATGATGCTCTATCGTTTTGACATCTGTGATGCCAGATCGGTCGGCAGTTAAGAGTACTACAGCAGAAAACAGTCCTATTTCCGTGTCGTTTAATGCTAGTGCATTGAATGTATTTGCAAAATTAATCAGGGACGAGGAAAAATCCGTCTGAAAACAAAAATAAAATTATTTTAATACTGTTGGATGGTGGCAGCTTAACCGTATTAGAGGGAAATTATTCTAAATATTAAGCTCAGAAAAAAAGACCAGAAAGTTTTAAATTTGAAACATGAATTAACTTTTACCTTTTTGGAACTCTGGGCCGGATGACTTTGATGACTTCAACAATTTGACTATGAATTCCTCGATTAATATTGACCAAAGTTATATAGAAGAAAACTGTTGCTATAATAGTTTTGTAAATATTTTAGAGGTACCTAGTTTAAATATTAAGAATTGTAATAAAAAAGGAGAAATAAATACTTACGTCATACATAGTCTCCAACTGATCCCGCGTCACCGTTGTACCATCGTCGAAGATCAGCGAAGTATTTGATATCAGTCTGGCCACGTGACTCAGCCAAATTTCAAAAAACCCTATTTTAATGAGTATTAACTGATCGTCCTGGCCCAAGTCGCAAAATCCGGGAACCCTTTTTGCGAATTCTACCACCCTTTGCACACTGGGCGTAATGTTGGCGGCAAATTGTTGCCAGAGGTAGCACCGTTCTTGTTCCATCGCTTCGGCCGTTGACGATGCGACCTGTACAGATAATAATATTACTAGTTTTTGTAAAATTACATTACCCATTGCGCAAAACCTGTAGATCATTAAAATTTAGGATTACTTAATTAAATAGATCAATGCCAAGCCTAATATTGATTTAAAGTCTTATATTTATTATAAATAATTGTTACAGAATGGCCATTGACTGAGGTCCTTCAGCCTATCCTAAATTACTGTTTAACAGAAATATATGAATCATATATGATTTTTTATACTACATATAACTATTTAACCATATTAAAAAAAGATAGGTAATACAATATTTTGCATGAAAAGGGATTTTTTTTTTAAATCTGATGATTCAAGATAGTCTTTTCGAAAACAGAAATGGTAACATAACGATAAAAAAAGTGAATGATTAAAAAAAAAAAAGAAAACCCTACTCTTCTTAATATATGCATACTGCAATACATTCCACGTAGCAGTATTTTAAACTTCTTCTATGGGTAAAGCAGTCAAAGAAGAATTTCTCTGGATGTAGTACAATCGCTTTTACCAGCGTATACTATATATAGATGTGATTCCTAGTTAAATAACCATATGAGATCGAATGTTTAAAAATAAAGTTACTTTGATCAGTCAAACCTATATTTATAAAAGTTCTGGGTTTTAGACCCCTCGCAAAGTAGAATATTTTCATATATGAAAACATGTTATGTATAATATTTTATTTTGCGTAGGCTACTTCTATATTATTTATAAATCGATTGAGAATGTAATTACTAACTGCGAATATTTTGTTGCTTTGAAATTAAAGATCAAGAAAACTCGTTTAATATTTCTTTTGAGAGAGTCCATGTAGGTTTTCTCAACTAAGGTTGAGTAATGCTTACGCAGGTCAGGCATTAGTGGATGGAATAAATATTTTTGCATTGTTTTTATTTAATAAATGGCTAAGATAGAAAAACTTTTCTATATCATAAAGGCGCAGCACAAAAACTTAAAATACAAAGGTATGGCGAAAAAAATATTGGTTTAACCCTTTAAGTCTTGGTGGTCCCTATAAGGCCCACCTTCTTTTAGGGTCATTGTAGGCTGAACGGTTGCACGATTTTCACATTTTGTGATAGGTCAGGATATTAAAAGTCAATGTGATACTGATCTAGACTACTTGTTGCGCATGCTACTTTTTACATGCGAAAAGTAAGCAAGCGGTTCCATAAGGGACCACCATTGCATTAGAGGCAGCGTTTTTATATAGCCACAGAAAAGGAGATAGCACAAAGCAAAGTGTGAAAAGAACAAAAATTCAGTGCTCCAGATGTAATGTAGGTTTGTGTATTTCATGTTTTCAACACGTTTATAATAAGTTAACAACAATTAGTACCTTTGTTCAATGAGTTGACTAGATTAATTATATCCACTATTAATGAGTTAAGTTTATGGTGCTCTAAAAATAAATTGATTCTCAATAAGAGTTAAACAGTTGGCATAAATTTTTATAATAGAAAACCTTTACCCAACACATTTTCTTTGCCAGATGATATGTAACAAAATATTATGTTTTGGGCACTTTCCTAGATAGTACATTAATTGGTGAAATACACATAGATAAGTTGTGCAAAAGGCTGAACAGTGTTTATTTTGGCATTTTACAGTTAATAAATACTTTAAATAAACGTGCTCTTCTTAATGTATACTACTCTTTAGCCTACTGCCATATAAATTTTAATATTATATTTTGGGGCTGTTCTTCTTTCATGTCAAGAGTGTTTATATCACAAAGAAGGTTACTGCGGCTAATTTTTGGCCTTGAGATTCTTGTAAAGAATTTTTTAAAAACCATATTTTAACTGTACCGTCGGTTTTTATTTTTAAATGTATTTATTTGCAAAGCAAAATCTCTCACTGTTTGAGACTAATTCACAAATATATGAACATGACGCTAGGCATGGTGAGCAATTGAGAATACTAACCCACAAAACCGAGAAATTTAAGAATTCACCACTGGAACGTTGTGTCACTTTTTATAATGCATTGCCTATTGATTTAAGATTAATTTAAAATTTTCAAGCAGAAAATTAAAAAAGTTTTAATTGCAAATTGTATTTACGATATAAATGAATTTCCTCTAATTTTAATCTGTAATTGTTTATAGTAATTTATTATTATTATTATTATTATTATTATTATTATTATTATTATTATTATTATTATTATTTTAATTTAGTACTAGGATTAACTATTTATTTATTTAATGTTTTAATGATTAAAATTTTAAGTTTATGTTTATTTATTTTATTTTATCTCTATTTATTTTAATTTTTTTGTACCTATTGTTTATTTTTTTTGTGTTTTTATTGTTTTACAAAAACCCTGATTTCAGGTTTTTTTTTGTGTTTTTTTTTTTAGTTTTGATTTGTTTCTGGCAGCCAGGGTTACAGAAAAAAAGTCCGAATTCTCTGACTTCCAGGTTTCAGTTTCAATTTCCCTGACTATTTTCTGACTTCCCTGATTTCCCTAACTGGAGGGAACCCTGAAGAATAGATAAATATGCCATAGAAAAACCGCTTTATGCAGTTAAACCGAAAATGACAAAAATGTTAGGACGTTTTAACTAAGGAGGGCAGATTTTTTTAATGTGTTTTGAGCCAAAGGTAACAAAAAAAAACTAGAGTTTTCAAAAAAAAAAGTTTTGCGCCTTAAAGGGTTAAAACTGAAAATAAGCCTTTAGTCCTTAAAGAGCTATTATACAAAAAAACATCATAAATTACCTCACTATCATCAGGACTAGCCGGCGGAAGGATAATAGGTTTCCTGGGTAGGTTTCTCGTCTGCTCCTCCGTGTACCCGCAATTGGCATGGTGGGCTTGAGACACCGTCAGGATGACATCATAGACGGCGAGTTGTTTCGTTTCGGCGTCGGATTGGTCGGCGTCCGACGTCGTTACTCGAGATGGCTCGTCCGTGCTCCGTTCCCTGGACCTTTTCGGCACTCGACCATATCGGACAGCTGTCAAAAATAAGAAACTATAAGCTTCGATTTTTACTAGATACAAGATATGATATAATATAATAATAATTGTAATTGTTAGATATAAGATTTAATATGTAAATATAAAAAAAAAAAAAATGACCATTTAAAAAAGAAACAAAAATTAATAAACATATCGCCTTGTAAATTCCGAAAGATCGTATCTGAAAAACGAAAACAATTAATAAGGTACTTATTTAGAACTTTATTAATTACATATAAGCAAGAATAAGTTCTTATTCATAAAAATTAGTCAATTATCATATTAAATTACTACCCTACTAATTCCATAAAAAAAAATAATTTTTAGTATCTGGCAAGTTCCCATTTTTCAGATACGATATTTCAGAATTTACAAGTTGATATTAATTACTGGTGGTATAGTATTAGTAGTAGTAAAGGTACAAATTAGAGACAAAAAAAAAGGATGAAAATACATGGAATACTTGAGAGCGTAAAGTACTAAGAATATGGGTCAGTAAAAAAAAACGACACTGGAAGATTTAAACCCAACAGCGAGCTTAAAGTAATATTTAAAGAATCCAGTTTATCAGTATAGTAAAAGGCTAAGCTGGCTTGGGCATATTCAAATGTTGGCAATACTAGGTGCATAAAAAGGTGTAAGATGTAAAGGTAAAACGAAACAGACGAAGGGGAGAAGAAATATGTAGCTGGATAGTGTGCAAAGTTGTCTTGAGGGGATACAAAGAGAAATTTCTATTTTCATCCATTCAGGTTTATTTGAAAGAGTAAAGCAACACATAGAAAAATGTGGTCCAATATATTACAAAAAGCTGTTATACAAATAATACAAGGGGTTGGCCATGGAATTTAGTCTTGATATCCAAAAGAAGACTTCTGTCATAAGTATGCTTCTAAGATCACGTCAACATCGAAGTTATAAGTTATCTGAAATTGTTTGCTTAAATGTCAATTTTCTTTGTAGTATAAACCTAATGAAAACGATATCCTGAAATATTTAACTGCAGTAGCAATAACAAATGGAGTGTTGGATAATCTAACATAATTTTGGATTTAAAAAGAAGTATCTAGCGATATTGTGCAAAGTGATCTTAAGGGGATAGAAATAGAAATATCTATTTCCATGCATTCAGGATTATCTAAGAAAGAAAAGCAAAAGATAGAAAAATGTGGACAAAAATATTACGATAAGCTAAGTTATACAATTGTATATTTGTATATACAAATGATGTAAGGGGTTGGCCATGGCCTTCAGAAGAATTTAGTCTCGATATCAAAAAAAAAAGACTTCTGTCCTCAGTATAAAGCCAAAGAATGAATAGATCATGTCAACATCGAAGTTATAATGTAATATTTAAAGAATCCAGTTTATCAGTATAGTAAAAGGCTAAGCTGGCTTGGGCATATTCAAATGTTGGCAATACTAGGTGCATAAAAAGGTGTAAGATGTAAAGGTAAAACAAAACAGACGAAAGGGAGAAGAAATATGTAGCTGGATAGTGTGCAAAGTTATCTTGAGGGGATACAAATAGAAATTTCTATTTTCATCCATTCAGATTTATTTGCAAGAGAAAAGCAACACATAGAAAAATGTCGTCCAATATATACAAAAAGCTGTCATACAAATGATGCAAGGGGTTGGCCATGGAATTTAGTCTCGATATCCAAAAGAAGACTTCTGTTATCAGTATGCTTCTAAGATCACGTCAACATCGAAGTTATAATTTATCTGAAATTGTTCGCTTAAATGTCAATTTTCTTTGTAGTATAAACCTAATGTAAAACGATATCCTAAAATATTAAACTGCAGTAGCAATAACAAATGGAGTGGTGGATAATCAACATAATTCTGGATTTAAAAATAGACCAACGGGAAGAAGTATTTAGCGATATTGTGTAAGATGTAAAGGTAAAACGAAACAGACGAAAGAGAGAAGAAATATATAGCTGGATAGTGTGCAAAGTGATCTTAAGGGGGACACAAATAGAAAATTCTATTTTCATCCATTCAGATTTATTTGACAGAGAAAAGCAACACATAAAAAAATGTGGTCCAATATATTACAAAAAGCTGTTATACAAATGATGCCATGGCCGTCAGAAGAATTTAGTCTTGATATCCAAAAGAAGACTTCTGTCATCAGTATGCTTCTAAGATCACATCAACATCGAAGTTATAATTGATCTGAAATTGTTCGCTTAAATGTCAATTTTCTTTGTAGTATAAACCTAATGTAAAACGATATCCTGAAATATTAAACTGCAGAAGCAATAACAAATGGAGTGGTGGATAATCTAACATAATTCTGGATTTAAAAATAGACCAACGGGAAGAAGTATTTAGCGATATTCTGCAAAGTGATCTTAAGTGGATAGAAATAGAAATATCTATTTCCATGCATTCAGGATTATCTGAGAAAGAAAAGCAAAAGATAGAAAAATGTGGTCAAAAATATTATGATAAGCTAAGTTATACAATTGTATATTTGTATATACAAATGATGTAAGGGGTTGGCCATGGCTTTCATAAGAGTTTAGTCTGGATATAAAAAAAAAGACTTCTGTCCTCAGTATAAAGCCAAAGAAATGAATAGATCAAGTTATAATGCTTCTGAAATTGTTCATTTTTATATCACTTTTCTTTGTTATGTTGTATAAACTTAGTGTGAAACGATATGAAATATTAAACAATTGAACTGCAGTAGCAATAGTAAATGAAGTGGTGGATAATCATGATCTAACATAATTCTGAGTTTTAAAATATAAAATATTTTGGGCAAGTAAATAAATCTAAAATAGAGTAATAGCAGGATTTTGAATATAGGGCAAAAAAAACAATAATTGTTAATGGCAACGATTTATAAGAATAAATGTAGTTTTTAAAGAAGTTATGTTACATTATTAGGGCTGCCGTTACAAAATCTTTTTAATAAAAATAAAATCTATCGTTTTTTTGTGGTCTATTTTGGGTAGTGGAGTAAATATTATTGGAATCAATGGATTTAAAATAAATATGTAATAACACTGTAATCACTTTTATGAATATTAAAATTTTAAGTGCACTAAGATTATAAGTATGATATACTGTGGTATGATACCCGTATAACTGCACCTGCAAAAATAAGTATAATTTATTGTGTTTGGACCTTGGTTGTTTGGAGAATTTTTATTGTTAAAGTTTATTGGCAATTTTGGAATAATTTCTCTAACTACATGTTTTTAAATTTATATAAAAGCAGTAGTTTGGTTTTATTCTCTCGTATATTTTTAGATCCATTGGCAACATATGATGGTTAAGGAAAAGCCAATGGTTTTTTAGTTTAATTTATGTTTATATAACATTTACTAAATCCGCTAAAGAAAAATATTTCAATGAGATCATAGCATAATTGGATTGATTCTGTAGCTGGACACAAAGCTTCAGATGGACCAGGAAAATAACAGTCCTGAGTATAACAGTATTTTGTATTCGAATATCTGTTTTTTAAAAATAATTTAAAAAGTAAAAGTTTACTGTGAATATTATGAGAACATGGAATAATGATTTGCTAGCATAACGAACTATGTGCAAAAATGGAGGAAAGGTAAAATAATGGAGTTTAAAGAGAACAATTATAATTATTGTAACCTTAAACACATATTTGGTAATATTGTAACAAAATTAATTAAGAACCAATGGCGCGTTATAAGCGTATTTAGGTCTCTCCATGACTGTAGTACAAATAGTAAATAAATAGGTAATTATAAATTAACATTTACTTCATTATTCTCTCCTATACTTTTTCATCTAATATTGGATAGATTAACCTAATTCCATAGCGTTGTGTTTGTGTTTTCTGAGTAAAATATACCTAAGTAACAATAAACAAAACACGGACGTGTGCTTGCGAACTAAAAGAAAATATTTTAAAGAGATTATAATGATAATTTAAAATAAATTGGAAAGAAATAGGAAAAATACAAAGTAGAGCGAACACAATAACCAAATCTCTTTACCATAAAATATTAAAAAAGGCTAAATTGGGTAAAACTGATACAGAATAATTATGTAGAGGATTGTAAATAATATCCTTTAGTTTACAAAACTATAAGTAATGAGTATCATTAATTTTAACAATAAAGAACAAAAATAGAAAAGATTTAGATTTTCGGATTTTCTTAAAATGGTTTAAGGTTTATCATTTTACCAGTATGGATTAAGCACTCGTTATGCATTTAGATATTATCTATACCTTTTCGTACGCATCATGTGAAAAAAAATATAAGGTAGAAAGCAAATGGGTAATTAAGTTATTATCTCACAATATCTGGATATTCCGACGATGTAAAGAAATAGCACAACAACAAAGAAAAATATTGTCAAGACAATAATAAAAATAATTTGGTTAATGATATTGCTTGGTTTTAGACGCACCTGTTTAAAGTTTTAGACCGACCTGCTAAAAGGTAGACAGACCTAGACGGTGCTAAAAAAATCAAAGAGCGCTAAAAGCCATTCCGAAGGGTTTAAAACTGGCATATGAAGGTAGCTTTTCTCTTTTTTAGTCATCGGCTTAGGTGAGGAGCCTTTCTTAACCTGAAGGAAGCCGATTTAGTCAAGGGTGCCTTTGGTCTTTGCCTCCTCTGCCATTGCCGGCCCTGAAGGTAAAAATTATAAATTTGGCATAAAAGAAAAGCGATAGATTGATAAAAGAAATAGAAAAGAATGTGTATTCTGAAAAAATATAAAATCATATGGTGTATTAACCCAATATAGCTGAATACAGAATGAGAGTGGAAAGATTTAAAATAACCAATTTTTTTAACCATCATGAAATGAGTTAGTATTTTACTAGTGTATTTAGATATCTGACTCATATAGTCTGAGCCTCCTTTTACGGATCACTTTAAAAATTATATACCAACATAATTTGCAAAAACTTTAATGAAGATAAATTACATAATAAAAAGTGCATTCATATTATCTGGCTAGGCATATAATAGTAAAGAATAGCATAGAATAGTAAGAGGCTAAGCAAAACCGAATGAAGTTGGCAAGGCGGTATGGGATGCAGATGCGGGAGAAAATATAAGTAAAAAGTATAAATTTATTAACACGTGGAGCTCTAGTATAATTATAATTTATCCTACCGTGCAATGAACAAGAATTTGAGACTTATCCAGCCGTGCATATATGTATAATCAGTATTCTTAAATCATACATTGTTCTATATTAGATTTAAAAATCACTAGATACTGTGAAATTTTAATTTTTTTTTTCGAACCTTATATTTTTATATCCTCGTGTATATCTAAAGATATAAACTGAAAGAGTATGGAAAATTATATGAAGTGTTAAAAGAATTTATTAGGAAATTAATTTTGTGTGAACTAACTCTCTATGTAGTATAAAACTTTTAACCTTTTATCCTTTTAAGGAGAATAAACAAATAGTAATATTAATTAAAATTTCCAGGTATTGGAATATAAAGGGATTATAAACGGTATAAAAATTTTACTGGTATGGATTAAACATAATGCAACATGCTACTTACACGCATTATTCATGCATTTCGATGATCCCTGATCATCCTCTGAAGATTTATAGATTATATTGTATCGTGAAAAGAATTTGCAAAAATAAAGAAAACTTTAATGAAGGTAAATTACAGTATAAAAGGGCTAATTAAGTTATTATCTCACACTCACAATCTCTGGACATTCCTACGGCTAGGCATTTTTTAAACCGGCAATACTGACATCTATTTCTATTCAGCCTTATGACAAGACACTTCCCATCTCTCAGACACCTATATTCTATTTGTTTTTGTATGCTCCGTCGAAAGAAACCCTAAAACAAAACAAAAATATTATTATAATAATATAATGTAAAATTTAGCACCATTTAAAATAATAAACAGTTGAAGGGTCCAGTGGAAAAACGATGACGTTCCATTTTTTCGAAATCGGCATTTTAGCGGCGTCTGTTAGCTTGTAACATGAAGAATCAACATACAAAACAAACAGTGAGATTCCACTAAAAACTGCGGTTGAAAATTTGAATTTCAATGTTAACATCTTTGAAATGAATAAAAATGTTGGGTATACATGAAGTTTTTATTCGTGCCTGGATTCAACATGGGGTTCTATTGAATTTTTGATCGAGAAAATTACTCAGAAAAAACTCTAAATGTCATTAAAAACTATTTCACCAGTAGTTGCGAAACTTTAACTTTCGTTTTTCTCAACTTTTAAAGAATGGAACCTCATCGTTTTTCCACTGGACCCTTCAGTTCAGTTCAGTCTACCGTGTGAGTTTCAATCCACACTGAAAAAAATGATGTTTTTGGCTCAAAGTAGTCAACACTCTTGGCAGTTATTCTTTTAGCTTAAAAGATGTGTATCTTCAAACAAAAGAATTTATCTTGTCCCAAGAAAAATGTCGCTTTTGAAATATTTTAAAAATTCTCTTGGACCTGGCGCATTTGAGGCAAAAACCATTTATCTTGTTTTAAGATTGTTAAAAGTTAAATAATTTTAAATACTTTGGCCCAAGAAATTTTCTTTTGAGACAAGACCACTTGTATTTCACACAAGATCAAAGAATTTTAAGTTAAAGAATCCGAAAGATCTTGACAAGTGAATTATATTTTCATGTTAAGAGAAGGCGCTTTTGGACGTATTCAAGAGTGCGAAGCATTTGGCCTAATTTCATATTCCATTACCGCAAAGGATCCTTTTTTTCAGTGCATGTACACCCCCTAATACGGGATTGTTTTCGGCCCGATCAAAGCAAGTTTTTTGTAGCTTATATTTCTTAACAAGGGCTACAAAATGGAGTACCAAAGTACTTTTTTGCGCTTCCGGTTTCGCCGGAAACTAAGTCAATTTTATTTTTTTAAAGGACAACCCGTGGATATTTTTGCATTTTTGAATTCAGATTACAATTTTACATCTAAAAAAAATCATTTAATTATTTTTTTATTGATTAAAAAAGGCCTAATCCGGCAAAAGTGGAAGTGAAAGAAAAAAAAGTTTGTCATTTTGTAGCCCTTACAATAGCGCACCAAAAAGTTAAGACCGTCCAAGGAGGTTGCCGTTTTAAAAAATGAAGTTATGAAGGAAACCCCGTTTTAAAAAAGTTAAAGTACAAAAAAAAAAATAACAAATTTTGGTTTTTACATAAAGTTTGTATTTTTCCCACATTTAGCAAATAAATAAGATTTTATTTATAAAAAAATATATCTTGTATGTCAATAAAAAAAATAAAAAACGCACTAAAAAAAATAAAACGTTTTTAAATGATTTTTTTTAATGTACATTTGTTTTCTGGATCCAAAAATGCAAAAATATACAGAGGCTGTCATTTAAAAATAATAATTTAACTTAGTTTCCGGTGAAACCGGAAGTGCAAAAAAATAATTTTGCCATTTTGTAGCCCTTGTATAATATATAAGTTACAAAAAAATTGCTTTGATCGGACTGAAAACAATCCCCTTTGGGGGGTGTATGTAGTCCAGGAACTTTGGCCATGACACTGACTCGACCAGAGGTCTGTCAAGTTTTTCAGGTAATACAGGTGTATAGAAGCAAAACCTATGTATTTTCTGCGGTGGATTTGGTGTGGTTTTTAAGATATTACAATTAAAGGTCAGAAAATGTCTATTTTTGCACATTTTTGCATACCAGTAAAAAAGTTGTTTTTTATTAACAGTCAAAGTATCCATCTTGTAGGAAATTAAAAAACCTTCAAAATGGCGTTTTTTAAATGCCGATTTGTTTCTAAGAAAACTGGAAAAAAATGATCCAAATTTGCATATTATTCAATAAACAATAAACTTCGCAAAAATCGACCTACGACTTTGTTATTGTGTAAAAAGTTACGTCTTATAGAACTCAATATGTGGTTAAAATTTCAGAACGATTCATTCATTAGTTTTTGCTAAATTGCAATTGTTTATCCCAGAAATGTTCTTTTGCAATAATATTATGCCTACAATAATGAAGATATAACGGGTATCTTATGAAAGGGGAAGAGTTGTTTTATCAAAAGAAATTATTAGTTTAAAAAAAAATCGATTTTTAGCATTGGAAAATCAATTTTTAGCATTGGAAAATCGATTTTTAGCATTGTAAAATCTTTTATTTATTTATAAAAGGCTGGGATGCTTTCCTTTTGGTGACAATTGCAGATAGAAAATGGCCATATTAAGGGATTGGTTCCCTAGAGCCCGCCGCACAGTGTTTTGTATGTCCGAAAAAGTGGTCATGGGCCTATATCTTTTATATTTAAAAAGATTTTTTTACAAAAATTTCACACAATTACCCTGAATATATGTTCTATATGTTGGTAAAACCAAATGTCGAAAAAAAAGTCAGGGCTGATCGTTAAAAGGGGTCAAAATCAAAAAATATATTTTTTGGGTCTTTTTTTTAAATCTGAATGATAGTTTTGAAGCAAATTAACCTAATAAAAAAATGTAAAAATAAAAATATCAGTGCCGTTCGTTAAAAGGGGGTAAAAAATAAGTGTTTTTTAACTGTTTTTTTTTTTTTCGTTTGGACTTTTTCACTTTAGTGATCTTTCTAAGCAAAAAGATTTATTTTTTTATTTTAATGTGTAACATTTATGTAAAAGCAAATTTAAAAGAGAGGTTCGTATAAAAACATATTTAAATTAGTTTAAAATAAATCACTTTATTTAAATCTCCACTCGATCTCCAACAACTATAAGGAATTTATTTTTACACTTTTTTTTTAATGAAAATGAAAAAGCTTTGGTATAAATATTTTATTTTATTAGTAAATTTTTAGCTTCAGCTGTTAGTTCAGTTGTCTTATGTTTAAATTTAGTCCTTAAACTAGTAACAAAGGGATCTGAAGAAATAAGGAGCTTATGAAATAAATCCTCATTGGACAATAACCTTGAACATTTTCGGGTATTATTTTCCCTAAACTTTTTAAAATCTTTGTTCCTTGCCTCTTGAGCATTTTCTGATTATACTATTAGGTAAATACTGTAGTAGAAATACAAAACTTTTCATAAGGTAATTAATTAATCTTTAAGCTATAATCATTTTGAAAACTTTACGCAAAAAACGCCATGCAACATAACGGTTTTTTGGACATAAAATCCTTAGATGCTAAAGCACGCGGCAACCATTTTAGGCCAACATTTTTAAGGTACCAAGGAACACATTTAAAAAAAAAATTGCGGCGGCAAGCGGCGATAACAACGAAAGGTCCATTTCAAAAAATATATTTAAAAAATATGTATTACTTTTTTCAGTGTACATTTTTGGTCTGTTAGGAACAACAAAATATGTTAAATTTGGATGAAAATATTTACAAAGGACACAAATTTTAGATAAACATATATATTTGTTTAATAGTTAAAGAGAAAAAAAGTTATGTGGTCTTAAACTAGAACTAGTATTTAGGAAAAAAAATTCTATTACAAAAACGCCAGCTTTAAGAGTGTATTTTGCCTACGAATATAATTTTCAATAAAAAAAGTATTATCAATCCTTATAGACCCATCACCATAGAATAGTAAATTATATTAAAAAAAAAAATTTCCAAAGTTTTTTAAAACCTCAAATGGCCAACTTTTCGCCCTGACAAAACACTGTGCGCCGTAGATAACTGCTAACTGAGAAGGGAACGAAATAACAAATGTATAATACATATCTAAATTACCTATTCAATAGATTAATGTTTATTTGCAATGCTAACATTTTCTTACTAGATTAGCGATCCATTAAGAAAACTACTTAGATATAGATAGGTACGTTTAATAGATAATTACTTTATATTTATGTTATAGTTAAATCTGATAAAATTTAAAAAATACTGCTGTGGAAAAAGCAATAGTTTCCTTTAAAACTGTGGAAGTAAAAAACAGATAAAATAATTTTGGCAAAAGAAAAATAAGAACTAAGATATTACCGAAAAAAAAAAGATACTAAGTAAACCAATGGTGGTTATAACGTTTGGACTTTTTCGATATACAGGGTGATCAGTAACTGCCATGCCAAAATTTAAGAGGTGATTCTACATCCAAAAATATGAAAAAAGTTTCTATAAAGGTTGGTCCGGAAATGAGCTCTACGGCCCTTCGAAGATGACATATTGTATAGGGAACAAAAAAATACAACGATAAAATTTTAAAGCTGCAGGGTGATTCTTCATTTAAAACTGATCAAAAAAGTATCCTACCAAAACACCTAAATTTAATATTAAAGGAGGAGGCCTTTTAAAAAGTAACGTTTTTGGTGGCACAAAATGTTACTTCCTCTTAATTGCATTTTTTTGAAAACGGTTGCTCCTACAGTGTTACACTAATGACATTTTTTATGTATTGTTACTCAAGGAATCCATATTTTTTACAAAAAATCCATAATAAGTACACATAAAAAGTTTTTCTAAAAGGAATTGTACCATTTTCAACCTAATTTTTTCATTATTTGTAGCTTGAAAATGACTTTATGTTAAAAAAGTCGAAAAAATTGTCGCTGTAATGTTTGTTTAATAGACAATAAATTTATATTTTGGACAGATAACATTTTTTCTATGGTTTACATAAAAAGTTTGGGGCAAAAATGTGTTAAGCCTGATACATTTTTCCGTCTAGGGACGCCTCTGGATAAAATCAAAAAAATAAATTAACATAAACTTATTGACCTTATTAATACTAGTATACATGCAAAAGCCCGTCGCTCTATCTTAAAGGGTACCAAAGTTATTAATTAAAAACCTTATTTTTATTACAATTTTAAAGGGCCGTAGGGCTTATTTGCGAACCAACCTTTATAGCAACTTTTTTTGATATTTTTGGATGCAGAATCACCTCTTAAATTTTGGCATGGCAGCTATTGATCGCCCTGTATATTTCATTAATATTTTCAAAAAGTTAGGAATAAAGGAAATCTAAAAAAAAAAGATTAGCAAATTTGAATTTGTTAAAAATTAATAAAGTTCTAAAGATGATAATTTCTTATATGTTAATATTTCTGACATGCCTATAATAATAAATTTGCGTTAAAAATTAGGATGCATTAACACCTTAAAGGTAATTAATTTTTAAAATACGTTTACGGATGCTTATATGAAACTACATTCCTATACTGATTCATTTACAGTAAATCCCTTCCAAATTTGGATTTACTATAGATAATGAAAAGACTAAGATTAATGTGTAGTTTTGAATGGTAGATTGTAAATTATACCGTAACTTAGTAAGATTATGTACGAGTACATTGCATTGTAGCAACAAAACAAGTAAATGTCTATGTTAAATTAGAAAGATAATATTTCAGCGATTGTGCGAAGGTAGAAGATAAAGGCATACATGTGAAGTTTTCTAAAGGAAATACAAGTCGAATATACAGTGCGGTCCAAAAGTCACCCCCCCCCCCTTTTAACTTTTGAACGAGTTGAGATATCGACTTCAAATTTAGAACTCTTAAATAAGACAACTTAAACTATCTTTTAGCATATATTTGATATTTTCAGCTCTTAAAATGTGGGCAGGGCGGCATGGGGGGACATTTTTTTTAAATGGAAAGGGGGGTCGTGTGATACATCATTTTAAAGCTTATAAAATTCTCTATTTAAACTAACATTTTTAAATTTTTAAAAAATGTTTTTTAAGGTTTTGATTTTTCAATTTTTTGTGCTAAAACATTTGATTTTATAAGTTTTTTTTTATAAATTTTTATTTATGTCAACTAAAATTAGTTTAAAAGTATAATTAACATTTTTTTATGATGAAATTAGGCATTTTTTAAAAATTATTTGTTTTTTTTTTAGAGGAATTTTGACATTAATACCCATTTTCAACCCAATTTTTTTTTTAATTTAAAAATATGGAGTTAAATGGAGAATTGTTTAAGCTTTTAAATGATGTATTACACGACCCCCCTTTCCATTTAAAAAAATGTGCCCCCATGCCCCCCTGTCCACACTTTAAGAGCTGAAAGTATTAAATATATGCTAAAATATAGTTTAAGTTGCTTATTTAAAAGTTCCAAATTTGAAGTCGATATCTCAACTGGTTCAAAAGTTAAGAGGAGGGGGTGACTTTTGGACCGCTCTGTATTATACAGGTTGTCTCCAGCTTTTAAACTGTATATAATCCACAACCATCTCACCTATTGAAAGAAATTATAACCTCTAAAGTTAAGGAACACAAAAAAAGTTTATGTTATTGATGAATTTAATAACAGCAAAAGAAAAGTTATGTAAATTAACAAAACTTATCACTGGTTATTTGTTTTAATGTAATGATTCATTACATTAGTAATTTTATAACTAATGAAATTACATATTACATTCAGGTCCGGACTAAGCCACAATTCTTGAATTTGGCCACCAATTAATGTGTGGTGTTGATACGAATCATATTTGCGGACGATCTTAAATTCTTTACGATTATCAAATGTGAGGTTGGGGAACGTTCAAGTATTAGGGAACGTTCAAGTATTACGTAACGCAAATTGTACCAAAAATCATACACTTCATACCCCGGTTCTCGCGTTATTTTAGATTATAGGGATTTCATATTTTGGCAACCCCCCCTAATAGGGGGTGTGTTAGGGAGGGTAGCCAAAATATGACATCTCTAAAGCCTTGAATAACGCGAGAACCGAGGTATGAAGTGTATGAATATTGGTACATTTCGCGTTACGTAATACTTGAACGTTCCCTCACGTAACGCAAATTTTGTTCAATTACCGGTGATACATTATGACATAGACAGATCATCTGATATAAGCTAAAATTCTTGAGCTAGTACCAGGGCTGTATTTATGGGGGGAGCGTCCCCCTAACCCATCTTGAAATGTTGTATATTTCATTGATCCAAAACAAAAGTTGTGGATGTTTTAGATTCAAAAAAGTTGTTTTATTGCAGGGATTCAGACAAAAGTCGTATACTGCAGGGATTCAAAATACAAAAGTTGTATATTTCACGAAACGGTGAGGACCTTTTTTTTGTTATAAAACTAGTTGTTATTTTTGACCTTCTCCCCGCTTAAATCTTCTTCGCTACGGCCCTGGCTAGTACGTTGGACAAGAGACAGAACACAGAATGGAACGAGTACATTCGTAGCTGGCAAAAATAACGTTTTTTGAGTAACTTCGAAGTTAAAAAAAAATAAATCGTCTGCAAAAGATCAATGGAAGTGATTGATTTTACCCACTTTCTCGCGATAGCCTTTCAAGCAATTTAATAATAAACATCTAGAAATAAAATAAATTCACACACGTTTATCATACCTGAAATAAAATATTGGTGGTAGAAGAATGAATATTTTAAACCATTTATCTTTTTATTTTTTTAGTAATGAGATTAATACACACTGTCTGACAGAAATTAATTACTGCGCTAGCAGACTACAGTCTTTTAATAGCGTTATTTAACCGCAATTTCATAAATCAATTAAATTTTTTTGTTTTTGGTTAAAAAGCCTAATTTTGAAAGGTTATATTTTTAAGTTAAAACAAAATTATAAAATAAATGGTATATTTCATTTATAATACATTAGGGTGGACCTTCTATTTTTTTATTTTCTTAAAATTTTCATTTAGGTGTAACTAGAAAATTCTGAAAATATGAGAGTGATCAGACTTCTCCAAGGGTCCTAATTGGGCCCCTGAAATTAGTAAAATTTCCATAAATCGTAAAACATCGTTGAAATTTTCTGTAGTTTTTTGTATAAGTAAAAATTTTAAAGGGCTTGAAATCTTAATTGTTTTCCTTTTGAGCATACAGAATTATGTGCCAAATTTCAATCAAAGGACTCTAAGGGGCTGTCCATGTATTACGTAACGCAAATTGTACCAAAATTCATACACTCCATACCCCGTTTCTCGCGTTTTTGAAGGCTGTAGAGATCATATTTTAGCTACCCCCCAAATAGGGGGGTTGTTAGAATGGGTAGCCAGAATATAAAATCTGTGTATGAATTTTGGTACAATTTGCGTTACGTACTATATGGACAGCCCCTAACCTGTGCCAAAGTTGCCCCTAATACTGCCATCATAACTTAAAATAACGTATTAGTCTTTATCATAGGAGGCCTTGAAAAACCGAAATTAGGCAACATGGTGCATCAATAAATCGGAGTAAAAAAAGAAAGGTTAAGAATGTGTCGATATATTTGACATGCATACATTTCATAATATAAAGCAAACTAAAGTTTATAAACTAATATACTAATTAAATTTAATTCATAATTTATAAATTTAACAAGAAAAAATGCCTATTCTAACCCTAAAGATGATTTAATAACTTGGTTACCTTCAATGTTTAAACGTTTTTAATGTTTCATTTTTTTTCTTCGCATTTCACTTTTTCTAAAGGCGTTCTCTTTGTTTTTACTTTTCGCTTTCTTCTAGTTTATTTTTTGTTACTTTTGTGTTTAATAAAATGTGGCTTTTTTTAGCTTTTTATTACTTATACAGTTTTGTTTTCACAATGTGGCATATTTTGAAATAAATGTCAAAAACTGTCATAAATAATAAGATTAAGTAAGTATGAACTTGAGTTTAAAACTGATCTACATCATTGCCTAATGGTTATTTTCTAAGGCTACTAGATAAAAAAATAATACGTTATTTTAAGCTATGACGGCATAATACTTTAAGAATTTCTACCATAAGTCTGAGACAAATATTTTAAAAACGTATCAGATCGTACTTAATTTATTTTTATTTAATGCATTCTGATATTTATTCATAGTATTAAAATAATTTAACCAAAACAAAACGAGCTAAGCCAAAAATATTTAGGAGCTCTTATTTGTGCGCTTAGCTCATTTTGTTTTAGTTAAATCATTTTAATATTATAAATAAATATTAGAATGCATTAAATAAAAATAAATTCAGTCCTATTTCATACATTTTTAAAATGTTTATCTATTTTGCGACTCTTATAAGCTCATAATTACACGCATTTTGCGTGTTCTTATAGGCCCATAAGAGGTCTGTACTTTTTGTTCTTTTGGGTTGGCAACAGACTTGGCCTATCTCTTGACATTTTCCGTGCAAATGTCAATGTCGCTTTAAAGTTGAATTTTGTACAAAATTTTGTGTTTAGGTTATTTTTACCATGTTAAAATTGTGGCTTGGTTAATTGCAGTAAAAAAAGAGAAGAGATGACTATAAAATATATCAAAATATCATTTGTTCTTAGAATTTTAAACATGGTGTAAACTGTAATGCCAATCCAAAACAAAAATCCCTAAATCAGTCATCAATTTAAATGTAAGTTTTTTTAATTTTAGAGCAAAATAGAAAAAATTGTATAAAGCACTCGTTTCATACCACTTTTTTAGCGCACTAGTACTTTAGAAAACTCGCTGCAAGCGGCTCTTTTTCTAAACTTGTACTCGTGCGCTAAAAACGTATGTTATGAAACTAGTACTTTAATATACTATTACTTACCGTTTGACCCACATTTATGGTAGAAATTCGTTAATTTAATATTAGGGGCAACTTTGGCGGATTTTTGGCGCGGGTTAGAATCTTTTGTTTATTTTGAAAATTGACACATAATTATGTATGCTCAAAAAGAAAAAAAAAGATTTTAAGCCGTTTAAATTTATCACTTATACAAAAATTAAAGACTATTTTCAACGAGTGTTTACGATTAATGGAAATTTTACGAATTTTGGGGTCCCAATTAGGACCCTTAGAGAAGTTTGATCACTCTCATATTTTTAGAATTTTCTAATTACACCTAAATGAAAATTTTCAGATAATAAAAAAATACAAGGTCCACCCTAATAATACATAGGAACATAGAAAGCAATGTATTTACTTATTCGAGCGGCAATTAAAAATTTGTAAGAAAGTAAAAGGATGGAAAGAGGATATCCTTGTAGCATTAATATTTTATTTCCAAATGTATTTAAGATGAGTAAAATGGAATTAACTTGTTCAGCAGTAATACATTTATCTTCTATTGTTTTGTTTGAAGGCAATCCTACTGTTTTAAATATAACCTAATAATATTCTTTTCAATAAAATGGAACCAAACTCACGCTCTAAAATTAAGAATCTAAAAAAATATTTCACTGCCATTTATTATACCCAGAGCCGTAACTATGGAGGGATGGGGGGAGCGGTTAACTTTTAAACGAGTTGAGATATCGACTTAAAGTTTGGAACTCATAAATAAGAGAATTTAAGATATCTTTTTGCATATATTTAATATTTTCAGCTCTTAAAATGTGGACAGGCGAATTTTTTGTAATAGAAAGGCGGTCGTGTGATTCGTCATTTTAAAGCTTATTAAATTCTTTAGTTGACCATATATTTTTTAATTTGTTTGCGTTTTAAATAGTTTTGACAGTTTAAAGTCATATAACTATTGCTGAACGCTGTAAAGAAATAGTATATTACATAACTAGTGTGGAAAGTGATATATTTCACGCGAGTTGTAAGGTTTACGAACGAGCCGTCAGGCGAGTGAGAAAACCCCACGAGTGTAAGCAATACACCTTCCAACGAGTTATGTATACTATTTCTCCTACGATCCCGAAAAAATACAAGGTTTCTTAATTTAATATTTTCTGATTTTTATTACTTATTCCGAGATTTTTGAGAAAAGCAAAACACAAAATATATTAAATTTATATATTTATGTTAACAGGAAATATGTTTTTTATTTACCTTTAGTTTTCTTGGTTTTATATTTAATACAACATATAATATATAATAATAATTATTATTATTATTATTAAACAGTGTTTAATGGATTGTCTAACCGCAAAATTTGACGGTTTACTAATTAAATTTGATTTTTGTGGATATGCTACCATATAAGACTGTAAAATTCTGCAATGTTTTACATTTCATTTTACATGAGGAAATATTGATGTTTTTTATAAAATGTAACTAAATCAAAAATTAAGTAATTTTTATAAAATCTAGACATAAATAAAACAACTCAACTTGTACTGACCTTGGTTAAAATAGTAAGGCTATAACTATAGTTTTTATTTTTGACATGAAAAAGACAAATATTTGGATTGAAAAACATAAACTATATCATAAAAGGCTGTGATGAAAGGTGGAAAATTGTATATAAAACGAGGTAAATAAAATTCGTAGAATCTACAACGTAAATATCTAAATTAAATTAGGCAAACCTTCATACATATATATCACACTAGGGTGATAGAAAAATATCAAACTAGTGTAATATAAGGCGTTTTCTAGAAAACAAAAGGTGTGCTAAATGTCATATTTATAGGGGATCGTAGGAAAATCATATTTTGGAATGCGAAGCATTACTTATCTTTACAGCTTTTTTGTTTATAAAATACAAAAAACATGAAACGGACATATCGTTGGCTTAAAGTGTTAACCTGCTAACTCCACTTTTGGACGTATTATTGTTTTTGATACCGTTCAAAAGAGGGCGCTTAGTTACCATCTGCGAAAAATAGGTAACCCTAACCTTTTCCCAATTATAACCTTTTCCAGGATGCGTTTACCTGCTTACTCCACGCGCTTTGAAAAGCTGCTAACTCTACTCCCAACCATTGTGTGTGGAAAAACGTCAACAAAAAGTGGTATTGTCGTGAAAATTAAGTTTTAATGCTGTTTAATGGTGGTTAATTTACTACTACATGATTTTATCTTAAAAAGTAAGTATATTTTTACGTTTTGTGTTATAAAAATATAAAGGTAAAGGTAAAAAGGCAATGGCTGCGGTTAATGGAAACAGCAAAACTCATCAACGTTTGGACTTTAGAGAAGAGATGATTAGTTGTGATTGATTTTATAAAAGCGCGGGAATGTACTTTTTGTGGGTATTTCTAACCTCAAATGGTAATTGTGACAAGTGACAGATATTAGCCATTCAGCAGTTTGATATGGTGGTACTACTCAGGTTTCTCCACAGTCCACTTTAAGCAAAAATTCACTAAAGTGAGAAATTATAAACTTGAATATTATCAGAAACAAAATAGTAAATAAACAATAAATACTTAAACAGTTAAATAGAGAATTTTATAAGCTTTCAAATGATGTATCACATGACTTCCTTTTCCACTTCAATCATTAACCCACCCTTAAATAACAAAAAAAAATATTTTAGAAATTTAGCTGTCGTGAAAAATGACAATATATGAGTTACGGCTTTGTTGCTTGGGGGTATCGATTTGATGACTTGATTAGTTTTGCTGTTTTCATTGAACGCAGCCTAACTTTACCGAAAACCTGCCAACTTCTTGATGGAGATTTTTCTCAAAGGTAGAAAACTTGCCACCTCTTTTTTAATTCAATAAAAATTAATCCAAATTGATTTTTTATAGTTGATAGTTGTTAAAACGTCCAAAACACGCTAATAAAGGAACGGGATTTTTCATTTTGTTATACAGTAATTATAGAAATAATTATAAGGTTTTTTTCGGCTCCTGTAAAGTTTGGTCAAAAGGAGTTGGCAGGTTAACACTTTAAGCCGACGATATGTATTCAGTAGAAAATTCAGGATGTGATAGTTAATTAATCATAGGTTATATCCATAGTTATATCACTTTCCGTTCCAATGTTGTTTACATCAACTAAAAAATGCTGTGCAGTTTGTTCAGTGATAGAAATCTTAATGAAAATATACAATATTGTATAACGTACTGCTGAAATACAATAAAACGCGGAAACGATTATTGTCACGACTCACTTTTATGTTCAGTTGCGGGATTTTAATGAGGAGAATGGCCACATACACTAAATTCATATGCAAATCATTCCATTTCTCTGTTTATGTTATTATAAACTGCACACTAATTGGAGAGTTCTTTGACTTATTATTTGTTATTAATTAACATCTACACTAAAAAAAAAATTGTTAGTAAATTAATGCACCTATGTATACATCTTTTTATACCTTAATCTCCAGCAGCTGTATAAGTTATTTAGGTACTAAATAATTTATAATAATATATAATATAATATTTAGTATTATTGAATCAGTAATAAAACAGTAAAAAATATCGAAAAAGTCAAATATCTTTTACTTACATATATTTTGCGCGTGACATAGCTTGGTTTTCAAAATATGACGTTCTTGCATCCAGAAAAAGTTACAAATAGTTGTAAAAGGCTGATTGTAGCATCTCAGTTAACAAACAATTTACATGCAAGCCAAGCTACCCTAAAATAGTTATTTTTGTATTAAGAGCGCAAAATGACTGATTTCGGCTTGAGAGTGGAATTTGCTGATCCAGGCGTCTAGCCGGGATCATAAATAAATAAATAAATAAATAAATTTCAGACAGTAAATTACCTTACAAGGTAACAATTCTGCACACAATTCTGCAAATCTGTTGGTGTAAAAGTAAAATCCTAATTACAGTAACTCCATAATTCCTTCGTAACAACAAATACATAACACACAAATATTTAGCACACGAAGTTGAGATTTGATTCAAAATAAATAATAATTTCATATTAAAAAAATGCCGGACCAACATCTCGTCGCGTATAACTGACAGCTGTTTTACGATTGACATGCCGGTTGCCTAAACTGTGTTCGCGAAAAAAATCATTTTCTGCTTGCTGTCATGGTAACGAGCAGAAAAGTAAAATACCAAGAAATAGGTTATTTTAAAGTCTGAAAACTTCATTTGTTTTTGTACAAATGTTAACTTTTTTATTAGATAGTAGCAAAAGATATATTTAGACAACGTTACTGCAACTGACAGTGGATATCAATATAATAAAAAAATGTTTAAAGGGTAGTAAAAAAATTTTACATGTGACATATTGCATCTCCCCTTCTGCGTATGGCATTATTTCACCATATTGATAAAATTATTATGTTAGGCATATTATTAAATAGATCCGTATAGTGAAGCAATCAAAAATGATATCTTTAATAAAGAGCAAATGAAAAAATGATAAATGATTGCAACAAAGTATTATTATTGTAACAAAGTAAGACGAGATATAATGAGTAAAAAATATATTAAACATGAATTCAAAAGAAAATGAGAACAGCAGATAAAATGTAGCATTACTAATTTTGTAGAAGAATGCAATTATAAATATTGCAATTCATATATTAAAGAAAATCAGAAAAAAAGGAAGATTCGGAAATAGTTCTGGACCCCGAACGTAAACGACACCATATCACAAAGACGTAATTTTTCAGGAGAGCAATTTTTCGATTTTGAATTTTTTTTTTTGATTTTTTTTTTAAATATTTTTTTAAAATATTTTTGTTTTTCTCAAAATTAAAAAAAAAATAAAAATTTTTAAATTTTTTTTAGAATTTTTTTATTTTTTTTTAATTTTTCGTTTTTTAAAAAAGATCTTTTGAAAAAAAATGTTTTTTTTATTTTTTTTTAAATATTTGGGAAAATTCAATATATCATTTACTGTGAATACTATATTATGAAATGCGTAGCATTACAAGTTTATAGTAACTGGATATATTGCTCTGTACCTCTATATAAAGCGAAAAATATACATCAAGGACATGGTGAGAACTTTATTTCACAAAAATGGACATGGTGTCCTTTACCTCCGGGATTCAGAGTTATATTATTATTAAAAGTAATTTTTTTAATTTTAAAAGTTGAACAGAAAATTAGTTCTATGTGCATAAACATAACATCATGAAAACTGTCTAATTCATACTAAACTAATTCCTAATATTAACATGTAACCTTTAATCTAGCTCATATTATGAGCTGAGTTATATCATAATCTTAGCAAGTCAACTGTGTAATATTTATTATTTTTAAATAAAAAGTTGCTTCCATTATAATATATTTAAAATTGTTATAGGTTCAATAAACGAAGGAATATTTGATTATGTAACATAAAAAAGGTAATTTATGCTTATTTCCATGTTTGGTATGTTTATAAATAAGGAGTTAAAAAAGATACATAAAGACAAAACAATAAAAGCAACAACGAGATATATGTATTCCTACTATCGAAAAACTGGTTTAAAAACCATACACGAGGAGTTGTATCTAAAAAGATATCAATCGTTTATTCTTCAGTCACTACTCACATCGGTCTGGAAACAATTTTTAGCTCTACTTTCATATAACCCAAGTTTTTTTTCATAATTTAATTATTTAGAGCTTTGGCATCTTTTTAAGACCAAATTTAAAAAAAAATCTATCGATGCGTTTTTGAGAAAAACGATTTTCGTTTGTTTTAGCAAAAAAAAAATATGACATATTTAATTTTTTTTTGGATATTCAGATTTTACGTCAAGAAGTGAGACAAAAAGTTGTGTTAAATAACTTCTTAGGGGAGCTAGAAGACGTTTAGGAGATATTTTTAGATTATTCACTTCATAACTCAGGAAAGGTTTAACTTATTGACTTGAAATTTTTATTGTAGTATGCAACCAATAAACATTATCATTTTATGACATAAAAAAAATTAAATTTTTAACCAGGGGCGGACCTACAGTTTTACATATAAATTATGAGGCATCCATTATCTATGCCATTTGTCAAAAACTTAATTTTAATAAAACATTTATTGGTTCTATAGCTCAGTAAAAATTTTAAGTTAATAAACTAAACCGTTTCTGAGATATGAAGTGATAAATATTCTAAAAATGCCCTTTTAAAGTACGCTAGCTCCATTAAAAAGCAAAACATCTATAAAAACTTTTTTCTCACTTTTTGACGTAAAATCTGAATATCTAAAATAGTTCTTAAATATGTCTTTTTTTTGTTAAAACAAATGAAAATCGCTTTTCTTAAAAACGCATCGATAGATTTTTTTTTAATTTGGACTTAAAAAGATGCCAAACCTCTAAATAATTTAATTATGAAAAAAAACTTGGCTTATATGAAAGTTGAGCTAAAAATTGTTTCCAGACTGGTGTGTACTATAACTTTTTTGACAAATATGAGCAATATACAGTGAGCGACATTGTGCATACTATAATTTTATTTTTCTATTTTGCGACTCTCATTAGCTCATAATCACACGCATTTTGCGTATTCTTATAGGCCATTATAGGTCTCTACTTTTTTTTCTTTTGGGTTGGTAACAGACAAAAGCCTATCGCTTGACGTTTTCGTTGCTAATGTCAATGTCGCGTTAAAGTTTAATTTTCTACAAAATTTTGTGTTTAGGTTATTTTTTATCAAGTTAAAATTGTGGCTTGGTTAATTGCAGTGAAAAATAGAAGAGATAACTTTAGAATATTTCAAAATATAATTTGTTCTAAGAGTTTTAAACATGGTGTAAACTGTAATGCCAACCCAAAACAAAAATCCCTAAATCAGTCATCAATTTAAATGTAAGTTTTTTAAATTTTAGAGAGCAAAATAGAAAAAATTGTATAAAGCACTCATTCCATAACACGTTTTTAGCGCACTAGTATTTTAATATACTATTATTATGAGCAAAATATGCATCGCTGTTTGATATTTTAGCATTGTTGGTCCTGGCTTAAAGACTCAAAGTTGAGTTGAAGGATCATCTTCATTCGTATTCCTCGACAAGGATACATTTACGTAAATATATAAGCCAAAACGGTCATTTTATTCAACTATGATATTTCTTGACTCATTTTGAATTTAAGCCTGAGACTGGAGTTGAGTGAGGAGACACAGTCGGAGTTGGCTGCCTCCAGCTGTTTTAAACAATGGACAGCGAATTTTAAATTTTAGATGAATGCTAGTAATAAAAATAAGAAACGGACATTGTGCGCTAGTGCACTTTATATGAACGAACACCAAAAAAATGTACCATAGTTTTTTTAACAGTAAAATCTAGTTTTCAAGGAATTTCTCATTAAAGCAATTTATTAATGAAAATCGTAAGTAAATTTAAAATAAGCTTAATAGAATAGAATGACTATATTCAGGAATCAGGAATGTTTAAAAAGTTGTAATTTCCTTTAGTGGGACAAAATGAGGTCCTTAGTCACATCAGATTTATAAATCGTGTGCTTGAAATAACCTTTAGGTTATCCTCAGAGGAATCCCGGACAATATTTATTTATTTATTTCACGTGGAAGTCATTATGACATCATTTAATGATTTTTTCTGAGATCATGAACGCATACAGATGACTTCTCATTGTAAAGTCATTACTAGATCATGTCATGAAGATTTAGCAGCGGTCTACGGAATGCGCATGCGCAAACTTTAAATTAACCGCGAAATAATTTAAATTGACCGAAATTTAAAATTAAAAAAAAGATCACATTCACACACACACACCTTTTTGCTCATATCTTGACAACGCGAAGAGATACCCAAAAAAAAATCCAAAAAAAAAAAAACGAAAAAATCGACACCCCACACAAGTCCATTTTCAACAACTTGAGAACACCGGGATGTTCCCACTGGGAACTTCCCAGTGTAAATGTTCCCCAAGATGACTGGAGGAACTAGTTCCTCTAGGCTAAAGCCTCCAGATATCTACGGCTCACCATACCAATCCGATAATGTGTATCGAATTAGCTGACCAGTAAGTTAATTACTAGTTATTACTAGTAGTATATCCTTATAAAGACAGCTGCCTTTTAATACTAGTATTCCTAGAAGGCTACTTTATACGTTTAATAAGTTTAGTTGGTGGTAGGAAATAACATGTGGGGCCACCTATAGCATAACGCTGTCAAGTGCACTGAAATTGAAACATTACAGAAGCCTGTAGTATTCGGCAATCGTTCTCAATCGGGTCCCGGGCAACATTTGCTATTTCACGTGGATGTCATTATGACATCATTGATGATTTAACGTTAAATGTATACACCTTATGATAAACTCATAACAAACTCATAACATGATCACAAAATCATGAGATGTGCTCATCATGATGTTCGTATGAGTACAAAACGTGGAAATCATAACATGATGCTCTCATGAGGCCTCATGAGTTTATGGATGTTGTCCGGGATAGATAATTTTTGGTGAAATGACCTTCTACAAGGAGACTCCTCACATCTTATGATTGTTTCGTTAAACTAACGGTGGTTTAAGTACAGAAAGTACTTCCGCTGTTCGACGAGATCGCCGCAAAACTGTTTTGTTTCAGCGAAACTTGTTTTTACGCCGTTTCTCGATAAAGCTTTCTAGATTTAAATTACTGGTAATAGTCACTAAATAAATACAATATGTATATGTTATTTTTCTGCTAACTATTCCTTTTTTTGTTTTCTGCTTTATTAACAAGTTTGCAAATGTTTTTATATTTTGCGACTCTTATAAGCTCTAATCACGCGCATATTGCGTGTTCTTATAGGCCTATAAGAGGTTTGGACTTTTTTCTTTTAAGTTTTCTACGAAATTGTGTTTTAAGTTAATTTTTACCTTGTTAAAATTGTGGCGGTTACTTGCAGTGAAAAAGAGAAGAGCTGACTATAAAAGATATCAAAATATCGTTTTTTCTATGAATTTCAAACATAGCGAAAATTGTCATGCCAATGCAAAACAAAAATCCCTAAATGGAAGAGCTTGGGGTGGCATATGTAAATCGTATACGATTACATGTGCGACTCATTTGAACTTCGCCTCATACCATGTAATGTAATGGTTAATAAAGACATTTATTATTATTATTATTATTATTAAATCGGTCATCAATTTAAATGTAAGTTTTTTTTTTAATTTTAGAGCAAAATAGAAAAAATAGTATAAAGCACTCGTTTCATAACACGTTTTTAGCGCACCAGTACGTTAGAAAACTCGCCGCAAGCGGTCCTTTTTGCTTTCCCATTTTGAAAATTTTCAAAATTTCGTGCAAAAATTTTCAAACATTTTTTTATAGGTCGGTCGGTCGATCGGTCTGTCCGGGAAATCTTGTGGGCACGATAACTTAAGAACGCTTTAAGCTAGAGACTTTTGGCATACAGGTATGTTACCAAAAGTTCTCGCTCGGGATTGTTTTTGGTAAACATTGGGGTGCGGCAAGGGGGGAAAAATATATTTTTTTTAGAAAAATTTAAAAATCGTTATATATGGGTTTTCAAAGTTGCTGAATCTGATAAAAAAAAACTTTTCTAATTCCACCCCCGAGGGGGTGAGGGGGTAAATATTTTTCAATATTATTAATATTTTCTTCAACATTGGTATATAGGGGTTTTTGGGGTCAACGAATATGAATCTGATAATACTTTTTTTCTAATTTCACCCCCTGAGGGGTGGGGGTAGTTTTCGTGAAAACTGGTGTATTAGGGTTTTTGAGGTTGCTGAAAGCGAATCTGATAATAAAATTTTTCTAAATCCACCCCCTGAGGAGTGGGGGGTAGTTTTCGTGAAAATTGGTATATTATGGTTGCTGAAAGTGAATCTGATAATAAAAAATCCATTTTACGGGCGGAGGTGAAAAATGGGAAAGATCTTTTACTGGGCAGTGTATTTAAACTTGTACTCGTGCGCTAAAAACGGGTGTTATGAAAATAGTACTTTAATATACTATTAATGTTCCATATACGAACCTCTTAGATATGTTTTGTGGCTTGAGAGATTTAAATGGCTTAATAATAAAATCAGATTGATATATGCTTATGTAGCTAATGGCTGCGTTCAATAGAAACAGCAAAACTCATCGAAAGCAGACAGATGTCGCTGAATCATTCCTCATCAACGTTTTGAGATGATTAGTTTTGATTGATTTTATAAAAGAGCGAGAATGTACTTTTTGTGGGTATTTTTGGACATTTTTTTTTTCAAAATTAATGGAGGGCCCCTAGCACAAGCTAGAAGCTTATTTGGGGCTCTCCATAACTCTGTATGATGCTAAAATAAATAAATAAAGAAAAATTACTAACCTCAAATGGTGGTTGTGACAAGTGACAGATATTAGCCGTTCAGTAGTTGGCTAGCAAAACTTATCATTTGATGACTTTTGATTAGTTTTGCTGTTTCCATTGAACACAGCCAATGTAGTTAGACTAAGATCGTTTATTATATTATTCACAGCGCCTGCGCTAGAATAATATACGGTAGCTTTGAATTTTCAAAAAAAATCAAAAATCGTCCTAGACAAAAAATTCTTGATATAACTTTGTTTCATGAAAAAATAAGAAACTTCTTTTTAATGTCTGTCTGTCTGTCTGTCCGGTGTCACGTTTTTTGCAGACACGATAACTCAAGAACGAATAATCCGATCGACTTAAAAACTTCAAGAAAAATTAAGTTCGACGAGAGATCTGTATTGTTTTTGAAAGTAATCCCCCCATAAACAAAAAAGTTTTGGGGGGTTAAAAATTTTAAAAAAATCGCAAAGTTGAAAGAGAAAATTCCGATTAACGTAACTTTTTCAGGAAAAATTACTTTTATTATAAGAATCAATTCTACCAATTTTAAAAGTTGTCCCTCTAAAAACAAAAAAAGGTATGGGAACGTTCAAGTATTACGTAACGCTCCTAGGGGGGGGGGTCATTTTGGAGTGTTTCGCCCATGTTAATGGTACAGGAAAATATCGTTACGAATCGAGAGTTTTTTAACAAACTGCCAGAAAAGCTAGAAATTTAAAAAGCCTATGGCCTTTGGCATTTTCGTATACGAAAAAAAAAACATTAAAAAAGTGTAAAAAATGTATTTTTAAAAATGTTGCGGAAAGTTACAAAAAAAGTACACAGGTTAGTGAAATAAAATGTTTAAAACATTTTTTAATAAAATTTGGAATGAATCAACTTGAAGCAAAAAAAGTTCTAAAAAATATTTGTGGTAGCATACCTACACAATTAGGCCGCCATATCTGATGGCCCTAAACCATCTTATAAATTATAACTTTTTAAATAAATAAATTTTTTAGTTTCTACACATGAAAATGTTTCAATACAATCCTGATTTGTCCATTATTTTTGTGTGACATATAGCTTCTAATTGCTTTCCCATTTAGAAAATTTTTAAGAAAATTGGGAAAGCCTTGTATTTTAATTTTATCTCTGGCTGTACAGTAGGGTGACCCACCAAATTTCCAATTGAAAAATTTGGAGGTCTCACCCCTTAAATTTGTTCAGTGGAATAAGAGTATCCTCCCTGAATTTTTTCAGAATTTTTGAAGAAAATCTAGAGGTCGCTCACAGCCATTTTTTAAAAATATATGTTTCTTAAGTTTTTTTATTTTTTTTTAAGGCCGAAGGTTTTTTTATTTAATTCTTTTTAACAAGACACGGTATAAAGGGATAGTAAATGAATAACCAAAAAAAAATCAGAATGATGTCTTTTAAAATGGCGGAGCTGTGCCCTTTTAAGTTCGAAAATGCACTACATTGATCATTTTAGCCGTACTGACAGGCACAAAAAATTGTTTTTCGTTGTCTTAAATTATTGTGCGTGTAGCGCAATATGTCCCCACATAAAAACCACTATATATTTTTTAATTGGATATACGGGGTATCCAGAAAAAAATAATATATATATTTTTTAACATTTTTGAGAGATAAATTCGGTTTTTAGGCAATTTAGTTTTAATTTTCAATTTCTTTGGATAAATTCCGAAATATAAATACATAAATTCTATAGTCTGTTTTTTATTGGATATACAAGATGCCCAGAAAAAAAAATTAAATACATAGATCCAATAAAAAAATTACTACAAATTTTATCAATATCAGAATTTGTCTAGAGACAAAAAAACTTGAAAAAAATATATTAAACTGCCTAAAAACTGAATTTATCTTTCAACAACGCTAAAAAATATATATATTATTTTTTCCTGGATACCCCATATATCCAATAAAAAAATTATAGTTGTTTTTATGTGAAGACCTATTGGGCTACATGCACGATATCTTAAAACAATGAAAAAATAATTTTTGTTCCGATCATTACTCCTAAAATGAAGCAATGTACTGCATTTCCGAACTTAAAAGGGCAAAGCTCCTCCATTTTAAAAGACATCATTCTGATTTTTTTTGAATTTATTCATTTACTATCCCTTTATACCGGGCAGTGTTAAAAAGATTTAAATAAAAAATCCTCCGGACTTAAAAAAAATAAAAAAGCATATCTTTTTAAAAAATGGCTGGGAGCGACCCCTACATTTTTTCAAAAATTCGGAAAAAATTCAGGGATGATACTCTTACACCAATGAACAAATTTAAGGGGTAAGACCGCCAAATTTTTCAATTTGAAATTTTCGTGGGTCACCCTACTGTACAAGATTCAAGATTTATTGATGTATATACAAATTATTTGTTTACACAGGTTAGATAAAAATAAATAAATAAATAAATTTACAATACAGTTAAAATGCGTTTTACATTCACAACATATTAAAAGCAGTATGGTCAACATCAGCATCTAGATATTAAGTAACACTGTAAAATGCCTGCCGCAGAAGATATTGTTTTGTTTTTGCTTTAAATTGCAATAATGGGAGAGCTTGTACACGCGGAGGTACCTCCGTTTATTATAGAATTTTACTCCATAGTAATTACACCCATTTCTGCTAGACCCCAATCTTAGGAAATTTGACCTAAAGTTTATGGCCCTTGTGTTGTAATTGTGTTCGTTATGATTAGTTATTAAGGCATTCTTGTTTTGGTGCACGTATAACAGACAGACCAATATGTAAAATGAGGGTAATGTTAGAACCCCCAGTTCAGTAAATTTGGATTGGACATCTTGTCTATAACCTAGTCTGGTTATTATCCTCATTACCTTACGCTGTAATCCAAAAATTCTGGACATATTGGCTGCATGACCCCAGCATATGAGACCATAAGACATTTGTGACGCAAATAAGGCATGATAAGCTGTCAACCTTATATTGACATCAACAATTTTTGATAGTTGTCTGATAACATAAATATTTTTTGAGTTTATTTGCTGTCAACGACTGAGAACCACCCAACCCTGGCTGATATGGTTAACCACCAAGGCCAATAAAAACGGAAGAAGAAGAAGAAGAAGAAGAAGAGTTTATTTGCTAGAAGACTTTTAGAAGACTACGTGTTCTTGATGCAAAAGATTAAATTCTTAATGAAACAGATTAGTTGAATAAATTATGCCGATATAACTATTTCTGTTTAACAAATAATCCTGCATTACATCAAGCTGATTTATTAGCTATTTGTAGACTATTGATTGGTTATTAATAAGGTGATAAATTCTTTAGTGTTAATATGTATTTCAAAACTATGGCTCGCAATGATTCCGCTAAAATTTAGAGGTGGCAGAAATGACAATTTCTCAAGTAAAGTTCGCACTTTTTTGAGGTTAGCAACGAAATGCGACCGGACCGAGTGAAACCAATCCCAGATTCGGATTCAGCGACCCTAAAAACGTATAGAATTGTTTTTCTCGTCTGAGGAAACAGACCTTTTTTTGGTGTGCCTGTGAACAAGTACCTACACGAAAAAAAGTCTTATTCACCGGACGAGACAACTATATCTATACGTTTTTGGGGTCGCTAAATCCGAATCTGGGGTTGGTTTGACTCGGTCAGGTCGCGTTTAATTCCTAACCTCAAAAAAGTGATGAAATGTGTTTCAACTTTCATCACTTTTTTGAGTTTAGCAACGAAATGCGACCTGACCGAGTCAAATTAGATTCGGATACAGCGACTCCAAAAACGTATAGAAACGTTTGTCTCGTCTGGGGAAACGGACGTTTTTATTTTTTTTTGTATTCCTGCAGGCATAACACATGTGTTATTATTTATATATATATTAATTTACAACACTAACCAAGAAATCTGCCGCTTGTATTTTTTTTAATTATGCAGGATAATATTAAAATTAAATAATTTCTGTAAGACTTTTCTTCTTTAGGGAACGTAAAGTATTACGTAACGCAAATTGTACCAAAATTCATACACTTCATACTCCGTAGATTATAGAGATTTCATATTTTGGCTACCACCCCTAATAGGGGGTGTGTTAGGGGGGTAGCTAAAATATGAAATCTCTACAGCCTTGAATAACGCGAGAACCGAGGTATGAAGTGTATGAATTTTGGTAAATTTTGCGTTACGTAATACTTGAACGTTCCCTTAATGGTGTTCAATATAATTTGATTTTTTATTGGATTCCAACCACTTTTCTTAAACTTTAATTAATTCTGACGAAATCAACGAAGAGTTGACAAAACGTTAATAAATAGTTTAATTTTTATATCATTTATTTTTACTAAATATTTTAAAAATGGTTAAAACCCAATAAAAAATCAAATTATATTATAAAATTGTTTAAATTATTCCATTTCCTACTGCTCCTTGTCATAAAAATATAGTCATTATCCTCCCGCCAAATCCGCTACTGTAGAGGGATTTGGATGGGGGCTCCAAAAGTGGGTGGGCGCGACAAGAGGGATTTGGATGGGGGCTCCAAAAGTGGGAGGGCGCGACAGGTGAAATATGTCCACTGGACATTGTCAGTCCTATACGCCTGTATACTATTTAAAATATAATTAGGCAAGATATTAAATATGACATTTTGTTAAGACGTTTTTATTAAGCAAGGAGGAAAATTTATTACTTGTTATTACCTTGCATCCTTCGCAGGAAGTTACCCCGTAATGATATCCTGAAGCTTTATCTCCGCAAACTTTGCAAGGTACGAATGACTTGGTTGTCGACGAGCTATTCGAGTCTGCTGCTACATATTGTTGTTCTGAAAAGAATAGAAAAAATAATTAATCGAGAATATAATGTTTATATAGATACCTCTTCTAGACTGTTGTATCTCGAAACTAGGTCAATTTAACGAGTGGCCGTGTATGCTCGATGCTCTGGCGTCGGTAGACTGACGAATTATTGCATTATTGACTTAAATAAACTAAAAATTCATTTATTTTTCCGTACAGTACATCCATTTTTTAAACAAACTTTAATATTTTTGCAACTTAAATCCATATTTAAAAAATAAGATATTTAATATTTTTAACAACCCTCGTATATCAGTAAAAAAGTACGCAAGTAAGTGCTGTCAAGTACCTAAACTATTATAGCCCCTAGATGGAAATAATGTAACGATTTCCATATTCAGGGTTCCCACCAATCCTGGAAAACCTTCAAAACCTGGAAAACGCATGGAATTTAGATCCCCACCTGGAAGACCTGGAATTTAACATTTTTTCTTAAAAAAAATGGTTTTTGACCTGGAATTTTGTAATAGCACCTGGAATTTAACGAAAATATAATTTGTTCAAGAAAAATTAAATACACTTGGCACAAAAATTAAAGGATATAAAAAAAACATAATTTTTAGGTGATTTTTAAAAGGCTGTAACTTGACAAAAAATAGTCGTAGGGCAATGATAAAAAAAGCAAATTGAAGCTTTAAGTCTCTAGTTTTAAGATCCTGAAAAATATTAAAATATTTTTATCATTGACCGTTTTTGAGCAATCACAAAAAAATCAGCGGTAAAACAAATTTCCCAATTTTTGTTAGTCTTTCAAAAGATCAATATTTTTTTTCTTGGTCATTTTGTCTGAAAGCTCTTATAGCTTGATT
Organism: Brachypterus glaber; assembly: GCA_958510825.1. Lineage (NCBI taxonomy): Eukaryota > Metazoa > Arthropoda > Insecta > Coleoptera > Kateretidae > Brachypterus > Brachypterus glaber. The sequence continues at coordinate 78,542,534 of OY294045.1, read as the reverse complement.
CTTCTTCAATCAGAGCGCTAAAAGAGCTGTATACGATGATTTTATGCTGAGTTATGGGCGTTAAAAGCAAAAATTACACAATTTGATAATTAATTACTCGGGAACTAATGACCGTACAGAAACTTAAAGTATGGTTGTGAAAACTACAAAGTATCCTCTATAACATGTTTTTATTGGGGGGCGGGGGCTCCCCAAGCCTTCAAATTAAAGTTTTTTTAATGTTTTTTTTAACTATTTTGCTTCTTAGCTTTTTAAAAATTTTCGCCTGCGGCGCTAATGTTTGGATTTGTGTTAACTGTAAACTCTTAAACTTGATTAGCAATTATTTGATAATAAAATTTTAATTAATAGATTTTTTTTAATTATTTACATGTTCAAATTTTCTTTGATAATAATACTACATACAAAAACTATTTTACTATACCTGGAATTTTAATAATTTTTACCTGGAAAACCTGGAAAATAACTGGAATTTGAATGTCAGTTTTTAGTGGGAACCCTGATATTATATACAAGTGTATATAAGTTAAGTTAAACATTTTTGCTACTCCCGCTCATGCGTGGACACTAGGATGCCCAGTCAAAATTAAAAAATGGATTTTTTAGGGTCCCACCACATGTTCATTTAGGTCAAAAACCAACCCTCATTTTTTTTTCAGATTTTTAAAAAAATATTTAGAGGTCGCGCCCGGCGATTTTTTGAGAGAGAAAACATGTTAAGCCTATTTATTATTATTTAAATATAAAACATTAAAATCAGGCGATTTTAGGAAGGGAAATTATTTTTGAATAATAAGGGAATATTCAAAAAAAAATACCCTTTTACATGAAAAAATGGCTTTACCAGGGTAAAAACATTGTAAAAATTGACCAAGGGGTTTATTTATTGCACAATCCTTGTACACCTACCCAACAATCTTCTACAATCTTTAACAATTCCTTCTTCCACAATCATCTACAATCATCCAAAATCATCTGCAATCTTCCACAATCATCTGAAATCTTTCCACAATTTTAAACAATCTTCATTCAAATGTGTACAATCTTTTTGACAATCTTTGACAATCTTCCACAATCTTATGATTCTCACAATCCTTGTACACTTTTTTTCAATAAATAAACCCCTCGAAATTGACTATAATGAAGATTATTTATGCTACAAAAAAGGTTACTTACAATTTTTTCTCATGGATCAATTTTTTTTAAAAATTCATTGATAAGTACCAATTATGTTTGTTTTTAACCTCGTACTATTCTACTTAATTAAGCATCCCCTAAGTCCAGGACTTGTGTGGGCTAGTAGTAGAGGGAACCACCGGCTTTAATTGACTTTCGAACCAATATATCTAAGGAGTACGCCTTCGCCAAATTTCAATTATTAATTAACTGAAAAAGGCAATCGGCGCCAGTGAGGTTTGAACTCACGATCATTAGATCAGTGTCAGGCTATATCGATGCCATTGACCACTGAGCTAAATCTCCCTAATCTCCCTAACGCCCTATATTTATTTTTATAAGAAAAAGGACAGGATGTCCAAAAAAAAATCACAAATCTCATAAGGGAACGTTCAAGTATTACGTAACGCAAATTTTAATAATTTTGGACATTTTGAAAAAAAAATTATATAATGTGTTTTATTACATAACATTTTGATTTTTTTATATTATATATTCGGACATATTGAAGAATATCCTAGAAAAAAATAACTCTTTCAAAAAAATTCTAAGTGCATTTTTTTCTATCCTTTTTTAACCTCATGTGTATTTTTTCCCAATAAAAAATCCGTTTTATTTTTGTAGAGGGGCATAAAAATTGAGAATATTCCTTTATTATCCAGAAACATTTTTTTGTTCCATAAACGCCCAACATCAAAGTTTGTATATCCTTAAAAAAATAAAAACCCTTCACATGATTTTCTATGTAAAAAAGCGGAACCTCTAAATATTTTTTAAAAAATCTAAAAAACATCAGGGTTGTTTTTTCACCTAAAGGAACAATTTTGAGGTGTGGGACCCAAACAATTCCGTAGGTCCTGGGTAACCTAGTGGACACGTCTTATAAGAAAACTGCCGGTATGATCAATACGGCAGACTAACATCTCTACTCTAAATTTCTCTACTCCCTAACATCCCTACTCCATAACATTCCTACTCCACAACAACTCTACTCCGTAACATCTCTACTCCATAACATCTCTACTCCGTAACAACTCTACTCCACACTATATGCACTTTATTAGCCACTTAATAATAAATGAGCAGTTCAAAGAACAAAGAATCTTCTTCTTCTAGATTATTTTATTTTTTTCCTAGAAAACGTTTATCTTTAAATGTAAATCTAGAACAATCATAAATGAATTATAATAAAAGCAACAATGACCGCGTACTCTTAACATGCACTAATATGTAAGTAATTAATAAACTGAATTCATTTTTGACAGTGACTTAGCATGACAAATATTCTTTTGAGTTTAGACAAGTGGCTAATCGAGTGTCTATAGTGTGGAGTAGAGTTGTTACGGAGTAGAGATGTTATGGAGTAGAGATGTTACGGAGTAGAGTTGTTGTGGAGTAGGGATGTTATGGAGTAGGGATGTTAGGGAGTAGAGAAATTTAGAGTAGAGATGTTAGTCTGCCATCAATACGCGATTGCTTTCCTTATATAAAATTTTTGCTTTACTCAGATGAAATTGAAAAAGTTAAATTTTTTGTTCTCGTATAACCCCATCAAAAAGATACTAAAAACGCATGAAAGTTGGAGGGATTGATCTCAAAGGCTTCAACGGTGCTATAAAGTTGTATAAAAGTGCAATGAATGTATTATATTTAACGATATATGATGTGTGCAACTATGCGAGAAGAAAAAACGCGAGAATTCTTTATTTTCCTATGACTAAAAAAGCTAAATTGAAATTCGCTAGAATGTCGATATTACGGTTAGTTTTCAGTACGCAGGAAGATTGCCAATACGTTGTATATGGACAATTCTACATGTTTAATCTACATGTTTGTATAAAAAACTAGATATAAGTGGGATTTTTTTTTTCTAAATTGTTATTATATTGTTATATGTTTTAAAATAACATAAATATATAAAAAATACTTTCTCAAAATTTTAGCTCTGAAACTTGCCTGGACCATACTTTTTTAAACTTTTTTAATTTCGAATTCTTACATAGAGAAACGCAGGGCATTCGCAAGTAAGAGATTGTGAAAGAATATTTTCTATTTGTGAAAAATAATTTGATTGTGTTAAGAAATGCGCTGTTGCCTAATTTGCGATGATTAATAATATAATGAGTTTTAAAGAATTTTTATCAATCAATATCAATATAGCACAAGCTTTGAAGCTTATTTGGGACTCCCATGAATTTGTAGTTTGGATAAATAAATATTAATATATAAAACCTAAAAATCAGTTTTTAATCATTATTTTTCATAATTTTGCACTTTTTTAAACAAAAATATGTTTTTCTACGATCTAATAGAAAAGTTAACATTTCTACAAAAACAAATGATGTTTTCTGACCAAAAAATGACCTATTTCTCAGCTCGTTACCATGACAGCAAGCGCAAAATTGAATTTTGCGCGCTAGAGTGTAGGCAACCGGCAAGTCAATCGTAAAACAGCTGTTAACTTGACAGTGTCAGGTATATGCTACGGGATGTTTTGTCATTTGTTTAATATAAAATTATAATTTATCTTTAATGAAATCTCAATTTGGTGTACTAAATATTTATGTGTTAAATATTTGTTGTTAAGGAATTATGGAGAGTTACTGTGATGAGGGTTTTTCTTCTAAACCACCAGATTTGCAAAAAAATGTAAGTGCTGCGACCTTGTAAAGTTATAAATTTACTGCATGAAATTTATTTATTTATTTAGATCGTAGAAAAAACGTTGTTTTTATTACGAGCGCAGAATGTGATTTCTGCTTTCGCGTGCTTGTTGATCTCGGCTTCACGCCTCGATGAGTAAACTCCACGCTCAAGCAGAAATCAGTCATTTTGCACTCTTAATACAAAAATACCTATTTTGTCATTTAGGGAACGTTCAAGTATTAAGTAACGCAAATGTTGATCATTTTGGACCCCCCTGTAACGCTATTGTCCTATACCATTAACATGGACGCAACACTCCAAATGACTCCCCCCAATTGTTCTATTTAAAAAGTTTAATTTGAGTCTGATGATTTATGGTTTTTAGGGTCGGTCAAATGGTCAAACTGCGAAATTTAACCCATCGGGCGAGCAGTCGAAGCCATCAAATCAAGGGAACGAGGTAAGTTTAAAGTAATATTTTGATAAAGCGACCGAAGACAGATCATGTAAAAGCCACCAAAAGGGATAATATCCCAAACATATTATGTTTTTTAAGAACTACTTAAATGAATTTGATAAGTTAATGTAGTGACCTTAGAAAAGAAAGTCTGGTGCCGTTTGGCTATAGGTTGGAATTATTACCCAGTTCAAAAATTATCCCGTTTTTTATATTTTTATACCCTCTGTCTCCTCATCGACAACTAATCGCCAACTGTAACTAAAGCATTTTATTCACAATCATTTAGAAATAAACTAATTACATACGTACGTAAAAATTGAAAAAAAAATATTGTTAACTTCTACTACCTAAAAAGTTTAAAACACCACATTTACATCCCTTGGTCGGGAACTGTCTTCTGACTAAATTCACTTCACTTCAGATATGTCAAAAACTTAAATGTATTAAAATGTTATGGAAAAAAAGATTGTATTTATTTATTTTTAAATAACATCAAATACACATTTAAATTGCAATATTTTCGTATTTCTAAAATATATTAAATTTACAACCAATTTAGCTGTCATTTTTGAAAGATGACTGATAAGTGCTGCAACCGCCGGTAATTTAACGAAGCATAATATATAACGTTATTTTTATACTGTTAGACAAATATTATTTATGTAGAATGAATATTTATATTCAGCATATTTATGTATATGTTTTAAAATTGTTAATATTTAATAAAAGTTATTTTTTGTTTTATTTTCGTCGAGATCGCCATTGCGTGTAACTAACTTCACCAGTGTTTATATATTTAAAGATGGTGCCAGATTTGTCATGGAACATAAAATATAAAATTTTTAATAAAACAGGTAGAAATTGTGAATAAAATAGTATACGAACCACGGCGTAAAATTTCATTTTTTCTTCGGGAATTAGCAGACCGCGGGAGTAACGCTCCTTGGTCAGCTAACTTTCCCTCAGGAAATGAAACATTTTCCACCCCAGTATGTAATATATTATTAATGGGACGTCAGTTTTTTCTATGTAATTATATTTTATCGCAGACCATGCTTTAGATCTACCATGAATATAAGAACTAATCTAAAAGCATATGCATAAAGCTGTACTGCTAATAGTAGCAATCTTCAATTTACCACACCCTATTTAGATCTTCACCATTGGCATCTACCTCGTTACCGCATACCCACCGATATATTTATTAAACACGTGACATAAATATCGGTATTTGATCAGTGACGTTTTGAAAAATGGCAAACGATATACATACTAACAAGCCAAGAATCTTCATTGAAGATGTTGGACGCTTCGTATTCCATAGTATACAGGGTGTAGCAGAAAAATGTTACCGCGCTTTAAATGTTTGTTTATAAGGTGTTTATTAAATATCGTACAATTTGCTTTTAATGTTTGTATCAAAGTACAGTAACTTTGACACGTGAAAATTTACGTTTTTTTAGTGTAGAATGTTATATTTACAATAACATAAAAAAATAAACCAAAAATTTCCCAAATCTAAAATATAATCCAGATTTCCCAACTTTTCAAGAGATGAGGGGGAAGACTTTTTGCCCCTGCTTTGATAAGCCTCTGGTTTTTGGTGGGGGCATCGAATTACCTTAAACCCATACAGGGCCGTAGCAAAGAAGATTTTTCTTTGAGAAAAAAGTTAATGACTGATAATAAAAGGTCCTTACCTTTTCGTGAAATATACAACTTTTGTATTTTGAATTCATAAAATATACGACTTTCGCTTGAGTCCCTGCAATATACAACTTTTTTGAATCCATCCAACTTTTGTTTTAGATCAATGAAATATACAAAGTTGAAATATATACAACTTTTCAGAATATGACATTTTAAAATTATTTTAGATATTCAGATTTTACGTCAAAAAATGATAAAAAAGTTTTTATAGACGCTTGAGCTAAATTGCTTTTTAAGGGAGCTAGCGTACTTTTAAAGGGCATATTTAGAATATTTATCACTTCATATCTCAGAAATGTTTTAACTTATTAACATGAAATTTTTACTGATCTATAGAACCAATAAATGTAAGCCTTTAACGTTTTATTAAAATTAAGTTTTTGACCAGGGGCGTAGATAATGGGTGCCACACAATTTATATGTAAAACTTTAAGTCCGCCCCTGGCGCATTTAATTTTTTATGTCAAAATGATAATGTTTATTGGTTGCATACTACAGTAAAAATTTTAAGTCAATAAGTTAAACCTTTCCTGAGTTATGTAGTGAATAATATTCTAAAAATATCTCTTAAACGTCTTCTAGCTCCCCTAAGAAGCCATTTAACACAAACGTTCATAGAAACTTTTTGTCTCACTTTCTGACGTAAAAAAAATTAAATATGTCATTTTTTTTGTTAAAACAAACGAAAATCGTTTTTCTCAAAAACGCATCGATAGATTTTTTTAACTTTGGTGCCAAAGCTCTAAATAATTAAAATATAAAAAAAAACTTGGGTTATATGAAAGTTGAGCTAAAAATTGTTTCCAGACCGGGGCCCCGCGGGGTGAGCAGTTTCAAAACGTTTATTTTTAACATGTATTTGTATGTCATTTAAAAACAACTTTTTCCGAAAAAAGTGTACAGTTGATTTTAACAAAACTGGAAAAGTGGGGTTAAGTAAAATTTCATGTTTTCCTTAAAATTTAGTTGTGTGAATGTGGATTATTTAAATGGGGTTATGCCTGTTTGAAAAATAAGGTTAGTTTAACCATGTCAAAAATCATGTTATTCTATGCATTTGTGTTTAGTAAATAGTATTTGGATTTTGAAGCGTATCTCTATTGTTAATTACTGTATTTCTGCTCTAAAATATCCCTATTCTAAAATGTCTATTATTAAATCCCCTTATCAATATATTTTGTATCTAATAAACTTGTTTTAAATACCTTTATTTTTAAAAAACACTACTAGTATATTGGTCTCCTACAACTAGGTATTCCTCATAGTTCCTTAATTTAAAAATTATAATTATGGGTTTTACACCAGTATTCTTCAAGTATTCTTGTTTTTCTGCTTTATCTCTCCAAATTTTAAAAAAATACACCAACATTTTTTGACTTTGACATTGATGTAGCAATAACAATATTGACACTAAATTAATTAACAAGTAAACAAATATTTGTCAAATGAAAGATAGTTTACAATGTAATTTTTTTTATAACCCCACTTTTCCAGTTTTGTTGAAATTAACTGTATGATACTTTTCTAACTTTAAATATGCCAAGAGTAAGTTTAATAATTATTCACTTCAGGCCGATGAATATTTAGTGGCCAAAACAAGAAGTTACTGCCAGTAACTTGCTTCTGAGAAGTTTGAATGCATATTTATTACTAAGTTTAATTTATATTTTCAGAAATTTCATAGAAACTTTTTTTTTTATTTTCATAACCACTGGTCGGATTAAAGTATTCAATGAATGAACTCGATAAATGAATACTATTTATGTATCGGGGGCTCGCAAAAATTAGAATTTAGCAAAATTAATTTCCAAAGTAAATACCGGGTGTCCCAACTAAAAGCGATAATCAAGTTCTGCGAAAACCGTCTTAAATAAGACAACTTAAACTATCTTTTAGCATATATTTCATACTTTCAGCTCTTAAAATGTGTGCAGGGGGGCATAGGGGGATTTTTTTTTTTAATGAAAAGTGGGGTCGTGTGAAACATCATTTTAAAGCAACAAAAATTCTCTATGGGACTGTATATTTTTTAATTTTCTAAACAATTTTTTTAAGGTTTTGATTTTTTGTGCTAAAAAATACGATTTTTTAAGTTTTTTTTTGTAATTTTTTATTTATGTCAAGTAAAATTAGATTAAAGGTTTAATTTACCTTTTTTAAAAAAAATTAAAAAGTTTTTTGATTTTTTAGAGAAATTTTGACAAAAATACCCATTTTCACCCCTATTTTAAACCAAAAAAAAAACTGTTTTAAAAAATAAAAAATATATAGTTAAATGGAGAATTTTATAAGCTTTAAAATGATGTCTCACACGACCCCCCTTTCCATTTTAAAAAATGTCCCTCTATGCCCCCCTGCCCACATTTCAAGAGCTGAAAGTATCAAATATATGCTATAAGATAGTTTAACTTATCTTATTTAAAATGGTATGTCAGAACTTGATTATCTCTTTTAGTTTACGAGAAAATCGCTGGGTAAATAGAGTTGGGACACCCGGTAGACACTTTAAACTATATTTTACTAGCTATCATGTTACTTGAAACACGTTAGCTCCCACCTCTATATTGGTTTTCTTGTCAGTCAGACCAAACCCAAATTTTAGAAAGCCTAACTTGCTCGATGCATCTAAAATTGAAAGGAAGCCTAAAAATTAAACATGGTAGCTAACGTGTTAAATATATCTTCTTGAAAAAAAGAACATTCTTTAATAATAAAAATATAAAAAAACACACTAACCTTGCAGTAACAGTGTCGACATGATAGACCGATTAGTGAACTATAGTTTAAAGTGTCTATTTACAAATAAATATAATTATATTGTATTTATTCGTCGTAGGAAAAATAGTGTACACTACCCGAGAGGAAAGTGTTTTACACAGTCGTGTACTTTTCTTTCTAGTTATATAATATACTATTAAAAGCATCATGATCTTGAATCAACGCTATGCTAGTTTCCCCATTCCGCAATCTAGTTATACTTCTTTTCAAGAAAATCTTATTCATGTACGCTGAGAAAAGTTATATTTTGTTCAATACTTAACTATAAAAAATTCTAGATACAATTTTGTTTTGTTACTCATACTTAGTTGTAGATTAGCAAATTATTGCATCAAGTATAAAAATTCTTCACGTGCAAAAAAAAAATAACGAAAAAATCGATCCCCCTAGACATGCACCCCACATAAATCCATTTTTAACAACTTAAGGACACCAGAAGTGAGGATACCGGAAGTTAAAAAAACGGTAGTGAGGAAACCGGAAGTGGGGATGTTCCCAGTGGGAATGTTCCCCAAGATGACTGGAGGAACTAGTTTCTCTAGGCTACAGCCTCCAGATATCTTGATCCATACCAATCCGATAATGTGTACCTATCGAATTAGCTGAATAGTAAGTTATAACGACAGTATTCCAAGAACGACTTTATTAATTTTAACAGTTTTGTTAGTAGTAGGAAATAACATGTGGCGCCAACTATATATGTCAAGTGCACTGAAATTGAAAAATTACACTAAATAACATACGAGATAACATCTATAAAAAGTCACATATAATAACCATGAGAATAGTAATTCTTGGAAATGTGGTGTTATTCTCGCGTCGAGAAAGTATTTATACTTGATTAAATAATAGTTTCTTTTTCGCGAAAGAATTTATTCACTTTTTAAGAGTGTATCTTTTTCTTAAATATAAGAAAATTTATTCTTTTTTTTAATACAAAATTACTAAATTACTAAAAAGTGACTATAACTATGTTTGGAAAACAAGTATAAGAGTATCTTGGCTTCAAATATTTTTCATACTCATGGAAAGAATAGTATACTTAGAACAAGTGTACAATTTTAAGTATATGATTATTCTTGAATATAGATTTGATTTTTTTTCCTGTGTTTCCAGTCTTTAGGGAAATAAGATATTAAATATTAGGTTCAAAAATTTGTAAACTATAGTTTACAAAGGTATACCTTAAGGCGGTAGTACAACATTATTAAAATTTATTACAAATGAAGAGTGCAACTAACATAAGGGCCTAACCCTCATTTTTTGCGATATACGTTTTTTTGCTTGAAACGAGTACCTACTACTTAACGTACTTTATCGCTCAAGTTAACAAAAATTCCTAATATGTTACTAGATGTGGCAAAAAATGCATGGGAAAACAAGGTTAGGGTTAAAATTTTAATTTGTGGGTAAGGCTTTTTTAATAATCTGTTTTTTTCCACTCAAATATTTACCGTGAACTATTCTTGATTAAAAAAGACTTATGAACCTATTTAAGTCTAGCAAAGAAGATTTTATTCAAAAACAACCTTATAAGAAATGTGTGGGTTAGGCCCTTATGATAACTAAGGGTATTGTTTAGGCCCTTATTTCAAGTTTTTTTTTTTTGAAATCTACATAAAACGATGTAAAACAATCAAACAATATTAAAATATAACTAATATTAAGTATAAGTACCATTGGAAAAAAATAAATCACATTTTGGCTTCTCCTGTAAAATAACAATTTTGTATTAGTTGCACTCTTCAACACTTTCGCTGCGCATGAAATACAAAAACAACCTTATAAGAAATGTGTGGGTTAGGCCCTTTTGATAACTAAGGGTATTGTTTAGGCCGTTATTTCAAGTTTTTTTTTTAAATCTACATAAAACGATGTAAAACAATCAAAAAATATTAAAATATAACTAATATTAAGTATAAGTACCATTGGAAAAAAATAAATAACATTTTTGCTTCTCCTGTAAAATAATAATTTTGTGTTAGTTGCACTCTTCAACACTTTCGCTGCGCAGGACTCTCTGAGAGTCGGCCTCGTCCTTGGCACAGCGCGCACAACTCTCATAGGAGCCAGTCGACTGTTACCACAGAACACTGTTACTAGCGTCTACGTCCCAAATTCAACTCGGTCTTTCGCGCTGTTTCCAAATTGTGCAGATATATTAAATCTTTTTGGTTTTTGGTTGTTTTGGGAACGTTCAAGTATTACGTAACGCAAATTTTGATCATTTTGGACCCCCCTGTAACGCAAATTTCCTATACCATTAACATGGGCGTAATATTCCAAAACAACCAAAAACAAAAGCAAGAAAAAAAACACCAAAACAACCAAAACCAAAGATAAATTAAATTGCACAATTTGGCAACAGCGCGAAAGACCGAGTTGAATGTGAGACGTAGACGTTAGTGACTTTTTTAATTATATGCATCAGTTTCAAAGCAGCATTGTAGGGGGGTAAATGCTCGTGTGTCAGCGTGGGGCGTAGGGTACGGAACAGTATTTTTCTTGCAGTTTCCGATTCGCTGCATTATTACGACAGTAAAATGGCGGCAATATTTTCGAACAAAAACGGTTAGGTTGTTGGGTGAGCAACGTCCTGAATAAATGCAGCGAAAGTAAATAACCTTTATCCAATACATACAGATAATGAGACAATTACCAGCTTTATTTTAAATAGATAAACTCAATAATAACCCCCGCGTGGCTTTTACTTTATTGAGTGGATAATTATTTGTTTTACCCACTCAACTGTCACTTGTCAAATTATTTTCTTGTAAATGTCATTAAAATTTTTAATAAAAATATGAATTTCTAAGCTATTTATTGGATAAAACCTTGTATGGCACTCATGGGCAATATCTTACTTTACCCACTAGTACCATAAATAACTATATTCTTCCCTAAATTAATTCACGAGTAATTTAAATTAAACATATCTTTATTTGCCTATTGCAATACCTCTTTACATTGTTTAAGATTAATTTTCCAACTCTTCTTCATTAACATTCTGGAAAGCACTAACAATATAATACAGTAATGGTATTTTCGAAGTTTTATCATCATCTTGAACTGATAATTTTGCTGTTAACACATCTCTGGTTAAAGGGTCATTAGTTTGTCCAGATTCTCCTGCTAAGATTTGTTCGCTATACATGTAGCCATTCCAGACCAAATATTCTCTAATTAGCTCATTTATTAGACGGGTTTCTTCCGGAATCTCCGGAAGCTCGAAGGGTGCAGAATTTTTATTTAAAATCTCCATAACTGCAGCTCGTATTTCGCCTTTTAGTTTTCCTAGTTTACCATCAGTATCCAGAGAATCTTTTAAAGCTTTTAAAAGTGAAGTTTCCGATATATCTCCCATATTTTTATTGCTTTTAGACAAATCACAATAAAATTATTTAAAACAAGTTGATTCTATTTATGACATTTGTCATCTATGACTGTCAAAATACAATTTTAGGATAGGTACTACCACTATGGTGCACTAGTTTTATGATATAGTAACTATTAGGTTTAGAATAAGGTAAATAGTTTCAAGTGTTGTCCTAATAGACGGTATACTTAATAGGCAAAGCCGCGACTAGTTGTCCCTTTACCCTATAGTCACGGTTATAATTTTCAGGCCTGCGCAGATACAATGTTTTGTTTGTATTGATAGTTTTAGGTTTACAAACAAACCAGTAAAATTCGAACATTTAGTTTTTGGTAGGTATATTGGTGAACAACGTGTATAATATACACGATATTATCGTCATGTGAGGATTATAATGTTCTATATCCATAGCAAATCCAATGGATATAGAACACTATAATCCTCACATGACGATATGTCTTTTGCGCGTGACATACACGGAGAATCAGTTGGCAACTTCAAATAAGCATTTATTTATTTATTATTATTATTATTATTATTATTATTATTTAACAACCACCGTAAAAAAAATCGGTTTAAGGCTGTCCCACACTACTCGCCAAGTATTACGAATATTCGGTCAAATGAAAATAAATCGCAGTCTGCCAAAACAAGTGCGCATCTAATAGTAGCGTAATCATGTGCGTACATGCTGTTGCTTTGCTATACTTGACCGAATATTCGTCGGACTTGACGATTGGTGTGGGACCGCCTTTAGACACGACAACATTCGTATTAAATTCGATTATTTTTGTTTTAAATAAGAATGTTGTATCTAATACTGAAGTTTATTATTCCATCAATCTATTTTCTAATAATCGTACAGAGTGATATTGGTAGACTGACAGTTTCGGGCTGCTGGCCCTCTTCAGTACCAAGAGTCAACTCTGCACGCTGATTAAGAAAACGGTTTTAGACTTTATTCGCTACCATTCAAAGTCTCCAGACTAGGAGAGGTATGAGTAGTTGTCTACATCTAGCAATAGATGGCGCACAAGTCTACATCAATCTAATGGCTATATTCCTTTTGCGAATAAAGTCTAAAACCGTTTTCTTAATCAGCGTGCAGAGTTGACTCTTGGTACTGAAGAGGGCCAGCTGCCCGAAACTGTCAGTCTACCAATATCAATTTGTACGATGATTAGAAAATAGACTGATGGAATAATAAATTTTTATAATTTTGTTTAAAATTAAAAATTTTTGTCCTTGATAATACTGAAGTTTGTTGCGGGTCCCCTACATCAGTGAGTATTAAATACGAAAACCGATTCTGAGTGTAAGTTTGGGGCTAAAAAGTCCAAACTTGTTTTTATAATTTGACATCACTGTATCTAGAAAAAGGTACACAACCTTAAAAAAGTGAAGAAGCTTTTTTGCGCTATCTTAGAAAAATTTTCATTTCGGATTCAGGGGCCGATTTATTTCATTTTAAGGAAAAAAATTGCTCTTCAGCAACAGAAATAACGCCATGAAAGGTAGGCTTCCCCCCATTCTCTCTTGAGTTAAGAAATCCAATCTTAACTTGGGAAAATCCACTGTCGAGCTGTGAAATTAAGGGTTGGTTTTTTTTTTAATCAACGGTGATTAACTTTTTTATTTAGTTACTTAAGTTGGGAAAGTCACTCAGTTTTACTTGGAAATTTTTTATTTAGAGCTTGTTTCCTAGTTTCCCAAAATTATTATTTTCATATCTCCATTTTAAAGTTATAGTGCTCGAAAAATTTTCGTCTCTCGTTGTGCCACCATTGTATGGCATGTATAAAAATGTTTGACCCAGAACAATTTTTGACGATATTGTAAACTGGATTTGAATTTTATTGGTTTTAAAACCAAACCAAATTTTGTTATGTGCACATCCAATAGAAATGTATGAAACATTTATTTCATCGGACGAGAAGTGACTATTTAAAAAGCATAGTAAACAGTATAGGGTCCGCTGGGGCCATTATGATACAAAAATTAAAACTTTTACAAAAAAATATATAAATTTTATTTTTAAAAGTCTCAAAAAATTCCTTGTTGTAAGCAATGAGGTTCTCTGCCCAGTTTTGAGGGCAAAATACAAGAAAAATAATAGTTGACCTTAAAAATACAACAAAATGCTGTATCAAAATAGCCCCACGTTTGGGGCTATTGTTGATACAGTAAGGGGCTATTGTGATACAACGCTTTAATTCTGTGTTAGAGATATATTTAAAATACGTGGGGTTAGTATGATACACTATTGTCTTTTATCATTTTTCCCTGCAATTTTGACAGTCATCCTTTAAGTATTTTTTAAGTTAGGTACAGCAAATTAATTTCATGTTTTTAATGGGGCTATTATGATACAGCTAGCTCAAAAATATTTACAGTCTACAAATTAACGTATAAACATTTTTTTATTTTCCAAATGTTTTAGATTTTTGCAAAAGTAGATATCACATAATTAAGTATATAATTCTCTACTTCACCAATTTTTCTTACTTTAATTTGTAGACTGTAAATATTTTTGAGCTAGCTGTATCATAATAGACCCATTATTTTGACTGTATCACATTAGCCCCAGTTGACCCTACGTTACTTCGCATGTGTTTCATGCTCGATTGCTTTTCTTAGCTAAAATTTAACAAGCTGTAAAGATAGCTTGTTAAACTTTTTTACTAGCTATCTAAAAAATTAGTTCATAGTAAACTTATTACAAAAAGATTTTTGACTTTGAAGGCTCCATTTTTAAATTTAATTTCAAAAAATTAATAACTTCTGACACTGTATAAAAATTCCTTAATAAAATTATAGCATACATTTAAATATGCGGATTTAACGCATAAATATATGGGCTGTAGATGTATTAAATTCAAAAGACGTTCAACTACCAATACATATTAATTAAGTACAGTTATTCGTGCTAAAAATATTCATTCCAGTCATGCAAAAATTTTTAATCCTCACCGACCAATCCAAATAATTCCCACGCGTTATTTAATTGAATTATTCGCGAATAAACGGTATATTTTAGTAAATTTGGATTTATGGTTTGCCATAGGCTATTATTAAATTATTTGTCAAAATATGAGATTTAAAATTGATCAGTCACGCATTATACAGTGCGTGTCAAAAGTACGCCTTCTTCAACTTGAAATTTGGAACACGTAAATAACATAACCCAAATATTTTTTGGTATATATTTAATTTGTTTAGGGGGCACAATGGAGGCAGGGAAGTAAGTGGGGAAAATGTTTTAAATGGAAAAGGGGGAGTGTGATACATTAGGAAACTTAAATAAAATGGCG
>OY294045.1:78403142-78526877 GCA_958510825.1 Brachypterus glaber | reverse complement strand
AATGTACAACGAAATGATTTGTATTGTTAATATTAAAGTTTCTAAGAGAAAATGATATTCTCTAATAAACAATGTCTACATAGTTCTTTCAATTTAGAAAAAATCTACATGAATTTAACTTTTCCGCAGTCAACATAGCTTTCTCTGGAGTATACTCGAGTAATAGAAATATAATTTTTATTCGATTTATTTTAAAAGCGACACTTTTTATTCATGTTTTGCGGGCGAAAAGTTCGACTTTGAGGCCCCTAGTATTTTTGTCCCGCTAACTAAAACTTGTTATTTTTAAGTTTTTTTTTTAATAATATGCTTAAACTGTCAGTCCTACCAATATCACTCTGTACGATGATTAGAAAATAGATTGATGGAATAATAAATTAATATTTTTATAATTTTGTTTAAAATTAAAAATTTCTGTCCTTACTAATTTTACGTCTAACCACCCGTTAGTGGTACTATGTGCTTGAGACAACACAAGTCTTCAACTTGCTACCATTCAAAGTCTCCAGATTAGGAGAGGTATGAGTAGTTGTCTACATCTAGAAATAGATGGCGCACAAGTCTACATTAATCTAATGGCTATATTCCTTTTGCGAGTAAAGTCTAAAAACGTTTTCTTAATCAGCGTGCAGAGTTGACTCTTGGTACTGAAGAGGGCCAGCAGCCCGAAACTGTCAGTCTACCAATATCACTCTGTACGATGATTAGAAAATAGATTGATGGAATAATAAATTTATAATATTTATAGAACGGTTTTGAAAGAATTATTATTTTCACAACAAACACATTTAACACAAATTAATCAAAACAGTAAGCTAATTTGAAAATGAAACCGCACACAAAAGAAACGATTCAATTGTTTTGATTGGATAGCAACTTGTTGATAATTAGACAGGTAATAAAAATATTTTTTGCAATTTAAAATTAAATATATTTTAATAATTTATTATAATTAGTAACAATCGAATAAAAAATATTGTATAATACACGGGCAAAAAGTAAAATTTTGATTTCGTAGGTTTACTCAATCGAAAATTTTAACTTTTCGCTCTTGTATTATTTTGTGTTGACGGAAAGAAGAGAGCGCGCATGATTCCTCCTCCTTTCGTTGGAGACTTGGTGTCATGTGCAGAACCATAGTAACTAAAAAACATATCAGTCAGTCCAGCAGTGCATTACAGTGGCTAGACTTAAAAAAATACTATAGTCCGTCCAATTATCCAAGATAGTAGTTTAAAATTCCCGCGATTTTTAAGCTACATCATTGGTTAAAAACTCGTACCGTAAAATATAAAATATTGTGACATTTTTTGTCTATGACAATGATTGACGGTCGTTAAAGCTAATAAAAAAAGAGAAAGTTAAATAAAAAAATGGTTATACTTAATGTTATTTTGTATGGTATTGAAAAAGGTACTTTTTTAGTTTATTCTTCATACACTCATACTAAATTAGCATATTCTACATATTGTACAAATGTAAATTATATTAAACACAAGGAAAACGTCAAATTTTTAGGTTACAATTACAACTTAAGGCCTGTCCAGAGGCTCGCATATCAACCATTATGTGATACGTGACGACACATCAAGCCAATTCTGGCATCGCATTCTTATGTACTATGCTTGTTATGCGAGTCTTTGGATAGGCCCTTTCCAGGAAAAAGTACCGACATCTGTTAAATTTTTGATACACTACGATTTATGCATAATTATGCTATATATGCGCTCTGTGGTGTAGAACGGGCCGCGTCCCTTACTATCTAGCATAACTGGACGGAGTATAATAAAAATTTACAAGATAAGTGAGATCTGTTCTGAATATATGCCTGATCCAATAAATCGGAAAAAAATTCTATCCAAGATATCTAGATATTTCTATTTAAAAGGGATGATTCTACATCACAAAATATGAAAAAGTAACACAGGAACATATGTCCGGAAATAAGTCCTAAGGGAGCTACGGCCCTTCGAAATAGACATGTTGAATGGGGAACAAAAAAAGCACCAATAAAATTTTAATGATGCAGGGCGATTCTTTATTTAAAACTAAGCAAAAAAGTGTTTTTCACCCAAACACCTAAATTTAATATTAAAGAAGTAATAACCCTTTACACGGAAAGAAATTAGTGGGCTCTGCGCTATACATTATAAGATATTTGGTAACAGTGGCAAATTATAGTGATTTAAGCTATAGATTATAAGGGACACAATAACTAATAATGTTAAAAATAAATTGGAAACGATTATATATATTACAGACACGATTATATTTATTACAGGCACTATTATAAATTTACAGAAATTTTATTATATTATAAAAATTATTAGCACGGACAATAATTAAATCTATTTAAGCTATAAATGCCATACTATTTGTTATATTTTATTATTCACTAAACAATTAAAGTATTTCATATAAATTTTTACACTGACTGCCATAATTGTAAGAGAAAGCCTTGTATTTATATAATAAGCGATTATAATTTGCTTGGTATGTGTGTTATAGCGCTCCTAGCTATAATTTTTTTTTTCCGTGTAAAAGTAATATTTTTGGTGGCAAATAATTTTACTTCCTCTTAGTTGCATTTTTTTTTGAAAACGGTTGCTCCTACAATGTTACACTATTTGACATTTTTTATGTATTTTTACTCAAGGAAACTTAATTTTTTTACTCCTCAAAATCCAAAAAAATACACAAATGTGTTAAGCCTAATACATTTTTCCATCTAGGGACAACTCTGGATAGATTTTAAAAAAAATTACAAACTAATTGCGTTAATAATAAATACAAAACATGCAAAACCTTGTCACTCTAAGTTAAAGGGTACCAGAGTTATTAATTAAAAATCTTACTTTTAGTACAATTTTAAAGGGTCGTAACTCTCTTAGGGTTCCGGACCTATGTTCCTATGCTGGTTTTTCATCTTTGTGATGTAGAATCATAACACGTTCGCTGCCGACGCACAGTGGTACCGAATGTAGCGATTGCGTTCAAAATTAATTTTCCGCTTTATTAGTAGAGATAGAACAGTGAATTTAATTTAATTTTGCAGAGAAATGTTTAAGTTTACGATGTAATTTTACTTATATTCAAGTCTACAGCCCCCCGCCCGCCAGGCAGGCCTCAGCATTGAATAGAGTAGGGGATGGACCCACCAGGTGGGTTTTCGGCAGCGAACGTGTTAATATATGCCATAAGACTACAAAAACCGTGTATAATGGATTCCAAATCAATATTTAGAGTAATAAACAGTAGTCGGTGAATTTCCAGTACTCGCATAGGCGCCGCGTCGACTCTAGCGTTGAGGCGAGGTTTTAAATATTTACATTCTTATTTCTTTTTATCTTGATTCCATTTAAACTAGTAAGGTGGGAAAAATAGTTATAGACAAATAAAAATTAAAAACTTTCGTATTCTTAAAAGATAAAAATCGAATGTCATTTTTTTCTTTGAAAAACACCGATATATATAAAGAACTTTCACTTTCGGGTTTAGACCGTGTTAATGGATTTTCACTTTCCGACGTTTCGTCTCTTACTACTAGAGACATCTTCAGGGATTAATCTGAAATCAGTTTCAGATTAATCCCTGAAGATGTCTCTAGTAGTAAGAGACGAAACGTCGGAAAGTGAAAATCCATTAACACGGTCTAAACCCGAAAGTGAAAGTTCTTTATATCTTAATGACCGTGAAAGCTTAAAATCTAAAATAACACCGATATATATATATATATACGTATGTGTAGTTAATATGTATAGTCAATATTGTTGTGGGTAACAAATTATTTGTCAAGTGTTTCGATTTATAAAAATTTACCTCATAATTGGCAAAATTATTCCGTATGCCTATGTTTCTGTGTTTATTTTCAACGTTGATGAGTCATAACTGAGTTTACGCCGAATACTGGTAATTAATTATGGATCTGTTAGCAAGGAAACTAATTGTATTATGTATTTTCTCTCGTTCTAATTATGTAAGTAATAATTAAAATAATTCTTGGTTTATAGAACTGCGTTTAAATTTATAAAGACAAAAATTTCCCAACGTTTCGCCATTTATTGAATTGGCATCTTCAGGGGATAAATACAACAAAAATATCAGTTAAAATACAAAAAATTAAATTAATGACATAGACAAGAAAAATAAAGGTAATAAATTAAAAATAAGGTAAGTTGAGGTGTTAAGGAAAAGTATTAAGTTTGAGATGGGGAAGTGTAAGGCGTAAGTTAAAATGTACAATTTTTAACTAGGTGGCGTATATGAAATTCTTTAGATGAAAGAAAACAAATATGCCCATACACTTATGCATGAAAATATCTATCTTGTAAGCCAATAATATTCTTCATACCCGCCACTTAGTCAAATATGCTTTTTATTTAATGATGTGTTATATTTTGTGTAGGTTTTGTGTATTTTAATTATTAATTGTATGTTTTTTTTTTTAAATAATGGATTGCTCCAGGAAAAAGGTAAAGTTTATTGTATCATATAAGATATAGGAATTAATAAATAAATGCACTTTTTATCCACTTGTACATCGTACATTTAGACAATTTGTGACACATGTTTGTGTCAATGTTTGGCATTACTAGTAGAATTTATATGCCCAGTTAAATGCAAATTCATCTGGGT
Source organism: Brachypterus glaber (assembly GCA_958510825.1). Lineage (NCBI taxonomy): Eukaryota > Metazoa > Arthropoda > Insecta > Coleoptera > Kateretidae > Brachypterus > Brachypterus glaber. The sequence continues at coordinate 78,522,242 of OY294045.1, read as the reverse complement.
ATAAGATTTACCCACTATAGTTACTACTATAATAGTAGTAGCAGCGTATGATGTTTATTTCCATGTTAGCGAATTAACGGTACCTCTTTCATTTCAAACATTTGGTTTCACACTTACAATAGCAACAAAAATACCGACCTGCTAACTGGAAATAAATGTGTACTACGGAAAACTATTTCTGATCGCCTCGGGACCAAATTACCAGAACACACCTTTTGTATAAATTATTTACCGAAGAAGCAGCAGCGGTAAAATAAGGACTACTTATAGGTAATTATTAAGAATAATAATAGTACCCACTAAGCAAAATAACCTTTTCCTACGATCCTTTGAAAATGACATTTAGCACACTCTTTTGTTCTTTAGAAAACGCCTCATATCGCACTCGTTTGATATTTTTATATCACACTCGTGTGATATTTATGTATGGAGGTTTGCCTAATTTTATTTAGATATTAACCTCGTAGATTCTACGATTCACCTTGTTTTATAAACCATTTTCCACCTTTTACCACAGCCTTTTATATCTTTTAAGTGTTTTAATCCAAATATTTCTGTTTTTCATGTCAAAAATAGAAACTATAGTTATAACGTTACTATTTTGACCATTACTGTCTAGTCTAGACAGTCTAGATCTTATAAAAATTACTTAATTTTTTATTTAGTTACCTTACATTACATAAAAAAAACATCAAAATACACAGTAGTTTTCTTATGAAATGTAAAACAGTACAATTTTAGTGTCTTATATGGCAGCATAGTAATATAATTTAATAAGCAAACTCAAGTTTGCATTTATTTAGCAATAAGCAACCCATTAAACAGCTATGTAGTGTATTAAATATAAAACCAAGAAAACTAAAGCTAAATGAAATTCATATTTCCTCTTAAAATTTGTATGCTATTTATAATTATTTTGAGCTTTGCTTTTCTTAAAACATAATAAAAATTAGAAAATTTTAAAATAAGAAACTAAGGACTAAAGTCGCTTACTCGTTACGAAAACTACTATACGAGAAGCTTACCGCAAGCTTTCTTTGGAGTGAGTAAGTTAGGAAGAAAGCTTACAGTAAGCTTGTATAGACCTTGTAAAAGACTTTCTAAAGCTTGCGTCTGTAAGTTTCGTAAGGTTCAGGCAAGCTTAAGGTAATTTTTAGAGTAAGCTTAAAGAAGGTTATCATAAGCTTATTTAAAATTTAATAAACAGATTATTGTAATGTTCAGGCAAGCTTGAGATAATCTTTGGAGTATACCAGAAGGTTATCATAAGCTTATTTAAAGTTTTATAAACAGGTTACAAAAAAATGAACAGTCGTTGTTTCATAGTTTTTTAATAGTTTGGGTCTAATAATTTATATATCTCTCCAATTAATAGTGATTTATGGCATGAAAAAGGAAACTAGGATTTTGGCCATACGTAAGGTTTAGGAAAGCTGGAGAGAATGTCGAAATAAGAAAAAATAAATAAAATGACGGAAATATTGATGACTAAAAGAAAAAAAAAAGGTATCACCTCGCTTTCTACCTGACGAAAATTTAAAAAAAATTATATGTATCTGCGAAAATTTTGATGACAAAAAAATCTCGCCTCTAAAAAGCTTTGTCCCTGGCGAAAAAAATTCATACTAAACACAAAAAGCTTTACCCCCTGACGCAAGTTTTGATTGATGGCTACAAAAAAATTTATGCCGAATTGAAAAACTTTGGGAGGTGTCACACCCCCCTTATGTTCGGCCTGGGTGTACTTTCATAATTATATGGAAATTCCCATGACTTAAGTTTTCTATAAGCTTATTATCTAGAATTTAAAGTTAAAATGAAAGCTTTCTTAAAGCTTCTTTTACAAACGTTTTTAAGAGGTTACAAATGTGAGCTTACAGCAACGTTTCATAAGTAACCTTTCTGAAAGTTTATATTAAAGCTTTCTTAAAGCTTTAATTTGAAACCTTGCGTAAGTTAAGAATATAAAGCTTGACGTAACCTTTTTTTACAAACGTTTTTAAAAGCTTGCAAATGTAAGCTTACAGCAACGTTGGCAAGGTTGCATGCTCAGTTGGTACTTATGGCGTTTGTCAAGTTATTTCTTTAAGTGATAAAAGAATACAAACCTCAAATTCCTAATTTCTGTTAAAAAAAAGTTAAATAAAAATTAAATAAAATCGCCAATAAAAAAATCATCATCATCATAAATATTAATTACAAATTATGGTGTTTTTATTTAGGCGAGTAACACTACATATAATACTGTATATTTAAGTATAACAATAATAATAGTAATATCTATTCCTCTATAGTATAAAAAAGTGTAATTGAAATCAAGTCGATGACTGCTTCACCTTGAATATAAAACTTTTTCAGTTTTGATTTTGATTATGTACATCAAATAATATTTCGAAAGATAAAAGGGGAAATAAATGGGTAACTAGGTTTGGACTTTTTATTAAAGGTAAAGAAAACATATACAGTATGTCCAGTAAATGATGATATTAATTTTAAGGGTTGATTCTACATAAGCAAATATGAAAAAAAGTTCATATAATGTCTAAAAATGCGTCGTAAGGGACTAAGCCCATTTGAAAGTGATTAAAAATTGGGTTTTTATTTAATAACTCAGGAACGCTTTGAGATATAGCAACGAGGTTTTGCACGTGAACTAATATTAATAAGGCCCATCTTCGTATGTTATTTTCATTTACTTATTTTATCCAGGGGATGTGTAAAACGGGGGGCCTTATTAGTTTTTTATCCCAAACTTTTATCTGTGTATTTGTAATTTTATTTTTGGTGTATGATTCCTCAGGTCAAAATACATAAAAAAGGTACTCTTGTTCTAATACTGTAGGATTTCCAAAGTCCAAACCGTTTTCAAGAAAAATTAATTTGAAGTTATAATTTCACGGATGGAGGACGAAAAATTAAGTACTAATATGTTTAAAACCAAAATTTCAATGATTCAAGGTTATTCTCTATCAAAAACTAAGAAAAAAAGTTTCTATTTATGTAGGTCGAAAAATCGCTTTTAAAGCTACTATGGCCCTTTAAAAATGGTACATTTTTAGGAGCCCAGAGCTCCCTTAGGATTAATTTTTGGAAGTACCTGTATATAAGGCTTTTTTCTTAGTTTTTGATTTATATTCACCTTGCATCATTGAAATTTAGGTTTTCAACATTTTAGTACTTAATTTTTCGTCCTCGAACCGTGAAATTTCACCTTTAAATTAATTTTTCTCAAAAACGGTTAATCCTACAGTATTAGAACAAGAGTACCTTTTTTATGTATTTTGGCCCAAGGAATCATATTCTAAAAATAAAATTACAAAAAAATAACACAGAAAAAAGTTTGTGACAAAAAACTAATAAGGCCCCCCAATTTCGCACACCCCTGTTTAAAATAAGTACATGAAGATAGCATACGAAAATGGGCCTTATTAAGGTTAGTTTATATTCAAAACCTCGTTGCTGTACCTTAAAGCGTTATTAAATAAAAATCAATTTTTTTAGCCACTTTTAAATTTGAAAAGGTAGCTCCCTTACGACGCATTTTTAGAAATATGTTTATAGGAACTTGTTTTCATATTTTCCTATGTAGAATCACCCCTTAAAATTAATGACATAATTTACTGGATATCCTATATAGTAATATTTATGTTAAAGCATCTATAGATTATAATGGATATGTTTTGTTACCCAAAATCTGAATAATCAATCCCTAAAAACAGCACGCTAAGTCATAGCCAACACCGCACCTAGTTAGAATAGAAATAGAAATACAGATAACATTTATTCGATCCATCCCAAGACCTAGATCCAATTTCAAGAGTAGGAACTGGCAGAGTTTATCGGAGAAACTTAATATGGATTCCTCTGTGAGCTAAAACTACAACAGATTTGTTGTGTTAACGACAACTAAGAAATTTAACCCAAGAGGTTTTCGCATTCTAATTGTAATACCTTCTTAGCATTTGGCAGTAGTGATATAGCTGATGAACTCCAAAAAATTTAGATAAAAATGGACTGAAACAACAGAATTCTTAGAATTCGAGTAGGGAAGCCTGTAGCTTACTGAAGAAACTAGATGGAAGTAATTCTATAACCGGCAAAAAACTATTGGGTATTTGGCATCACACTAGATAAAATTATCTCCTATAATAAACAACTGGAGGTTACTTCGTTAAAAAATTGAACCTGTAACAGAATCTCTAAAAAACGGTGTGGTTCTACATGGGGGCTCGGCAAATATGCTTTAATATTATACTTGGATTATTCTATTTGGCAGCAGAGTATTGTTCACCAGTAGTATTCATACCAAAAGTCGATGCCCAGTTAAATGCTGCCATGAAAACCATCACAGGGTGCGTTAAAATTTAATCTACCCCACTTTATTGGTTGCCAACGCTAAGCAATATAGCTCTTGCGTAGAAAATATGGCCCTAAAAGAGTACAAAAAAAACATAGATGACCCCCTTTTCCCAATTCACGATAGGCCATTGTCGATGGCCTTCCAGCGGGCTAGACTTAAATAGTTCGGGCGACCCACAGTATTTTTAGCTAGTGTCTATGTTCACAATTAAAGATTCGAACTTCCACTTATGGAAAACTCGAATTCACACAGAGCATGGTGTAATACACCATTGTATGTGCAGATAATCTTCACAAGTAACTGCTATAACCTACTAGTACCGGTCAGCATTTTTTTATCCTTCACCAGGTACACTGCTAAAAAAGGTAATTTAGTATTATTTGGATATGGCCAATTAAATTATTTGGTTGTGAGTAATAAATATTATTTGAGTCAAATAAATATTTAATTCATGTAAATAAATGTTTCTACTTCAAAATCATTTATTAATGGTAACAAAATAAATAAAATTTTGGGAGTTGCGTTCCGTACGCGGAACCGGCAACAAGTCTACGGCGCGATTGGTAACTTATTTAACGGTGTTTAGTCACAGCCAGACTATTGTATGTTAAAATGTGATTGTTAAGAAAATATTTACACTGCGAAACCGTTCTACATATTTAAATTGAATATTTGATGTTTGTGATGTACTTTTGTGGGTTTACCACGTTTTTTTTGTAAGGTTATGTTAATAAGAAATTATATTTAGTTGAAACGATTAGAGAAACTCGCTTCAAGTCTCTAATACTTGTACCTGGTCAATAAGAACGAGAGTTCAAGACCATTAAGTACTTTTGGGTCACTTTAATTTAGTGTCCAAAAGGACATTTTGAAAAAGAAGAAGAAGAATAAATAAAATTTAGAATATCCCCAAATACCTTCCAACTACAAAAACTTGCGATAGGCGTGGAATACCTGTTAAAAATTATAATTCCAACCATTAGAAATAATAATAGAGAATTGAAGCCCACCTGGGCCCATAAAAACGTAAAATCAAGCTGTAAAAAACAATCAATCCAAAATATATCATTCAAAGTAACCGTATTTAATTTCTTTTGACATGCCAATTATATCTTACAGTGATTATAGCCTTGAGCTTTTAATTTATTTAAGATGTATATTATATTATACTGTAAACTGTATCTAATAATATTGAATATGCATGGATCTTTGAAGTTAGATAGCAAATGGTTTAGATCAATAACTTATTTTATATTATATATAAAGCAGGATAATAAAAAATCAAGTTTCTGATAACCCTGGTGGAATTAAAACCGGAAAAAGGACCATACGTACCAGATACTGGCCATCCTCATTTTTACAGTCCATAAGGATAAGGGATAAGTTTTCCATTGTATCTTGTCGTCAAAATTATTGGAGAGCCCCTAGCATAAACTTTGAAGCATGTTTGAGGTTCTTCATGAATCTGTAGTATATTAATAAATGAATGGACCAGTTGGGTACGAAAGCTGATATTTTATATACTAATAATTATTATTAAATATAACATTATAATTTTAATAATTTATAATAATTTGGCTAAAATACAATGTTAGAGAATGCACCTCGATCTCTGTTGAGGTTCCTATATGTGAACGATACAAGGGTGAATGGGTAAAGGGGCTCTTAAGACATTGTATATTGAGTTTATTCCCACTAACAAAAATTAACCATCTTTCCTTTAACAGTTGGTAGAGCGCCAGGCCGGAAACCGTGGGGACTCTGGTTCGAATCCAGACTGAGACCTGACTTTTTTTTCTAATTTTCTCTTCTGTCCGATATGCCACTAATATGTTCTTTCATAATTTATTACGGACATCAAAAAAACTTCTTATATTATAATTTTATGTTTTATTTATTTTTCCTAATTTATTATATTAAAGACGGGGCCAAAGGGTAATCAGGCACAGGAACTACTTTACAAATATTTAAGCGAAAAAGAACTATCCTTTAATATACACCGTATACATTGCAGGCTACAATTTGCGGCGGAACCCTACTAGCATACATTGTGTGTATGCTTGACCGATTTGTTTTTTAAAATCAGTAATACTCAATAATAACATAGGCACACTAAAAAAAGGTCTTGTCCACCATACGTGACAAATATTTCTATACGTTTTTGGGGTCGCTGATCCGAACCCGGGGTTGGTTTGACCCGGTCAGATCGCATTTCGTTCCTAAACTCAAAAAAGTCATGAAAAGTGTTTTAACTTTCATTACTTTTGTAAGGTTAGGAACGAAATTCGATCTGACCGAGTCAAACCAACTCCGGATTCAGCGACCCCCAAAACGTATAGAAATGTTTGTCTCGTCTGGTGGATAAGACATTTTTTTTTTCGTGTGCCTGTGTAATTAAGTATCTTATAGACTATTATAGTTAATATCTAGTATATCTATCTTACTACTTAACATTTAATGCTCAATTTGCAGTAGTTTATATAAATTATTGAACATTATTTGCTAAACTTTTAGTCCATTGGTTGCACTGATCACGGTGGGCAGGAACAAACTTTTAGGTCAACGTCTTCCAACTTTGATTTTGTATAAACTTTTCTTTTTTGACGAATCTATCAATTTAAATCTAAAAATAAAAAAAATCGTTGTGTTAATTTTTGTTCTATATTATATTTATGCCAAAGCCAATAAAGTAAACCATTCCTGAGTTATGAAGTGAGAACTATTCTTAAAATTACCTCTTAAAAGGGCCAAGCTCCCTTAGAAAGTAGTTTAACACAAAAGTCTAACAAAACTTGTTTTCTTATTTTTTGACATAAAATAACTATATCATCTAAATTATATTTTTAATATCTCGTATTTTTGCACTATTGCACAAAAACAAAGGAACCGAAAAAAGAAAAAGTTTATAACAAAAATTCAGAGTTGGCAAGAGGTTAAAAGTTTGTTTTGGCCCACCGTGTAATGTTAAGGTAATTTCACTCTATTTAGGAGAAAGTTTACAGTATACAGTTTAAGTAGGTCCGATTTTATTTTTACTATACAATAATTTAATATAGATATCCTTATCCTGTTTTTCTTTTCCTTATTCTACAAACACCACTTTCCACTTATATAATCGTACTATTAAAACAATCCGTAAAAATATGTAATGCTTAGCATTCCAGAGTATACTTTTCACAGTGGATAGTATATTGTGTTTTCCTTCTTACTTGCGCGCTTTCTTTCTTTTTTTTATTTTTCTCGGTCAGCGCGTTTAAAAGTTAGTAAAATATGACCTTAAACTGTCATTGGTCTTGATTTAAGGGGCACCCATACCGAATGTCATGTTTCTAGGTCGAGGCATTTAAAAGTTAGCAAAATATAACCTTGTACTGTTATTTTGGCAGGGGCGTAATATAACCTTGAACTTCCATTCTGGCAGGAGCGTCCATTCGTCTTGATCCATACCAAACTTCATGTTCCTAAGTCGGGGAATATTTTAGATTTTAAGCTTTCACGAAAGTGAAAATCCATTAACACGGTCTAAACCCGAAAGTGAAAGTTCTTTATATAGATGAATATTTCTTTAAATTAACGTAATGTTAATCAGACTTTTTCTTTTATTTCCTTTATTTTTTAAAAAAGTTGCGAACCATATTTTTAAAGTGATAGTTTTCGAAAGTAATAGTTATTTTTCTTGCAGAACTTAATTTTTCCTAAAAAAGTTATATCGATCAGATATTCCGTTTTTGAGTTATCTTGCGCACAAAAAACGTGACATACGGACATACAGACGGATTGTTTGAAAGTTATTTAGAATTCGTTAAAAAATCATTTCTATACAAAAATGTTTGGTATAGGGTAATTTTTGTAGAATTTGGATTTTGAAAACCATCGCGATGCATCGTATAATGCTCTTCAAGCACTGCGTGCTTTAAAGAGTATATAAACAGAATTCATGAATAAATCAGCTTTTATTTCTTCAGATGTACCTTTCAATCTTATATTATGATAACATTATAACTCGATTCTAAATTATTAGAATTTTTCTGGTGTTTATTATATTATTTTTCTTTTAATTAAATACACACATTTACAGCGCATTTTATTATTATGTAAATTTATCTTAGAACTGTAAAACCGTTGTTGGGAATCTAAACCCAAGATAGTTCATGAAATTTAGGTAGACTATTTGAATCACACTGAGAAAATAATCGGATCCTATTTTGCTTTCCCATTTTGAAAATTTTCAAAATGTCGGAAAGCCTTGTATTTGTGCAAAAATTTTCAATTTTTATTTTGTGCTTTATGACGTTTTATGTCGATATAAATCAATTTCAAGCAAAAAAAATGTCAGTCGATCGGCTGTCCGGGAAATTTTGTGTACACGATAACTTAAGAACGCTTTAAGAGAGACTTAAAATTTGGCATAAAGGTATGTTACATTTTTCCCTGTGGGGGTGAGGGGGTAAATATTTTTAAATATTTTCAACATTTTCTTTAAAATTGCTACACAGGGGTTTTTGGGGTCGACGAATATGCACCTGATAATAATTTGTGGGGGGTAGTTTTTGTGAAAATTGGTATATTGGGGTTTTTAAGGTTGCTGAAAGAGAATCTGATAATAAAAAAATTCCACCCCTAAGAGGCGTGAAAATTGGTATATTTTTAAGGTTGCTAAAAGTGAATCTGATAATAAAAAATCAATTTTACGCGCGGATGTGAAAAATGAGAAAGCTCCTTTTCTGGGCAGTGTATTTTACTTTTCTCTCTATTATTACTAATCAATTTTTTATTATTATTTACCGATTGTTATTTTACTGAATACTGTAACATACTGTAAAGTAGATCAGTTACACAATTTAAGGAATTGCTTACCAGAAATGTGATATACTTTACCAAATGTTACAGTAATTTTTACTACAACAAAAAGTACGTTGTGTTGTGTTAATAGTTATTCACTGATAGAAATGTTGTTGTAATATAGGCGCCAACCATATCTTGTAATACGTTATAATATAAATATGTTTACGATACGACAAATAGTTGTAAAATTAAGAGGTAAACAACATCAAATTGTAATAAATACAACAACAAATATTATCTTAGATCATAGTACTATTATAGTATTATACTATAGTACAATTTGTGGTTGGCGCGTATAATAACACCTTGTTGTATTAATAACGATATAATTTTATCAGTGTTGTAAAGAATACTTACATTGTATATTTAATATCACAAGTAAAGCATTAAATACCAACTGTCGTGATATAATTTAAAAATAGGTATTTACAAATAACATTCAGTATTAAAACTACAATGACATTTTCTGAGTGCAAAGTTTAAACTGAGATTATCTCGACTAAACTGATGGCCGCCAATTAAACGCCCTAAAATTTATAACTTAAAATACGCTTTAATTTTATCTGTTTTAAATAATGGAAGCACATATTTCTAGAGTATTCAAGTTAAAATTTTGTTTTCCAATATACAGGGCGGGACTAACCTACCTTCCGCCGGACCAAAATACAATTTAAATTGATAATTCTAATAATCAGAAGTATGTAATCAAAAAAATAGTGGGGCCAGTACGCATAAGGTCCACACAACAACAGGTCCAACAATTTTGTTACAAAAAAAAAACACCAAACAGGCGCAAAACCAACGTGAACCAACGCACCCCATTAAAAAAAAACACCAAACCAACATAAAAACCAAGCCAAACCAACATCCCTATTAAAAACCTTCTAAATGAAAAGTGACATGAAAATTTAGAAAAAATAAAACCTTGAGGATATCCAAAATAATGAAAGAGCAATTGGCATTTTTGTTGTATGTTTTATTAGTTTAAAACCGAATGTTCGACCAACATTCAAATTTTTAATTGAAATGCAAGTACTCTCAGAAGAAGGTACTTTTTACACGGCAGATTTTTAGGAAAAAGTTCAACGGCCGGTTTGGAATCAAAGATGATGGCCGCAGGCCTTAGTGTAAAAACCTGTTTTATAGCCATCATAGATGAAACGACGTCATGTCCGGCAACTTTTCTAGATTAACATCTGAAGATATATGTAATAACAGTCAATAGATTGATTTTATTAGTTAAAATGGACAAAACAATATTTTGTATGTACAAATAAACGTGTTCAGGTTCCCTAGAAACCTCTTGGTCTCGCTAAGCTTTAAGCTTTAAAGCTATTCATAGATAAAAAGTTTAATTAAAAAAAGAAAACACCCGACTGATTAGGGGCTGTCCATATATTACGTAACGCAATTTTTCAAAAAAGTGTAAAACAAGAATAATGAAAAATTAAATTATAACCGTCGCAGTCGGAGGCCTCTTCTGCCTTTATATTATTAATACATTTGTATATTTGTATTGAATTTTAAGATTTTTATCATTATTATGATATTTAGGACTGGCGTCCGACTGCGACGGTTACTGTATAATTTAATTTTTCATTATTTTTGTTTTATACCCTTTAATCAGTCGGGTGTTTTTTTAATTAAATTATTTATTTTAAACTTTTTAAACGTTGCTTTTTTGGTAAATAAACCGTTTATAAACAGTTTTATTTTACGCTGATAAATACAGCTAATATAGTCGAAACATGTACAAATACAGCTATAACTATAATGGGACCAAGTCGCATCTCTCGATACCTTTTTTATAGAAATTGAACGAGTTTTTTATTTTTGCTCTTTATAAAACACTAATAATAGCAGCCCAAATATACGAAACATGGACTTTTATATAACCCATGTCACCCGCGGTATCAAGACAAATAGTTTGTACCTCAATTGTCAAATTCGGATAAGGCGTTTAGGCTGTAGAGCAAATTCCTTATTTAGTGCTGATGATAAAACGAATAAGTCGAATATAGTCGAAACGTGGTCAAATACATCTTTATGTTAATAACTACTTTTATTCATTTATTCAAAACGCATCGTTTGATACCTCATTTAATTTAAAAAGTTTTTAATTTTTTCTCTTTATAAATCCCTGATGATGACAGGTCAAATAGGCGTAACCTGGATATTTATATAGCTTATGTCACCCGCGGCATAAAGACTAATCGTTTGACACCTCAATTGTCAAATTCGGATTAGGCGTTTAGGCTGTAGACCAAATTTCTTATTTTATGCTGGTGATAAAAGGAATAAATCGAATATAGTCGAAACGTGGGCAAATATATCTTTAAGTATAATAACTACTTTTATTCATTTATTCAAAATGCATCGTTTGATACCTCATTTATAAAAATCGGATGAGTTTTGAAATTTTTCTCTTTATAAATACCTTATGATGACAGGCTAAATAGACGAAACATGGATTTTAATATAGCTTATGTCATATCAAGACGAATTGTTTGACACCTCAGTTGTCAAATTCGGTCAAGGCGTTTAGGCTGTAGAGTAGTACAAACATAAATATATACATAAACGTAAAAAATATAAAATAAAAAATAGCGCCTTTTTTTGCACCAAATATGTAAAATGGTGAAATTATTTTTACTTCCCCGAGGAAAAATATGTATTTTTTTACAAAAAACTAGGTTGTCGGTCTGTAATAATGAATTTAAATTTGGACCATTTTAGAAATAATGGTTTAAAACCTATAGTTTCAAAAAAATTTCTTTTTTCAAAAAAAAAACTTTTTTGATCAGCTTTATCAAAAAAATGCAAATCCAAATCCGTTGCGGAAAAGTGTGATAAATGTGCCTTGTGCATCTGCGATAAACTTGCACATGCGCACTATTATTGTTGTTTCTGACAAGTATTTTTTAACCTTACTTTTATTTGTCAAATAAAAATTGTAAAAAATGCAACAAAAAACAATAAAAATCTACAAAGAAACGTAGAAATAGTTTTTTTTATTATTTTATAAGAATTTTTAGAGGATTGTTTGAATTTCGGGATTGACTTTGACTTTGACAGGGATTGACACTTTTCTCTTCATAAAGCAACAATACAGGTCATGTTTAAAGTTATAAACAAATGCAGCAAAAAAACAATTTAAACACAGTAGAAGTCGAAAAATGAACAGAAACAAACGAAGATCTGACAGTACTGACAGTATAAACAAACTACTAATAATTCGTCACCCCAGTATTTTTTGCCATATCTCTATTTTCGGACATTTTGAGATTTTTAGTGGGGGATTTTTGGAGATACGACAAATGAATACTGGGGTGACGAATTTTTTTACGACCGACAGTATTTCACAGCTGACAGAGATGCGTACTGCGCAAGGTCAGATATATGCGTTACGTCATTTCGCTGCCCCGTTCTGTCACAAAATAATCTTGCGCAGGCTGGACTTTTAGTCCTCTTTTCTTCTCTATGGTTTTACGTTCTTATGCAAGCTTCTGAATAGGCCTTGAATCAGCTGATTTATACTCTTTGGCATTTGATATTTAAGCGCTATTGCCAATATTACCTACAACAGAAATTGAGAAACAGATTGACTGATTTTTTAATATACACTAACGTGTTTAATAGCTTGGTGGAAAATCGCAAATGAAAACATTTCCATGTACAAAGTACAAATTCAAATACGGCATTTCCGTTTAAGCCGGCAGTATAATGTGGTTTTACTACATGCTATTTTCAATTATTTATCTATACTATTCATGCATATATGTATTAGCTAAGCATACAATAAGGAAAATAGAGATTGTATGCTTTGATGGAAATCAATAAACTTAACGTTTCCTCGTACATGTTGCATGAAAGAGATCTCACGATGCAAATATTTCATTTCATGTAAAAAGCGTCGTAACTTGAATTATTAAAGTAGATAAAACGTTGCAAGCACCCTGTCAAAACATCGGCACTATTGTACACTAGAGCCATCTAGTTTGCAAATTTCAAACTAGGTGTTTTGTTTGATTTTAAATTCTGTATCTTTAAAACATTATATTCTAGCAAAAAACTGTATATAACATTTTTTATAGGGCTTAAAAAGAGCTTTTATTTAAGATATATTTTTTTAAAATCGGGTTATAAATATGTGAGATAGCTAAAAAAACCTTTTACTGCTTTAAACGCCAATATCTCGAAAACAATGCGTTGTTTATTTTTTGACCAATTTAAAATTATTTTTTATATAAGTGCTAAATTAACCAAATACAATAATAATTGCCTTAATTATAAACAAAAATCGCTAAAAATAGGAGTTTTACCCTATTTTTAACCCCTTACCCCCAATCGTTTACCCCTAAAATCTAATCAGCTCTTCGGAACAATATGCAAAAAACCGCAAGTCGATATCTCATGTAGAAATGGAGTTAGAGAGTTTACACCCAGACAGACAGACAGACAGACGGACGCAAAAATTTTTTTTACTGATTTCGAATGGTCTAAAACGTCAAGAAATGTGAAAAAAAACGTGGTCAAAGATTTTGACTTTTCGGCGAAGATTTCAATACATCAGAACTCTTAGTGCCGATGTAATATTTTTATCCAATACATCAATATAAAACCCTAAATTACTGTCATCAATTTACCTAAGAAAATTGACATTTTATTAATTGTTTATAAATTGTCTCACGTCTCCCCTAGCAACGTGTGGTAGTATTTTTACCCCACTCTTTTGGCAGTTTTTGTACAAAATACTTTTTAGAGACTGGGTTGTGTGGGTTTATCCCGGGTTCCCATTTAATTGATCTTACGAGCCAAACAGCTGGAATAACAATAACAACGTCGAAATTTTAAAATCCATGAAATTGCAATCATAACCTCAAAATTGAAATTTCTCGAATTGTCAAAAATTTTATACTCGCGTTCGTATTTTTCTTTTGATTTGGGTGATACAGTAATAAAAATAGCCACTTTTGCTTCTTCCAAAATGTCCTCAGGGACAAAAACACTATTTTCATCCTTAAAGTCCAATTTTAATTTGAAAACGACGCCACGCGGTAAAATAAATCTTGATTTTAAACTGTCAAACTTCCAATTGTTTTTTTTTGTACCGTGTAATATGAAATAAAACATTGTGTGTACCAAAAAAAAGCATTATTAAAAATCGCATTTTCCTATGATTACAAATGTATTGGATAAAATTTTGTATGGCACACTTGGTTAAATAGATATTGTCCACTCAAGAATATTGTCGTGGACAATATCTTACTTTACCCACTAATACCATAATAGTATATTAAAATACTAGTTTCATAACATACGTTTTTAGCGCACGAGTACAAGTTTAGAAAACGAGCCGCTTGCGGTGAGTTTTCTAAAGTACTAGTGCGCTAAAAACGTGTGCCTTATACAATTTTTTCTATTTTGCTCTAAAATTTTAAAAAACTTAGATTTAAATTGATGACTGATTTAGGGATTTTTGTTTCGAATTGGCATTACAGTTATCGCCATGTTTGTAAATTAGTATATAAAAGTACTAGTTTCATAACATACGTTTTTAGCGCACGAGTACAAGTTTAGAAAACGACCCGTTTGCGGTGAGTTTTCTAAAGTACTAGTGCGCTAAAAACGTGTTATGAAACAAGTGCTTTATACAATTTTTTCTATTTTGCTCTAAAAATTAAAAAACTTACATTTAAATTGATGACTGATTTAGGGATTTTTGTTTTGGGTTGGCATTACAGTTTAAACTATGTTTAAAATTCTAAGAACAAATGATATTTTGATATATTTTACAGTCATCTCTTCTTTTTTCACTGCAATTGACCAATCTACAATTTTAACACGGTAAAAAATAACCCATACACAAATTTTTGTAAAAACTTAAACTTTAAATCGACATTGACATTTGCACGCAAAACGTCAAGAAATAGGTCTTTGTATGTTGCCAACCCAACAGAATAAAAAGTAGAGACCTCTTATGGGCCTATAAGAACACGCAAAATGCGTGTGATTATGAGCTTATAAGAGTCGCAAAATAGAAAAATAACTATTACCTAATGCTTCATAATAAATCCCGGTTTTTTTACCATAATACATAAGTAAACTGACTGTTTATCTTTTGCTATTACATTACCCTGCGTTGCTACGGGCAACATTTCTAACTTACTCATTTAGACAAAAACAATTAAAAAAGCTACCAAAATACAGATCTGTACAGAAATTTTAAACTATAACGTTTCAATGTTTGTTATAAGATCTATTAAATAATACATGTTCAGCAGAATAAACAGGCGAATAAAATATTGTACGGTACACGTGGATTAAATGATATTACTCAGAAATTAACCCACTCAGCCTTGCCTTCCGAGTCTTATCTCACTTATACCGATTTTTCTAAGTACTTGTACTTGTAAAGTCATCTTGGGATAGACGAAATAGAGGAAACAATAATATAATATAAAAAAAAAACAAGTTTTTAAAGTTAAAACCCTTCTATTATTTAAATGCATAACTAAAAAGTGGAAAAAGATATTTACATAAATTTTCAAAAACTAGATTTTTAAAAGAAAGGTTTTGGAATTTTTGATCGTTTAAGTAGTAGTAGTAGTAGTAGTAAAAGGTGGGTAGGCTCCGACGCCTGACAAGTAGGCCCAATGGCCCTTTTTGTCTGCCCCAAGATTACCTACCCAACCTGCTGCCTATCCTCCCTCTTCCTGAATCTGCCAGACCTTCTGATGAAGTTCATAACATCTGACCAGGCTAGTAGGCTCATCTCTTCCTTCGCTAGTGTTACCACTGCGAAGACGTCTTGTCTGAGCCTGCCCAGAGCCTCACACTCCCCTATGAAGTGGTAGGTTTGGACTTTTTGGTTTGGTTTCCTCGTCCATCCCACACCCAGGGCAGGTCGGATCGTTTACCGTCCGCATGAGGCTTAGGTGTCGCATAAGCCCACAGTGGCCCGTAAGGACCCCTATAAGGAGGCTTATGGTTGCTCGGCCCCTTCCTAGTAGCCAGACCGACCTAGCTTTGCTTGGCCTGGTCAGGAATTCCTTTGCCTGCCTGCAACCGCTAAGCTCGGTCCAGTGTTCTTTAAGCTGACTTTCCACCCAAGCGTTGAGGGCAGTCTTCACTTGTTTCCTTGTGATACCGAGAATTGGTTCAGGACCCAGGCAGGGCTTTCCGGCACCCAGTCTGGCGAGTTCATCCGCCCTCTCGTTGCCTGGAATGCCGCAGTGACCTGGTACCCACACAAGGTGAACTCTTTTTGTTCTTGCTAGCTCATCCAGCTCTCCAGCGCACTCCTGCACCAGAGCGGATCTTGTTGCGGGTGCGCTAAGAGCTTTTAAAGCTGCCTGGCTATCCGAGCAGAAGTATACATCTGTCTCGTTGCCTGAACGTACTGCCTCACACCTTGCCGCCTCCTGTATAGCGAAGACCTCCGCTTGGAAGACTGTGGGGTACATTCCTAGCGAAAAGCTTTCCTGTACCTCCCTGTCCTCAATGCAGAATCCTGTTCCCGATGTCTGTGTGCTTGCCATACGGGAACCGTCTGTATAGCACACCACGGATGTCGGGGCGAAAGCAACCTGCTTTCTCTCCCACTGTTCCTTACTGGGAATTGTGAGAGTGAATTTCTTGTTATATTGTTGTTGATCGTTTAAAGAACGTTTCCAAAACCCTTCTTTTAAAAAACTAGTTTTTTAAAATTTATGTAAATATCTTGTTTTGTACTTTTTAGTTATACATTTAAATAATGAAGGGTTTTAACTTTAAAAACTTGTTTTTTATATTATTTTATTTTCAAGGTTTTTATTTATCTTTTAATCATATGAAAGTAACCCTTACTGTATGAAACAGAGATTTTATACAAAATTGTATTGTGTGCGTGTGCGTAAAACACAGAGGGGGTTCATTTAGCCGTATAGGGGGGGAGGTATTCCATATAAAATTGTATTTACAGGAGATAAGCAACGTTTAGTGATTTTCATATCTCTAAGTTTATTCTAAGTGGGAAAACAGAGAGGGCCCGCCAGAGAACTTAGCCTCATGGGAGGTGATGGGGGGTTTACAGAGGTTTTTAATTTATAGTAAAATTTTAATATCACGGGATGAGTACTTAACCCAATTTTAAATTAATTCACGTGGGTAAGAAAAAGGTTTTTGATATTTTAGGGGTGGGGGTTTGGGGGGTAAATTATATATAAAATGGTATTGTAAGGCGAGATAAGTATGGATACCAAATTTTAGCTCTCTAATTTTATTCTAAGTGTGTAACGCAGAGAGGGCCTTACACAGTCAATTTAAACGTATGGGGGTGATGGGAGGGTTTACGGAGTTTTTTATTTATAGTAAAATTTTATTATCTCGGAATGAGTAGGTAACCCAATTTTAGTTTTAAATTAACTCGTGGGTAAGAAAAAGGGTTTTTGATATTTTAAGCCCCCAGGTCGGTGGGTAAATTTTATATAAAATTATTTTGTTAGGGCAGATAAGCATTTGTACCAAATTTTAGCTCTCTAAGTTTATTCTAAGTGGGTGGAAAGGCATTTGGCAAATTTGACGACAAATATATGTACCTACATATTACATATTACTTACTACACATTGGTGAAAATTAATAATGAATGGTTTACTCAATAATTAACACTAAACTAACTAAAAATGTGACCAATGAAATGTCAGAATTATTTTGCACAATTCATTTCATTGGTTTGGACTTACATTCTTAGTTAGTTTAGTGTAAATTTTTGGGTAAATTAAACTTAATTATTGTAGAGCTAATACCAAACATATTGCATCACAAGAAAGTAATATGAGTTTAACAAACTTTTATTCATTATAAATTGCATAATGATTATAGCGTGATCTTATTAAAATCGTTTTTCAATGTCAAGAGCGAGCTAAAGAAATGATTTAAAATGCACGACGGTTTTGACGTTTATCTTACCATGTTGTCTTGCCGGAGAAAATTCATGAACAAACCTAGCAACTAACATTGGTTTTACCATAGAGAAGAATTTTTTCTACTGCTTTAGAATATAAGCAAATACACACACTTTTCAAACACAGAATTAATTTATTCTAGCTCTAGATACGGTATGAATATTCCGTATCGAGTGTTAGAATGAGCACATGTAGTGCTATCTCTTGTTTATAAAAGTAAAGAAAACTGTAGCAAAATTAGGAAAAATGTATATATTTTACCATTAAATATTGAATAATTTAATGCAATTTAAAATTTTGAGTTAAAATTACATACAAAAAGTTTATTAGTTTTTCTTAATATTTGACCAGTTTTTTATCAATTTAGTTAAAAAAATTAAAACTGCTCCATCTATTGTTAAACATTTAAACTTGATATATGTCACAACAATCTGACATAACCTTCAAATTTTGCATTATAATTTGTAAATATATGCTAAAATTAAAAAATATATTTTTTAACTATCTACTGATTTGATAAAATTATTAAATAACATTAATTGCTTTATTTAAAAATATGTGTTTTGTTGCATTTACAATGTCGAGTCACAAAAAACATTGTTTTTAACCTTGTCCGCAGTTTAAAGCCATACAGTGTTTCATATTTGCAGTCGAAGAAAAAGTATAGTCTACAACACTTATGGAATAGTCATTCCGCGCTCGCGGGACCGTCATACTCGCCTGCAGGCTCGTATGACAAACTTTCCGTTCGTGCGGAATATTGTCTATTCCATACTAGTTATAGAATATACTATTCCATTTACAGTTAAGCTTCATTCTAAAGACCTAGGTCTTTAAAAACAGGTTTAACCCCCCCTTTAACTTTTGAACGGCTTAAGATATCAACTTAAAATTTAGAACACGTAAATAACTTAACCCAAATAATTATTTTGAATATATTTGATATTTTTAGGGGCACAATGGAGTTAGGGGGGCAAGGGGGATTTTTTAGTGGAAAGAAGAGTCGTGTGATACATAATTTTAAAGAATATTAAATTTTCTTCTTGAACAAATAATTTATATTGTTTAAAAAAAAAATTGAAAATTTTAAATTTTTAACTTTTTTGTTAAAAAAGGCGATTTTATTTCATTAAATTAATTATTAACTATTTTTTATTTTGTTAAATAAATTTTGTCCAAAATATGATGTTATTTGCGTGTTCCAAATTTCAAGTTGATATCTTAAGCCCTTCAAAATTAGATGACTTTTGACACACACGGTATTGTGCGGCCAAGTGTTACCCTCTCCCCTCTTTTGGACGAATTGGACGAATTTAAAAATGTGGGTTTGTTTTTAAAAGATGCGATTTTTTAAGTTTTTTTTTTCATATAAAATTAGTTTAAAAGTATAATTTTGACGAAAACTCTAATTTTCAACCCTATTTTAAACCCTAGAAAAAAATAAAATGATGGTGTCAAAATTTATTTGTTGAAAATTTTTGGAGATTTTTTTTACAATAGAAAAACTAGCTTCACTAGAGTATCTATTCAAAATTCGTTGTAGTCACATCAGTCTAATATCGTGTCAAATACCTAAAATTAGATCCGAGAAGGACTATAAACTAAATAAATATCTAAAAAAAATATGGTCAAATAGAGAATGTTATAAGCTTTAAAATTATTTATCACACAACCCCCTTCCTGTTTTGAAAAATTCCCCTTGCCCTTGCCCACATTTTAAGAACTAAACATAAAATAATATGCAAAAAGATAGTTTAAGTTGACCGTGTTCCAAATTGGAAGCTTATATCTCAACTCTTTCAAAAGTTAATAGGATGGGGGGGCTTTTGGACAGTACTTATTATTTATTTAAAAGTTTTTAATACAGAGTGGCGAAGAGCACCAAATAAGCTTATGCTCTTGCTAGCTCCACTAATTTTGAATATGAATAATAAAATTTTTTTAGATGTTCATTGAATCCTTTTCGAATTCTTTTTCATTGGCATGTTGAGGTGGATTTTATTATCATTGTGCCATTACGGTGAACCTTATATTTTTTTATTATCTTAAAATTTTCATTATCTTAAAATTTTCATTTAGGTGTAACTAAGGGTCCTAAAGGGCCTCTAAAATTCGTAAATTAGCCAAAATTATGTGCCAATTTTCAAAATGATCAAAAGATTCTAACCCGTGCCGAAAATCCGCCAAAGTTGACCCTAACGCTAAAATTTACGAGTTTTTACGATTTAGGGTAATTTTACGAATTTCAGGGCCGCCAATAGCACCCTTAGAGAAGTTTGATTAATCTCATATTTTTAGAATTTTCCAGGTACACCTAAATGAAAATTTTAAGATAATGAAAAAATATAGGGTAATAATAGGTATTTACCTACAATAGGTAATACCTATATTTATATGCTAGGTTTTAACAAATACCATCCGCTTAATATAATTCTGAATTCTGACCAGGTCCACTTAATGTTTGCATAATATGCATCAAAGTTAAATTTGGAGAAGTCACTGGCCTTAAACTTGCCTGTCAAATATGCAAGAGAGGAATATAAATTATTTTGATTAATTTCTTATGTTGTTTCTTTACTTCGAGTCAAAGTCTTTGACAAAATGTACCCGTTAACATCAATAAGATTGCATTGATTAATATTGTTGGAAATTGTGCATAATTGGGCCTTTGGGACCGTCCATTAATATTGTCAGTTTTTTCACTATAGTGTATATTGATAGCTATCAATATACACTAGGGTGTGTCAAAAAATCCCGAATTTTGAAATCGAATAGTATATTCTTTAACTAGTATGGAACAGACAATATTCCGCGCGAGCGGAAAGTTTGTCATACGAGCCGGTAGGCGAGTATGACGGTCCCGCGAGCGCGGAATGATTATTCCATACGTGTTGTAGACTATACTTTTTCTTCGACTGCAAATATGAAACACTGTATGGCTTTAGACTGCGGACAAGGTTAAAAACAATGTTTTTTGTGACTTGACATTGTAAATGCAACAAAACACATATCTTTAAATAAAGCAATTAATTTTATTTAATAATTTTATCCAATCAGTACTTAAAAATGATTCTTATTTAATTTTAGCACATATTTACAAATTATAATGCAAAAATTGAAGGTTATGTCAGATTGTTGTGACAGATATCAGGTTTAAATATTTAACAATAGATGGAGCAGTTTTAATTTTTTGAACTAAACTGATAAAAAACTGGTCAAATACTAAGAAAAACTAATAAAATTTATGTAATTTTAACGCAAAACTTTAAATTGCATTAAATTATTCAATATTTCATGGCAAAATATATATTTTTTTTGCTAATTTTGCTACAGTTTTCTTTACTTTTATAAACAAAAGATGTCACTACATGTGCTCAATCTAACACTTGATACGGAATATTCATACCGTATCTAGAGCTAGAATGGATTCATTCTGTCTTTAAAAAGTAAGTGTATTTGATTACATTCTAAAGCAGTTGTAGAAAAAATGCTTTCTGGCTCAAAATTTGCTCCTTGGTTAAAAACGGTAGCCACTCAAAAATAAGCCATATCGATTAATGTTTAGAGATAGCTCAAAGCACTCAAACTATGAAAAAAATCGGTACCTGTTTTTCGGTTAAAAACTGATTGCATATAAAATTGAGGAAATTTTGGAGGGTTTCTTTGGCAATATTTAGAAACAATACTAGTTGGGAGAAACTAAAAAAAGTATATCCCCCCTCTCCTTAAGTTAGAAAAATTTCAAAAAATTAATTTTTTTCATACTTTTTCGCTATATTTTCATGAAAATTTTATATAAATACTAAAGATATGGCTCTGATTTTTATAGGCAACACTAACACACATGTGAGGTTTGTAAAAATTAAAAAAAAGTTTTAGATTGAATCCAGTAACGGAGATTTTACAGGGAGTCATTGAAAGCAGAACAACAATATTTTGAATTAGTTAATGTTTATTTAATGTTATTTTAATGTTTTAAAGCAGGGACAAAAAGTAATTTTTTACTTTTTCGTTTTGTATTTTTCATAATAAATAATAAATAAAAAATAAATAAAATAATTCAAAATATATATATTTTTTTTCGATAACCCCCGGTAAAATCTCCGTCACTGGATTATATCTAAAACTTTTTTTTATTTTTATAAACTGCATATTTGTGTTAGTATTGCGTATAAAAATTAGAGTCATATCTTTAGTATTTATATAAAGTTTTTATCAAAATATATCGAAAAAATGCGAAAAAAAAATAATTTTTTTGAATTTAGAAGCATATTAAAAACAAACGAATAAAGATATTTTAAATTCACCTTTTTTGGCTTAGATCACCACTAATAGAGAATCAATCCACGGAAAAAAAAAATAATTAGACATATTTTTTTTTTACTACAACTATAGGCAATAAAACCACTGTGCGCTATATCTCAAAAAAACAAGCTGATCGAGAAAAACGGAAAAAGGTTCCGAAATCAGCGCATCAAATATAGCCAGATGCAACTAAAAGCTCCCCGGCAAATAAAAAAAAATCTTTTTGTAGAGCAGTGTTATTTATTTAGGTCCTGAAATATTTAGGATAAATATATCACTGTATGTATAGTCATATTATAGTCAAACAGAGAATTATATAAGCTTTAAAATGATGTATCACACGACCCCCTTTCTATTTAAAAAAATGTTGCCCCTTCCCACCTGCCTCCATTGTGCCCATACATATCAAATATCTACCAAAAAATTAAATGGGTTGTTATTTAAGTGTCCTAAATTTCAAGTTGATATCTTGCCGTTTAAAAGTTAAAGGGGGCGTACTTTAGACATCCACTGTATATGTATGTAATAAAATATTACATATCTACACGGCTTGTTTGATTTTAAATTTAAAATTTTTATTCAAAATGAATCTATGGAGATTTAAATTCAAAAATTAAATTATACAATAAAGTACCTCTTGGACCAAAACCATTGTTGCTTAGAAATTCAATGTGAGATGAGATAAAAGAAATGAAATATTTGTTGTTTAGGACAATACAAGTGGTATTGTTGTTGGCAAATGGCGCACCGCGGTTGGCACTAGTTTTTGCATCAAATTAAGGGTTGAACCGGTGAAAAGATGAAGGGGTGACAGCATGAAAGGTAAGAAAAATTTTGCTCTCATGAACTACATGTTTAAGTTTAAATATTGGTTAAAACATAATTTTTAAATAAAATACAAGGCTTTAAACTTAAATATAAAACATTTATCAGGATTACTCCACTTAAAAATATGTCAATTTAAGAAAATCGTATATAGCTGTTTGTATTATAGCGTATTACAGATTGTTATACAGAATCTTATACCGTGCGGTTTAAAAGTCACCCCCACACCCTTCTTGACTCTTGAATGAGTTGAGATATCGACTTAAAGTTTGGGTCACTTGAGTAAAACAACTCAAACTATTTTCCACATATATATGATATTTTCAGCTCTTAAAATGTGGGCAGGGGGCATGCGGGGGGAATTTTTTTTAATTGAAAGGGTTAGTGTGATACATAATTTTAAAGCTTATAAAATTCTCTATTTAACTATATATATTTTTTATTTTTTTTAGGTTTTAATTTTTAAATATTTTTTGCTAAAAATGTCACTTTTTTTTGAAAATTTTTATTTATATTAATTAAAATTAGTTTAAAAGTATAATTTACGCTAAAAACGTATGTTATGAAACTAGTACTTTAATATACTATTTGAATTTTCGATGCAAAAAAACGTTGCAAACTTCAACTTCATACATAAACTAATTAACGATTTTTTTTTTTAAGAAATTTTGACGAAAATGCCCATTTTCAACCCTATTTTAAGCCAAATTAAAAAAATAAATAAAACAGTATAGGGTAAAACAGAGAATTTTATAAGCTTTAAAATGATATATCACACGGCCCCCCTTTCCATTTAAAAAAATCGTCGTGTGATACATCATTTTAAAGCTTATAAAATTCTCTATTTAAACTTAAATTTTTAAATTCTTTAAAAATGTTTTTGAAGGTTTTGATTTTTAAATTTTTTGTGCTAAAACATTCGATTTTTTTAGTTTTTTTTTATAAATTTTTATTTATGTCAACTAAAATTAGTTTAAAAGTATAATTAACATTTTTTTATGATGAAATTAGGCATTTTTAAAAAATTATTTGTTTTTTTAGTGGAATTTTGACATTAATACCCATTTTCACCCCATTTTAAACCCATTTTTTTTTAATTTAAAAATATGGGGTTAAATGGAGAATTTTATAAGCTTTAAAATGATGTATTACACGACCCCCCTTTCCATTTAAAAAAATGTGCCCTCATGCCCACATTTTAAGAGCTGAAAGTATTAAATATATGCTAAAAGATAGTTTAAGTTGTCTTATTTAAAAGTTCCTAATTTGAAGTTGATGTCTCAACTGGCTCAAAAGTTAAGAGGGGGGGTGACTTTTGGACCGCTCTGTATATAGGATATACATTGTACAGACCTGAGGAATTCCTACAGGAATTGAGATTCCTTAGAATACCTGAATTCATTGTACAATTTTTTTTAGCGATGTTGTCAATTTAAAGTGAAATTCCAGGCCAATAAAAAGGGTTATTACACTTTTATTGTTTCGTTCTGTAATACATAGATCGTTAAAAAAACACTTCCGTGTATGCAGAATTCAATCATACACAAAAATTACCTTGCTTGATAGTAGTAATTGCCGTAGTCGTACCCAATGGGGGTGAAAGTAGCACGGGGTTGGTAGAAGGCACACTACTTCCCGCCAGCGGAATGTGTAAGGGGGTGAGTTGTTGTGGAGGCGGCGAACTGGCTGACGCAGACCCCACGGACCCCGGATCACTAAATCCTTGCGTGCTACTGTCCTCCGGAGTGTCAAAAAAACATAAATTAAACTCAGATCCCGCATCGAAGGATACTTCTGGAGTAATTTTGTCCGGAGACGGCGCACTGCCCAGATTCCCCTGCAAGGACTGGTCTATTTTAAAAACGTCCATAATGTAGAACACAATCAACAGGTCACACACGCTAGAGAGTTTTCCGCACTACGTAGGGAAGGGTGTCATCACGTGCGAAGTTTACGATTGGCCGTTGCAACGGAGCAGGTGGTTGGCAAGGCGCACTCGCGGCGTCGCGACGCATGGCCACGTGATCACCAGAAGGTCTTCGCCGAAGACATGGTTGTGTAATCCGGCCGTAGAGGTACTAATGCACGCTGCTGGGTTCCTCAGCATCGGCAGGTAAGTGCTTGGACCTCGGCGTCGACGAGAGCGGAGAAGTGGTGGCCATGCTACCGGCAATGCTTGCCGCTGACGATGGTTCATTGACCGTTGGTCGTGCTCTCGAAGAAGGCGACTTACCAGCCAAAATCACGATAAAAATGCTGAAAGTCTCTTCTTGTAAGCAGGAGATGGTCCTGGCGAAATTATTCAGGAACCAGCTCTATCTATTGCACTGTACTCATGGACGTTACGTCTCTTGCATAAAAAGTAAACACTGAAATGTATTTCGTGGACCCGTCAGTTTAGTCTCAGTGTATAAACACTGCAAAGTGCCGGTGGGCTAAGGAATACAATCTTGGTAAGAGAACATAAAACAAACACGCTTTTGTCAAAGAAGGACATTAAATTGTTCCATTGAAATAACAAGAGATATTATGCTTTACTAGCACTGCATTATTTATGATTCCGGGCACCGGCGCTATGTGTTTTACTTTGCAGGAAAAAGTTAAATATAGCATTTCACTTAACACTAAAGAAAACTAAAAAGAATTGAGTAAAATATAAAATCGAAGTGCTCCAGTGACGTTAAAAACGAAACATATGTTGTCCCTTTAAACAGTAAAAAATAACCACGTGGTTCTTGCACAATATAGGTCTCTTACTAAATCATAGTAAACACGAATCAAGTACCCCTAGATGAAACAAGTCCCTTACATCACCGCGGAGTGAACAATACTGGACCAGTAATACTAGTGCAAAAACGCGCTTACATATCTTTCACCCCTTTATCTTATTGATGGCATGCGTTCTTTTTATAAGGTACACCTATAGGTATACCTTTGTGCGTGAAAATCTAAAAGCAATTGAAGATAGTTGCAGCATTGAACAGCATCGCTGTACACGTGTGAGTACCTCTCTTCTCTAAGAAGCAAAACCGGTTCCAATGAGAGTTCATTCACATTCGATGATCAGACTGTTCGCAGAGAGCTCTCCACAACATCATAAACACAACACAGTAATTATCGTCCAATTCGTATTTACAACAACCAATCAAACCGTATCGACATATCGTCGATGATGATTTTCAGGGATACTTGCCCCTCAGCGCGGAGCACTGTTTTAGATACGGTAACATTGCCGCATTTGGCTTTATATAGCCAAATGTAACTATATAGTTATGGTATACCATAGGTATCTACGAAGGAATCTTTTGCACAAACATATCTCGAGAGAATTTCTTTATAATTGTGCATAGTTTTCCCTTCTTAAGTTGCAGTGAGAAAAAACTGCCTAATACGAGGGTAAATCAGATAGTAATGCAATGCAATAACAAAAACTTTAGATGTTTCTGTTCAGAATACTTTTTGATTGTTTTGTTGATTAAGTATTAAAAAAGTTTATGTTTAGCGATACTTGCCCCTCAACACGGAGCACTGTACGGTAACAATGCCGGATTTGGCTTTATATACCTTGATGTAAGTAAATCGTATAAATGTGGAGCAAAAATGCAGAAACCGATAAATCCACTTTTTGCATATTTTGACCTAAGTATCGATTCTTACTAATTTTGTAGCGCTTTCTTGATATGGCGCATCATATACAAGCAAAACCCGATAATTATAGGATTTAAAAAAAAATGGGATTACGCTGTACAAGTTTTCTGCTAATATCTCAAAATTGTTTAAGATGGATTTATCGGTTTTTGCATGTTTGCTCCACAACTATGGTTATAGTATAAAAACATATCTTGAAAACACTTTTCTAATACGAGGGTAAATCGAAAAGTAGCATAGAAGTAACTTTATACAGAAGCTCAAGGGGTTACTGTTCGGAATACCCTTTCTGTTGATCAAAGATCAAAAATTATGGTTTTCAGTAATACTTTCCCTCAACATCTTTTAGATAAAGATTGCCGCATTTGGGTTTATATATATCGAAATTGGTTTTGAATTTCTAGTATTACTTAAAGTGGTTAAAAACAAAAACTCTATTTCGACAAAAATTGAAGTTGGAATCTACGACGAAATATTTGCAGAAACAAATCTTGAAAAAAAATCTTTAAAATCCAAAGATCTCCATAAATTTTGTTTTTAAGAAAAACTATACACAGTTATTGTGCATAATTTTT
This sequence comes from Brachypterus glaber, assembly GCA_958510825.1. NCBI lineage: Eukaryota > Metazoa > Arthropoda > Insecta > Coleoptera > Kateretidae > Brachypterus > Brachypterus glaber. The sequence goes on along the minus strand of OY294045.1, from coordinate 78,494,738 downwards.
CTTTGTTAGGTTATAGTGAGAAACTTTATCTAATACGAGGGTAAACTGGAAAATAGGAATAAAATACAGAAACTTCAGATTAATAATTTTTGATGGATTTGTTGATTAAAATTAAAATGATGTTTTTCAGTTCGATTCTCACTGGCGCTCGGCGCCGCGGTAAATATGCGCGCCGCGCCGGTTTACCTTTTTTAGTTAATTAATAATTAAAATTTGGGCGATAAGTGAAGCGGACACTCCCTATAAAAACGGGTTCGGAAGTCAGTATAAGCCGGTGGTTCCCTCTACTATTAGAATTTAAATGCTTGTTTGACGATAAATAAATTATTTTAATGTAAATAATTATATTTTATATTAAATACATGTGTGTACAATTATAAATTAATGCCCCAACTAATTAACGCAAGACGTTTGCATTTTTGTAAAGTAATAATTAATTACTTTTCTAAAGTAATAATTACTTAATTATTAAGAAGTGATAAACTGTGTTATACGCCCGATTAGTACTTGGACGTCATAAAGTAGGCTTTGTTTAATATTTAACTCGAATGTAAAAAAATTCTACTAATACATTCCATGACATTTTTTGTGTTTCTTTATTGGCGCCCTTAAAATTAATTAGGATCCCCTACCAGGCAAAGTCTTATTAGGCGCTCTCCATGATTCTGCAATTTAAACAAGCGTTTAAAATGCTGTAGGTGTGTTGTAATATGCGGTTTAAGATATCGCTAAAATAATTATCAAATTAAATTAAATTAAAAATATTAATTAAAATTTTAAATATATACCAAATAAGTAAAATTATTTATGAAGAGCCACATTTGACATTGACCCCCTCTGATTTTTTGTGGGCATGTTACCCACCAAGAGAGTAAACAAAAGCCAAAATATTAGGTCCCGCAAAAATGTATTGGCTAAACTGTAGCCATTTTTCGTTTATTTTACATTTTTGACTTGAATTTCGGTATGTTCGATTACGCAGTGGTTTTTTTACTAAGTGGCTGAAAATTGGTTTCCTAGTGTAAAATTGACCAAGGAACAAGAATATGGCCACAGATTTGACCTACGACAAATATCTCCAAAAATATTTTTTGACTATCCGAGGCGGCCATCTTGCAGACTAAAAACCAACGAATCCAATGAGCACAAGCACAGGTTTTAGAATCTACGCAGCTTTAAAGTTGGAGGTTTTTGTTTTCTTTCAAAAATCTCAATTTTGACCCCGCGCGTAAATGTATTTTTTTTATCACTTTTAGTAACCTCAAAAACCGTAATATACCAATTTTTACAAAAATTACCCCCCGCCCCTCAGGAGGTGGATTTAGATTTGTTTTATTCTAAGATTCAGTTTTAGTAACCTCGAAAACCCTTTTATACCAATTTTCACGAAAATCACCCCCCATCCGCAGCGGTAAGAGGGTAAATATTTTAAAATGTTTTCCATATTTTCGAAAAATTTGTATATAGGGGTTTTTGAGGTTGCTAAAACTTAATCTTGAAATAATTTTTTCTAAATCCACCTGTGAGGGACGGGGATTGGTATATTAGGGTTTTTGAGGTTGCTAAAAGTGAATCTGATAATAAAAAATTTTACGCGCAGGGTGTAAAAATGACATTGTCCCAAAAGGTCAAAAATTGAGATTTTCGAAAGAAAACAAAAACCTCCAACTTTGAAGCAGTTCGTCCTGAGCTTGTGCTCATTGGATTCGTTAGTTCTTTCTCTACAAGATGGCCGCTTCGGATAGTAAAAAAAAAAAGATTTTGTGACTATTTCCCCAAGATTTGGGACTTTTTGAGTGTTTTTGGTCAATATTTTTGGAGATCTTTGTCGTAGATCAAATCTGTGGCCATATTCTTGTTCCTCGGTCAATTTTACACTAAGAAACCAATTTTCAGCCACTTACAAAAAAAACCTCTGTGTAATCGAAAATACCCAAATTCAAGTCAAAAATGTGAAAAAAAAAACGAAAAATGGCTACATTTTAGCCAATAATTTTTGCGAGACCTAATATTTTGGCTTTTGACTACTGTCTCCGTGGGTAACGTGTCCACAAAAAATTAGCCAAATCGGAGGGGTCAATATCAAGTGGCTGTTCTTAAATAATTTTACTCAATAGGCAACACCGCAAATTGACTGAATATCTGGCGCTCCAGCACCGTTTCATTCCTAGCAGGAATTTTATTTCCGAATTGTTTCCTATTCAATTTTATTATCCGTTTGCAAATGCAGAACAATGACACAGCGTGAGAGCAATTTCATCGCAAAATGTATTTTTATTTGAATGTTTTATTAAAAATTGATAGATTTTTTTTTTATTTTTGTCGGAAATTTTCAATGCCCGTGGAGACTTAATTGCAATTATTACGCTGGAACCGTTGAAATAAACAGCGTCTCGTCATACTCCCGGGATCCCATCTCACTACCCTATAGGTCTATATTCCCCCATTTTTACCTGACTACAGAGTCGCAAAAGGTAAGTCGTGTTTTTAGCTGACAATGCAAAACAGGGATGTGTGTATGACATACATTGTATGCATAGGTTTATACAGGGTAGGGTCGTTTACAGTGCCAAAAATTTACCACCCCGCATTTACCGCGCCAGAATAAACGCGCCTGGAATTTACTGCGCGAACATTAACCGTTCCCGGCATTTGCCGCGCCGGTATAACAGCGCCGGATTGAACAGCTCCGCATTTACCTCGAGTAAAGTTTTCCGCGCCATTAAAACAACAGCAAACCATATTATATTTAGTTTTTTAGGATACAAAACAAACTGAAAACAACTGAATTGATCAATTAATTTAACAAAAAAAAACATAACATTTAATGTTTAGGGCTACCAAACCAGAGCAAAATATCCTGCTATGAAATTGACCAAGATGAAATCTGAAAATGTAGACAATTTTGCCAAAACTTTTGGAGCTACAAACACAAAAACGCACTTCACGGTGCGGTGGTGCGACGGTTTAAATCAACTTTCAATGACCCTTATTTCTGTTTCTATACCTCGATTCTATGAGACGTTAGGATGATTTTAAACAAAAATAAAAAAAATCTATCGAGCACATTTTTTTATTAAGCAAACACCCCGTATGTTGGACACTTCACCTTTTATTTGACTATTCACTAAATATTTACCCAATTTATTATTATTTTTTTGTTTTATTTTGTGATTTATTGAAATCAAACAAAGGTCGTTTCCTTTAAAAAATGTAACACAAAGTGACGTTAAAGTCACATAAACAGTAAATTCTTAGCCTACTACTAAAAGATTTGAAATTTCAGGTTTTAGAAATATTCCAATATGGACGTCATAGGACCACCATGTTGTTGTTATGAAAAATGGCTCCTGTGGGGTCATCTTTAATGCAAATATCGACTTTTGATATATCAATGAAAAGATAATTTAAATACGCATACGCACGTGTAAGGGGTTTTTATTATTAATTTTAATTTTTTTTATAAAGATTATTTTCCAGTTCACGTATTTAAACAAAATAAAACAAAAAAATAAAAATAATTTGAGTAAATATTTAGTGAATAGTCAAATACAAGGTAAGTGTCCAACATACGGGCTTTTTGCTTAATAAAAAAATGTGCTTGATAGATTTTGTTTTTATTTTTTTTTTAAATCATCCTAAAGTCTCATAGAATCAACGTATAGAAACAGAAATGGAGTAATTTGAAGTTGATTTAAACCGTCGCACCACCGCACCGTGACATGCATAATACTGAATTCGTTTAAAAAATCTATTATTGAAAAACGTGGAATGTGCCAGGCTCATTAAATTATGGGGCGGTTTAGGTATGGCGCGGTAAATATGGGCGCTGTAAATGTATCCGCGCGGTTTATGTCTTCGCGCGGTTAATATGGTACTTATACGTGTGTTTGTTTTCCTCTAAAGCCTAATTTAGTGAACCGATTTTGACGTATCGCAAGTGATATGTCTATTTATTTTTTCTAAAATCCTAATTGGAAACACGTTTAAGGGGTCAGGAGCTAGGTTTTGATAATGAATTTTAAAAAAGTTCATTTAAGATTCTTGTTTAATAAAGTTTGGACTTTTATAGTTATGTAAAAACTGTATGACATTCTGCATATTAGTTACTAATTCATGTAAAGTGCACCGGAGCTAGAGCTAAACGACCGAGCCGAGTTTGGATTCAGCGCCCTAAATTTACGTACTTCAAAATAAATCTAACATCCAAAGCATCAAACCGGATAATTATTTTGTATAATAATACTATTCAGTATAAATCCCTATTGTTTTTGCAAGTAATCCCCCAAAAACAACAAAAAGTTATGGGGGTTAAACTTTTAAAAATATCAAAAAAAGCTGAAAGAAAATTCCGATTAACGTAACTTTTTCATGAAAAATTTCTTTTATTATAAGGATCAATTCTACTAGTTTTGAAAGTAATTCTCCCAAAAACAAAAAAGTTATGTGCTCTTTCATAAAAAAATTTTGAAAATTATTGTTTTTTTTATTTAAAAAAATCAAAAAATTTAGTTTTTCAATTTTTTTTTGCAAAAAGAAAATTAAAAAAAAAACAGTTAAAACATTTTTTTAAGTTTTTTTTGGATTTTCTTTTTTTTTTTTGAAAAAATAATCAAGCATTTTGAAATAGCGTATAATTACATATCTTCACGGCTTGTTTTTTATTAAGCTCAAGCATTTTGAAAATGCAATACACCATTTACTGTGAATAGTATGTAATGTAATACGTAGAATTACATATCTTCACGGCTTGTTTTTTATTAAAAACAAGAATAAAACATCCTATTTTTGTTTCAGGAAAATGCCTTTACGATTACGGAAACTTTCTTAAACACTTCCTACGAAGAACAATTTGCTGGCAAAATCTCAGGTATTATAATGTAGGTAGGTGTAGTCGTTATGTGAAGCTGGTATTATTAGATTAAATAACCTCCCAAACGAATTAGTGTGAATGCCTAAAGGTAAAACGTCCTTTTCTTTGTCGATTTTTCATAAGATTTATAATTACTTGTGCGCTAATAGTGATGTTGCCGATTCGATACTACATAAACGACGTAACGGGGAGTCAGCTTTCAAAAAGGATTTTGTAAACAAACCATGCTTTCAAAAAATAAAACTGGACTACCCCTAAACTTTAGGAATTGTAAGGCTTTTCGGGATGCTTTGGTTATACTTTGATTATAAGATTTTTCATTATAATAATTAAGGGTTATTTGCTAAGAACTTTTACCTCAAGAAGTTATTTCAGACCAATGTTTATGATTCTGTCATCTTTTTGTTTGTTTGTTTACATAAACGTACGCGATACTGCTTCTGGTGTAAACATAAGTATCGCTAGTTTTGACCTTCTGGACTAATAGTCACTCCCCACCAACCCCTCACCGTAGTTGATTCACGCTTCAAACAAAGCATACGGTAGATTTCATCATGTTCATTCTTTAGGTAAAAGTTCTTTGGTTATTTTTGTACAATACACTGGACATTTTGTTTGTTGATGTAATGTTTTTGTTTAATTTGTTTGTTTTAATGCATATTTAATAATTTAGGTAAGTTTTTAATTTATTACTTTCTTTTATTTTTGTTTATATACATTTTTTTTCCAAAAAAAGTCAGTTTATAATGTCCAAGTTATGTCCAAAAAGTTTTATATTTTTTTATGTCTTTTTAGCCCTGAAGAAGCCTAAATATTAACCTAATAACGTTGGCATGATTATGTAATGCAATAAAGTTTTTATTTGCTTCATTTCCGAGTGTTTATCACAAATAACCCTAAATAAATTTCAAAAGCATCCTGTAGGAAATATTATTATTATAATAATTTAAATCTTTTTTTATTATAATAATTATAATTATTATTTTTATAAACAAAGCGTTTTAAAAGATTATAATTAAATTATTATAAATGTATAAAGACCCTTTTGAAGTGCATTGGTTATTAAGGACAGAAATTTTTAATTTTAAACAAAATTATAAAAATATTAATTTATTATTCCATCAGTCTATTTTCTAATCATCGTACACAGAGTGATATTGGTAGACTGACAGTTTCGGCCTGCTGGCCCTCTTCAGTACCAAGAGTCAACTCCGCACGCTGATTAAGAAAACATTGGTTATACTATTTGTCATGATTAATCATGTAACCAATTAATAACCAAAGCTTCCTGGAAAAGATTTTTATTTAGTATTGAATAAATCGTCTTAATACGCCCTGTAATTTAACAACCCAGGTAATTTGGGGAAAGTTCAAAAAGTTGGCAATTTTTCTTCAACTTTCAGGGGTTTGTATCTATGGAGGTTGGCATTTTACTAAAGCGTCAGGGGGCCACATAAGTCTTTTTAATCCGAGACAGACTCTGATATGTGATAATGTCCAAATGATATTAAAATACTACTTGAATTCTGACTTGAACTCAAAATTTTAATAAAATTCTGAGATTTTAATTAAAATTCTGAGATTTTATTAAAATTAGATAATGATAATGTCACAAATTTATTAAAATTCGGGCTTTTTTAAATTTTAAGATAATGTCTGTTTTTTTTTAATTGTGACAAAGTAGGAATGGGACGTTCAAGTATTACGTAACGCAAAATTTGGCCATTTTTGACCCCCCCCCCATGTAACGCGGCGTGACATTTTTACTGACACCCACCCCCCCTCTGTAACGCGGCGTAACGTTTTCGAGCAAAGAGCATCAAATTTAAAGTGTGATGCACCGTTTTAAAAGTAATTTCTTCTGTTTTTATACTATGGGCTTTACAAAAATTATTTGAGGTTCCCATTCAATCAAAAATTTATTTTCTTTTTGAAAGTAGCTCCTCAAATTATCTTTTTGTGAATACTCTGGCACTAGTCGGGAGGTGAACGTCCTCATCGGTTATTACTCTTGGTTGTTGGGCCCGCTGGCTCTGCTGCCAGCTATCATCGTCGTGCCGATCCACCTCTTCTCCAGCAGGAGGTGCGCGTACGCAACATACCTTCCTCTATCGCGGAATTATGTGAAAATTTCGTTCGTTAATCATCATTGGTTGTACCAATTTGGTAATACATGTATAAATTTTCTTCATACTTCTGGTTTTAACCAGAGAAAATAAAAAATAAAATAAATTAGTAGTAAAAAAACATTTTTAAGAACAAGCTTTTATTTAAGTGCACTAAAAAGAAAAAAATAAACTTTCAAGTAAATCAAACCCATCATTTTGTTACATTATACAATTTTATATGATATAAAAGCTTGTCGCGATATTTTTTATAAAATAAATTTGCACAGAAGCTTATCCTTAAAAATGTTTTTTTACTATTAATTTATTTTTATTTTTTTAGTCGTCAAAATTTTATAGGATACTAACTTTTTTTAAAATATGGGCGACGAACCAGAAGCTTATTTCAGGGCGCCGAAATGCAAAGGCCTTTGTATTATTCAATGCATGGTAATCCTTACATGTATATTTGTTTATGTTTGACAGAAAGTCCAAACCAAATTTCAGCTCTCTACGTTTATTCTAAGTGCGTGAAACAGAGAGAGGGTTAACTTAGCCATACGCGTATAGGGGGTGATGGGGAGATAAGGGGGTATGTCAAATTTATTTTAAAATTTTATTATCACTGGATGAGTATCGAACCTAATTTTAGTTTTAAATTCTCTCTCTCATGTGGGTAAAAAATGGATTTTTTTAATTTTAAGGGTGGGGGGATTGAGGGGAAATTTCTATATAAAATTGTTTTAGCTTTCTAAGTATATTCTAAGTGGGTGAAACAGAGAGGGGGGTTAACTTAACCTTATACGCGTATTTTATTATCATTAAATGAGTATGTAACCAAATTTTAGTTTTAAATTATCTTGTTTTGGTAAAAAAAGGATTTTTTAAATTTTAGGGGTGGCAGGTTGGGGGGTAAGTTTTATATAAAATTGTATTGTCAGGCGAGTTAAGCATGTGTACCAAATTTTAGCTTTCTAAGTATATTATAAGTGGTCGAAAAAGCCTTTGGCAGAGTTGCCCTAAACAAACATACATACATACCTACTAATAACAAACATTGCAAGTTAAATAAAAGCTTGTAATAAACGACTTCGGACATATAAAATTGCTCAAGAAATTTTTACAAAAATTAATGAATTTTGAGTTCAAAAAAATATTTTGAAAAAGTTACAAGAGAAATAGTGAATAGGGCTTTTAAAGAACTTTAACATTATGTGATTTGGGTGGATACCCCCTCATGACCATAATTTAATAAAGTATAGAATTAAATGCAAGAATTTAAACAACTTAATCATTATTCTGTATGATTTTTGTGTCATTAAGTAAAAAAATTTTAGAAATATATTTCATACTTTAAGAAACAATTTTTCCTTGAAAGTGATCAATTTTGGGTTAATGCGCCAAAAAAAATTGGATTCCGCCCCCTAATTTTTTATCAAAATAAAGCCACCCCCTACTTAGGCAATTAGAGTGGCTATATTTATTTTAACGTCAAAAGTTTTCCACTTTGATATATCGCATTGTTTTATTCTTTTATAATTTTTATTGCTTCCGAGATATTTTTTTTTTCAATTTTCAAAATTTTTCCGTACATTATGTGGACCACATACGCGTATTATTATAAAAAATATATTTTTTTTGTGTAATTACTAAAATTTACTTACCTTTATTATTTTTTAAAGATATAGAACTGGGACTTGATGCCTCTAATGGACTTCCCGGGTTCGAACTTGGCTCTTGTTTAACACTGAAAAATTAATTAAAATAAAATTATTAACAATATGTATATTCATCCTAACATCCTAACTTAAGGCATGTATTTCTATATTCTTATAGGTGTTACAATATCTCAATATCATTCAATCCTAATCGCGCATTAATATAAATTCACCGAAAAAATTTTGAAAACAAAATTTTTTTAAATATTTTTTTAAAAAGTTTAACTCCCCATAACTTTTTTGTTTTTGAGGAGATACTTTTAAAATTGGCAAAATTTATCCTTATAATAAAAGTAATTTTTCCTAAAAAAGTTACGTTAATTGGATTTTTTTTCAGGTTTTTTCGATTTTTTTTTAAGTTTAACCCCCCATAACTTTTTTTTCTGATTACTTTCAAAACCAATAGGAGTCTTCCTCTCGTAGAACTTCATTTTTACTGAAAATTTCAAGTCGATCGGATTATTCGTTCTTGAGTTATCGTGTTTACAAATCAGACGGACGGACTGCATTTAAAATAGTAACTTAAAAATGCGCCAATAAAAATTTTAATACTGCAGCATTGAAAATTTAAATGACGCAGTGTGAAATTTTCTCTTTAATTCAAATTTTCTCGAGAACGGTTGGCCCTACAGTGTTACATAAAGTACTTTTTGATGTATTTTTAATTAAAGAATAATTTTTTATTGATAAAATGTCAAAAAATCTACAGATAAAAAAGTTTGAGGCAAAAAAGTGACATCAACTGTATTTCATAGGGTTCTAGAGATATTAAATAAAAACTGCTTTTCAGATATACCCTTAGGTAGGTTGTAGCTCCCTTAGGGCTCATTTTCGGACCAACCTTTATAGGAACTTTTTGTCTTGTTTTCTAACGTTAGAAAACTGTAAAAAAGTACTTTATAAAATATGTGCAAATGTCCCGCTTTTTAACGTTAGAATCAAACGTTAATCTAACGTTAGATTTTTAGGTTAGAAATAGAAGTACATTTAATTTCTAACTTTCGGAGGGGGCATGGCCAACTAGGAAATTTCTACCTGCATCATAAAATGGCAGCTGGAGATAAATTTATTCATATAAATAAATCTTTTATTTTTAAACATAATTTCGTTACATTTATTATAAAATGGCCATCTTTTTAGGTGGCCCTAAATATTTTTCGTGTAATATGCTGTTATACTTCGATAAATACCTCTCAGAAAACTTTATATTTAGTTAGTTAATATTTATTTATACATTTAAAATCTTCAAATATTTTTTCAGCGTTGCCAGACTTACTATAATTTTGACTTTTGGGGGATATTTTTTTAAACTTATTATAGAAATAATAAATAATTATCAAACCTAAGCACATAGCTGTCTGAAATGAGTATTTTCTACTATAGCTTACGTATTAATAATGGAAATTTAAAAAATATTTAAAGTTAGAATAAGGTTAGGAAAAGGTTAGAAGTTAGTTGGGAAACTAACGTTATATTTATGTGTTTTATAACGTTTTTGTCAAACGTTAGTTTTTAAGGTTAGATTTATATATTTTATAACGTTTTTGTATAACGTTTGAGACTAAACATAAAAATGTCACTAATCTAATGTTATGTTAAGTTAGATTTATGTACTTTTCTACCAGGGTATATACATACCTAAGTCTAAGTCAACTCTGTACGCTGATTGTGAAAACATTTTCAGACTTTAATGGGTTCAAAAGTAATTCGATTGTTGTATATTTGTGTGTCATCTGTATCTAGATTGCGCACAAATATACATAAACCTTATGACTTTACTTCTGAAGTAAATAAAGCCTGAAAAATATTTCTACACTAAAAAATAAATAGGAAAATCAACCGGCAAAGTGGCTTAATTTTGGCGCTAAAAAAGACAATTGTAACATCAACTTTTCTTTTTGTTTATGTTTCTTCAAATCCTGCTATGCAATGGGGTAAAACAAACAATTTACGTAAGTGTTGAAAAAACAGTTTTTTAGTGTTTGGCGGCATTTGTTGATTTAGCTATTGTTTTTCTCTTTCTATGTAAAAGCATCACATTTATTTTGATAGTTTATTTTACGCAATATGCCGAATTTAAATTTTAAGTCGATATCTTAAGCCGTTTAAAAGTTAAATGTGTTGTACGATTTAAAACAATAACAAACCTGCCTATATGTATAGCGCCTTCGCCAAAATTGTAAATTAGTATATAAAAGTACTAGTTTCATAACATACGTTTTTAGCGCACGAGTACAAGTTTAGAAAACGAGCCGCTTGCGGTGAGTTTTCTAAAGTACTACTGCGCTAAAAACGTGTTATGAAACGAGTGCTTTATACAATTTTTTCTATTTTTCTCTAAAATTTTAAAAAACTTACATTTAAATTGATGACTGATTTAGGGATTTTTGTTTCGAATTGGCATTACAGTTATCGCCATATTTAAAATTCTAAGAACGAATATAATTTTGATATATTTTATAGTCATTTCTTCTCTTTTCCACTGCAAGTAACCAAGCCACAATTTTAACACGGTAAAACATAACCTAAACACAAAATTTTGTAGAAAATTAAACTTTAAATCGACGTTCACAATTGCACGGCAAACGTCAAGAGATAGACTCTTGTCTGTTGCCAACCCAAAAGAAAAAAACGTAGAGACCTCTTATGGGCCTATACGAACACGCAAAATGCGTGTGATTATGAGCTTATAAGAGTCGCAAAATAGAAAAAATACATTAAATGAGGAACTGAATATAATTTATTTATAACACGTTAATCAAAGCGAATAAATTCAACGGTAATTTTTTTTAATGTCTGGGTAGCAATTGTCATTTAGGTGATATGATAATATCATATCACATTCACCGAAAATCAGTGAAAGCGGTATTCTGATACTTCCACATCACCGAGGACCAGACGTATTTTCATATCACTTCACTTCGACAGAAGCTGTCAGACTTTTATTAAGAATGGATTTAACCTCTTCTCTACCAGAGTATCAAATTTGTAACAATCCAAATTAAATAAGAAAATATATAAAATATTTAAAAAGTATCAGTTTTCGCCATTATATTATGTTTGTAATGTTACAGGATTTTAAGGCACAACCAACTCCATCAATTATAATTTTTAGGAAACATGCGTAAACTAAGTAAACAGTGCGACCGTAAAAAAAAACTTACTTAAAAAAAATCTTGGTTTATTTTACGTCCTAAAATGAATAAAAATAAGGTAGAAGCTATATATTTTATATTATTTCCTTTTTTGTATTATACTACTGTTTAAAAAGAAATCATACAATAAATTGCATTATTAGGTATGCCCTATTATTACAAATATGATACTTGCCCTTTTTTTTGTAAAATTTAAACAAAATATACGTTAGTATTGACTTAACTTCCTATTTATAGCTTATTTTTACGAAAAAATATTTTTTATTAACAGATTTTAATAATTCAGTACAAAAGAGGTTAAATGAAGTATGGAAGGCCATACTGGTCTTAGGGGATTTCCAAGACGCTGAAAACCAAAACGACGAGCCTCAAAGTATTTTTTTACAATGGACAAATCCATTTAATAGCCTTACTGAGACAAAATTCATAAAAAAAAATATAAACGTTCCTCGTTTTCGTTCCATTTAAATCTAAATGCATTTATAACAACAACTGTCAGGTTTGTGATTGGCGAAAACTCTCGGCAACGAACTAAATTCGTGAAATTCGAGAATACCGAAATATTAAAATGTGTAAAAAAAAGCTTGATATGATAATGTAATTTCGCCGGAAATTTATCACATCACATCTACGTTCAGAATTGATCCCCTGCTCCCCTTTTTTAATTTACTAAATTTACGAAATATCTAATTTTAAAAAGCCTTAGCTGTTGTTGTGTATTACTTAACGCGAAACTGTTTTCTGTTAGTATACTAGTAGCAGCCATAATATGGCAAACTCCTGCCGCGGAATTCTAGATGCTGGTTTTTAGATGAAAATCTGCGGTTACTGTAAATAGCTTACAGCGCATCAATTAGAAAAATATATATCTTTACTATTTCATACCTTAACAGATAGTTTTGTGCTGAAATTTTCATCTAAAATAACCGATTTCCGTTTTTATAAAAAGTGACCGGTTAGTGAATTATAGTTTAAAAACTTTAAAAAATTGTTTTTAAAATTATAGTTTTTGCAAGGTAAATGAATACTTTGAACCGACCACTACTTATCATAAGCAGTACCTGACGTATTTCCAGTTATAGTCCAGTCTTCAAGTTAATAAAAGAGGCTTTACCTGGAAATAATTCAGGGAGTTTAAATTTTTGGTTTATTAGGTAGGGTTTAAGGCCGCAAAAAAAACAATTTTGCGACGTTGAACTCGATTTGGAACTGTCATTTTTTTAACTTATTTTTCACAAAAAACAGACTTTTTAAAATATCTCAAGATCGGTGCTTCCTAGAACAAAAAACTTTTGATATGAAAATAAAGAGGACCTAATCTCTAATATTTTTTGTGTCATATATTTTTTTGTACGACTTATAGCTAATTCACGGCACCGCCTTAAACGTTACACTGCAGTGTACTGTAGGGTTTTAGATTTTCCTTTATGACTCGGTTAGGAAGGTTTTTTTATGCTTAATACAATGGTGATTCAATCGAAAATCGGTTTACTCAAAATAATGGGGCACAAATGTGTGAATTATTAAAAAAAAAATAATTTTACGTAAATTAAAAAGAAAGTGAAAACCCAAAATGTTCTCAGGGACATGCCTAACCGACGATAAAGAACAGTTTTTCGAAAAAAAAACATTAAAAATCTAAAAACGTATAGTGTAACGTTTAACCAATAAACCGAAAATCAAAACTCCCTGAATTATTTCCAGGTAAAGCCTCTTTTATTGACCTGAAGACTGGACTACAACTGGAAATACGCCGGATACTGATCATAAGTAAGTGACTCATATTGAGTCACTTAATTAGGTTTTAACATTTTAAAATACTGCCTCCTATATGGAAATCAGGACCAGGGTTGTTTTCAACGTGTTTGTATGTATGTTGGTTTGTCCTCCTCTACAGTCTAAACTACTGGGCCGATTTTAATAACGATGTCGTCAAAAGACTTGTTATGGTCACGCGAGTGCCGTAGGCTATACAAAATTTCATGTTTCGGCAGTATTGATTGTTGTCATTAGAAATTTAACACACAATTAAACAAATCTGTACATTTTTAATAATATTAAAAATCTGATTATGAATCTGCTATCATACGGTCCATATTACATTTAATAAAAATTAATAAAAATTGCATTTGATTCGCCCACGTTTCGGATTTTTTATTTTCTTCATCAGGCATTTTTTCGTAGTCGGGTTTTTTGGCATCTCGACTTGTTAGATAGGTCTTTTTTGTTTAGGAAGTCAGTACTCCCTAGGGACATTTTCCATACCTCGTATAAAATATAATACTAGTTTTTACTTATATGGTGACTTTATAAATTTAATATCTAAACAGTATTTTTTAATAAGCTAATAACTGAAGCCAACCGGTTTCTCACGTCTTTAAAATGCTCGAAGTTATTTTAATAAATTTAAATAGACAAGAATTACACTGCCGCACATTAAATTACGGACACCTAAAAATTAATGTATTTGACTGATTCTTTTTTAGTTTTAAAGCTTAAACATTCTCTACTTTTGATTGTTTTAAGAATGATTAAAAATTTTTTTTTTCGTATTAACAACAACACATAATGTACAACTATGTTTTTCTACCCCATCTTCTGGGACTTGCATGGTACGCCACTGCAACTGTTTATCAAATTATTAAAGCGATTCTTATTGCCGCAGTTTTAATGAATATTTTTATTTTTATTTTTTTACTTCTGGTTTAGGAGATATCAGGATTTTCCTGAAATTATCATTTTTTCAGTTAACTTAAAAAGTACTACATGAATTTGATTGATGCTGTGCTTTAAATTTGAAGCTTAACCGAGTTACGTTTTTCTTCTAATCAAGTTTATCAAAAACATAAATTGGGTTTGAAAAACTTAAGTAGAAGAAAAAATAGGGTCACTCCGTCCGGCGGCAGTTCTGCGAAATCACCGTTAAGCCTCCGTCAGACGGCAATAAAAAGCTGCTCCAGGATAAAGAAACTGTAGAAGAAGAAGTAAAAGACATGAGCGTAGAAGAAGTAAAAGACATGAGCTTCAAATAAAAAACTCTGCTGATTTAGTACTTTTTGAGTTGACTGAAAAAATGACAACTTTCAGGAAAATCCTGATATCTCCTAAACCAGAAGTAAAAAGAAATATAGTTGTACATTATTTGTTGGTGTTAATACGAAAAAAAAAAATTAATCATTCTTAAAACAAACAAAAGTAGAGAATGTTTAGTTAAAGCCTAAACATTCTTTACTTTTACTAAAAAAGAATTAGTCAAATCAATTAATTAGTTTTCGAAATATTTGAATTTAAAAAATATCAATTTTTTAGGTGTCCGGAATTTAATGTGCGGCAGTGTATTTGTATACATAGAAATCTGCTTGATTACATTAAAATTTATTCGATAAATAAGGACTCCCGCCAGAAAATGGCCCTTATTGTCGGTGTGGAGTTATATTGGGGGAGAGGGGATCCAAGACATGTCCCTCAACTTTTAGAACTGGTTTGGTTTCCATCCATCCATAAGTTTTTTTTTGTTGGGCGCTTTTAAAGTTTATTTTTTATGCCCCCGCCCCCTCTGTTTAACTATGCGAGATTTAACCCTGAAAAAAAATATAGGTGACAAATATGAAATAAAGTTTTAAGGAAAACTATAGAAAAATGCATCATTATCGATAACTCGCTTACTAATTAAAAAAAACAAACAAAAAAGCTAGACTGAACCCGCAATGCGCGAATCTACTCGAATGTTAATTGTTAATGTACACTTAAATTCCTTCTAGGAGGTAATCGCTTAAAATTTCCATTGACTTTTCTTTAAGATTACCTCGGAAAATCTTGAAAATTACCTAAAAAAAAGATACCAAGGTTGGCAAAGATAAGATTTCCTCGAGAGATTTCCTCCAATTTATATACATCTAAATTCCTCAGCGGTTTACCCCTCCAAACTGCCGCAAAATTTGATTTTAGTTTGGAAGAAAATAATATCTATGTGGAATTTCAAATATTGCATTATTTTTCAGGCATTAGAAACTATAATTAATTATAATTAAAAAATCTATAAGCGATTAGTAAAACACCCAGTTAATTATTCTGCTGTCAAACCGAAACTAAAATTTAGGTCAGTATCACACCGCCACATTGATATTGTGTTTATGTTCTCGTATCCGACAGGGTGACAGGAACTCTATTGGCTCGACAAATCGATCTAGCTATTTACTACCTGGTGAAGGTGGAATCTGCATTTCCCGGTGGACTAGGAGTCGAGCTGGTAGCCTCCATGACATTATCCTGTCACTCCCGAATAGTTCATAGCACTAGAATAACGCGTTCCGACACCCCGGCTAAAAACAGGAACTGTGCCACGGTCTACATCGGAAGGGTTTGCTTTCGCGACCAATTTAGGGGTGTCTATTCGATATTTGTGCTGCGGATTGCGCCATTTGCGCATGTCGGTAGTAATGTTTCGTTTGATGAACGAGCACTACCCGGAGCCACTCCAATGGAGACTTTTTATGTTCCGCTATGGCAGAGATTTTTCCGGCGGAAAAATAAAACAAGCTATTTTCTAGATTATCGAATTCTTCGATTTTTTTTTCATTGCCGTTACCATTATTTGGAGAAGTAAACTCTAGTAACTAACTAGGGCGAATTAAAAAAACACAAGCCGTGAAGATATGTAATGCTACGCATTTCATTATTATTCGCAATAAATGGTATATTGCATTTTTCCAAATACTTGAAAATATGTTTTTTTCAAAAAAGAAACGTAAAAAAAATTAAAACATTTTTTATATCCTTTTTGCGAAAAAAAAAATATTTTTTCAAAAAAAAAGAAAGCATTTTATCATATTTTTTTTTAATAAGATCCTTTTTTTTTGAAAAACTAAAAAAAAATTGAAAAATGGTTTTTTCAAAATAAAAATAAAAAAATAAATTTTTTCTTTTGGGAAAAAAAACGAAAAAATTATTTTTTTTAAATGATATTTTGACTTCCCCCCCCCCATCCAAATAGGGGGGGTGTTAGGGGGGTAGCCAAAATATAAAATCTCTACAGCCTTTAATAACGCGAGAAACGGGAAGTGTATGAATTTTGGTAAATTTGCTTGACGTATTTTATGGACGACCACTTATAGGGATCTTCGCCTCGTAGAACTTTTTTTCCTGAAAATTTCAAGTCGATCGGATTATTCGTTCTTGAGTTATCGTGCTCCTAAAAATCGTGACAGACGGACGGACATTTCAAAAAAAAGTTGTTTATTTTTTCATAAAAAAAAATTTATATCCAAGAATTTTTTGTCTAGAACGATTTTTCAAAAACTTGAAACTACCGTTTATTATTCTAGCGCATGCACTGTGAATAATATAAAAACGGGAAAAAATAAAACAACGCTTGTTAGACCCGTTTTCCAAAAAATCGCATTTTTTGACTTTTTTTTACCGTTACTATTATTTGGGGAATTTAGCTATTAGACCCTATATAGTTCCTAGAGAAAAAATACACTGCCCAATAAAAAAGCTTTTTCATTTTTCACATCCGCGCGTAAAATGGATTTTTTATTATCAGGTTCACTTTCAGCAACCTCAAAAAGTCCAATATACTAATTTTCACGAAAACTACCCACCGACCCCCAGGGGGTGGAATTGCAATTGCACATGGATTTTTTATTATCAGATTCAATTTCAGCAACCTTAAAAACACCTTTATGGCAATTTTTAAATTTTTGTAAGAAATAATTTAATTTTTTCCATTATCGATATAAAACGTCATAAAACGTAAAAATACGCAACAAATTTTGCACGAATACAAGGCTTTCCCGAAGTTATGAAGATTTTCCAAATGAAAGCTTAATTTAAAATCTCAAAAAAAATAAAAAACAGCGCTGCAGGCAAATCACGGTGCGGTGGTGCGACGGTTTAAATCAACTTCAAATTACCCCATTTCTGTTTCTATACGTTGAATCTATGAGACGTTAGGATGATTTTAAACAAAAATTAAAAAAATCTATTGAGCACATTTTTTTATTAAGCAAAAACCCCGTATGTTGGACACTTACTTTGTATTTGATTATTCGCTAAATATTTAATCAAATTATTATTTTTTATTTTATTTTGTTTAATATACGTGAACTGCAAAATAAAATCACAAAAAAATTAAAATTAATAATAAAAAAAACTTTATACCGGGTGACACCAGAAGTATTGCCTACGAATTATCTCCGTAACTATAAAAGATAACTTTTTGAAATTTACAGAGCTTGTATGAACCGTAAATACCCCGATTTTGGCATGATCATTATAAAAAATATCGCGGTCTAAGCGGAAGTGAAATATTTTATAAATTTGATGGTCAATTTAATTTTAAAAGTTTTATAATTTAAAATTTCACAAAAAATCAAGAAAGCTCTCTCGCTGCAGGCAAATATTTTTACGTTGATGCCTTAAAAATGCCCTGCTGCAGGGCCTATCTATATATTTTTTCGCTCGTTCCCTTACGGCTCATTATTCTACTAAATGGAAAAACTTGGGGGGGGGGCGGTTTTCAAGTAGACCTTTAAAAATTAAAGCCCTGGTTATAGAGAGCACAACAAAAACTGGAGCTAAAAAGTTAATATTTTTATTTTTTCTAAGATAAAAGGTCCTTATCAACAAAATATATTAATAAATACATTAATAAAATATAACAAATACTTTGTGTACAATATTAAAAACATTTAGAATTGTTAACAGTTTAAGTAAGTTTCAAATATAAATGAATATTAGGATGTATAAGGCAACATCAAGGCACTTGTCAAATAAATAAGTTTTACAAAAAATGTTAAGTTCTAAATTAAAATAAAGCTCTATGAACACATACAATTAACGAGTCATTTTGTCGAGAATTGGGACAATCATGTCGAATTTGGGTCTTTTACCTGCATCTTCATTCATGCAAATCTTAATAAGTTTGGATAGATGCGGTGAAATCCCCGGTTTAATGCTGATTCTCAGTCCCTCTAACGCGATCCTCATTCCAACCTCCATTGGACTTTGGTCAGCAAATGGCACTTCTCTTGTGGCCAACTCCCACAACAAAATAGCGAAACTCCACATATCTGAAGCCTCCCAATTTCTGTCTGTAGTTTTCTTTTGCAGAGCTTCTGGAGACATCCATGCTGGGTAATAAATTCTGCCTTTTTCTTGGAATGAAAATTTAGCATCCGCCATATTTATTCTGGCAGTCAGATCTTCTTCAATTATGACATGTCTACTGTTTAAATGATATTCTGGGATAGTTCTTTCCAAACTATGCAAAAATGCCATTCCTCTGGCTATGTCGATAGCAAATCTCAATGCTTGTGTGTTATCTACAACAACTCCGCTGCTTTCATGAAGAACTTTGTATAGAGAGCCTAAGGGCAAGTATTGGCTGATCACTACCAGATTCGGCGGACTATTACAGCAGCCAATAACTGGAAGTATATTTGGGTGCGAAAAGATTCTAAGTTTGGGAAATTCTTCATTAAAGTCTCGTGAAATTCTGGCAGTTACATCCCTTACATTTAAAATTTTTGCCACAATCGCATTATTTTGCCAACGGCCGACATAAGTAGTACCGCTATGTGTATCCGCGATCTTCTCTGTCAATTTTAAATCCTGAAAATTGATGCCTTTGTGTCTTGATAAGGTTGCATCTCTTGATCGAGTTTTAAGACCCAACCAACTTTGGTCCTGGAACACAATTTTCCTTAAATCTTGGCCTGCCTCTGTAGCTGCATCATGCAATATTTTGGCTAATTTTCCTTTTGCTTTGTCAAGTGCTGTGTCACCATATTTATTTGCAATAGACACTTTAGCACCATGATGGACTAGATCTTCTGCAATGTCATCATAACCCCAGAAACAAGCATAATGTAATGGAGAGTTGCCATGCTCATTTGTAAAATTGAGATCCGCTTTTTGCCTTAGTAACTGAAAAAAAAAGAAAATATACATAATGTATTTTATACAAAAATTCGAATCCTTATTGGGACCCCACTGATTAAACTGGTTACTGATACAGTTTATTTCAATAAAATCCATTAAATATTTTATATTATAAATAATAAGTAATTAGTTTATTAATAATTATTCTCCCTCCTCTTTCTCTCTCTCTCTCTTCCTCTCTCTTTCTCTTCCTCTTTCTTTCTCTTCGTCCCTCATTCTTTCTCTTCCTCCCTCTTTCTTTCTCTCTTCCCCTTCTCTCTCTCCCTTCCCCTTCTCGCTCTCTCTCTCTCTTTCCCTTCTCACTCTCTTCCCTCTCCCTTCAGCTTCTGTCTCTCTCTCTCTTTCCTCTCCCTCCCCTTCCCTCTCTCTCTTCTCTGCCTTCTCTTTCTCTTCTATATCTTTCTATTCTTATCTCTTTCTTTTCTTCTCTCCTCCTCCCTCTCTTTCCTCCTCCCCCTCTTTTCTCCTCCCCCTCTTTTCTCCTCCCTCTCTTTCCTCTCACTTGTTTCCTCCAACCCTTCATCTTCCCCCCTTTAAACAGATAACAACAATTGATTTTAGGAAAAGTGGTTAATTTTTCACCAATTCAGCAAAATATAAGACGCCTGTGTTAACTCGGGTAAGCGGAAAGGAGCCGAACCTACTGTCAATGAGTTAACATGGGTGAGTGCATTAAGGGGTTAAAGTTAAAGGGGGTGAAACAGAAAATCTCAGATTTTAACAAAAAAAAAAACATTTCCAGGTTTGGCTCTTGGTGAAAAAGCCCTGTTTTTGCCAGCCCTAGGTTTATTTATATACCAAACGATGATAAATATTAGTTACAGTGGATGCCCAATGGAAAGTGTACAACATCCTTTAGCATGACATAATGATGTTTTAATTTATGGATAAGTTAAATGATGGGTAAATTATTAATATAAATACAAAACAATTACCATAAGTACAATCTCCCTGTGTCCATGTGCAGCTGCCAAGTGCAATGGAGTATCATCCCCTCTGTTTGTAGCATTGACTCGGGCACCTCGTAATAAAAGCATTTCAACAATTTTGTTGTGGCCCTTCATAGCTGCCCAATGTAATGGACTGAATCCATGGTCATCTCTGAAAAATTATTATAATAATAGCCAATTTTTTCTGGAGGACCGGTTACTAAGTAACCAAGTGAGGGGAATATCTATCTCGTTCTTATTTAACTCATTAGTTAAACAGAGAAAGTGATAGTTTAACCAGCGTTACCACAAAAAATTGACTAAAATATTTATGAAGACCTCTGTCCAGGGAGACTAAAGGGAGCTGAGCCTCTGGGTACTAAAATAGTATTTGGGTCTATTTGGGTTAAATATGAGGAATTTTAAAATAATTTTTAGCTCCTCTTGTGAGCCACCTAGATTTTTTTTTCTGGCAACAGGCCTCGATTTATGTATGTATTTTAGTACTTGGGTTTCTATAGAGGATCCAATTGCCTCGTGAGGAATACATAACTTCAATTTAAAAAATTAAATGTAAATATACAGTAAATACAAATAAATCCCCTCTTATTGCACAATTTACCATAAATGGTCAGGATTGACATACAGCATAAGCCGTTATTTCTAGGTAAAAGAATGTACCTACCCTTGGTTCATATCATGTTCGGGCTCATCCAGCCAAACTCTAACTTGCAGGGCATTCCCTTCTTTGCACCACTGAAATATATCCTCCATTTTCTAGAGATTTGTTTATAAAACTATAAATATCAACAAATGGGCGTATCACGAAACTTGTTTAGATACGTTATTTTGCTTGAAATTACACAATGCGGATTCCGTTATTCGTTCTTCATATGGAGAGATGTATGGGAAAGAACAATTTGCCACAAAAATTAACAAACAGACCTTAAAATTACAAAAATAATAACATTATGGCAAAATTATGTCATTGCCATTTACAGAAACCATTAACTAGCAGTGGTGCCAATATTAAATGTCACTGAAATGTCCCCAAATGCTGAAAGCGAGGTTGTCAGATTTTTATTTGATAATCTAGGTTTTTCCTATGCGCATTCACCAAAATTGTAACAGCGGCGGCCCCATCCGATGTTATCTATGGGTCCCTCGCTGGAAATGGAAACTTACTATTTATGATTATTTTTATCAATCGTAAAAGGCTAGTATTCTGTTAGTTTATCAATCAGGCGCGTAGATATGGGGGGGTAGAGGAGGTATTTACCCCCCCCCCCCCACAAGAATCTTTTATATTTTTTTGTTATTTTAAATAAAAAATTTAAATAATAGCGGGTGTGTTTTTGTTTGGGTAGGGGCGCCAAGGTGGGCGTCTAATTTTGTAGAATCGCTTAGGAACAAAGCTTTTTTTTCGGAGGGTGTGTTTTTTTTTGTTTTGTTAGGGGTGCCAAGGTGGGCGCAAATTTTTGTAGGAACGCTTAGGGACAAAGCTTTTTTTCGGAGAGTGTCTTTTTTGTTTTGGTAGGGGCGCAAAATTTTATAGAAACGCTTAGGGACAAAGCTTTTTTTTCGGAGCGTGTTTTTTTGTTTTGGTTGGGGCGTCAAATTTTGTAGAAACGCTCAGGTACAAAGCTTTTTTTTCGGAGGCTGTTTTTTTTTTTTGGTAGGGGGGCCAAGGTGGGTGCCAAATTTTGTAGAAACGCTCAGAGACAAAGCTTTTTTTCTAAGGGTGTTTTTTTTTGTTTTGGTAGGGGCGCCATGGCCATCTTTAATTTTTTTGTTTAGAAAATTTAGTGAACGCCGAGTGCAATAAAATTTGCAACAATTCCGTATCTTAGGCTTAGATCATTGTTAAAAACGTAATGCAATAAACATTTTATAAGTTTATAATTTTTTTAGTGTTACGTAACATTTTTACTGACCCCCCACTGTAACGCGGCGTAACGTTATTGAGACCCCAATCCCACCCCCTAGCGCGTTACGTAGTACTTGAACGTTCCCATATCGCCAAAAACATCTCTTTGATCTACGTACTATAAATATTAGAAATTTCATTCGGGTTGCATTTTTAAGCTAATAAATTGCTTTTTTAAACAGTTGCCAAAAAATATGACTTTGGGTCAAAACTTGTCAAGTCCAAAATTAATTATTGTTTAGCCGCTTATAACACCAAAAAGGCAACTTTTATTTTTATGAAAAAAATTATAAGATTTTGCTGTCCTGTTGTTTAGATGTGTTTCAAATTTCCAGATGGTCATTCTATTGATTCGTCTTGAATAAAATAAAATGCAGGAGCGCGCATCGTAGATTTGGCCAAAAGTAACGAGGAGCTCACCACTGAACTTGTCTACGCTGCATACGTTCCTGCATTTTAATTAATTCCAGAAAAACCAATAAAAAGACCATCTTGAAATTTTAACCACACATAGTCATGACGTCAAAAGAACAGTAAACACTTACATACTTTTTTTTTTCATAAAAATTAATTATTTTTTTGCTTGAAATTGATTTATATCGACATAAAACGTCACAAAATGCAAATATACGCAAAAAAAAAATTGAAAATTTTTGCACGAATAAACTTGTCCGAGATAATATGAAAATACATCTGAATACCAAATTTCAAGTCGGTAGCTTATATCGTTCTTAAGTTATCGTGGATACAGACAGACCGACAGACAGATATAATTTTTTATTGCTTATTTTAATTTTTATCGACTTTTTAGGAAAAAATAAAATGATTTAAGCAACAAAAAAAATAGTTTTTTTTTTCTGTTACAATACTTTCTTTTATGACAAAGTAAAAAAGGATAAAAGTTGATGAGATGTTTCGGCTGAGAGAGGTGGAGCGATTTCAGTTCTAATCGAGTGAAACAGTGAAAGACACTTGTCACAGCGCAAAACCACCTGTTTCACCGTCAAATTCGTGACGAAATAGTCAAGCGGCCGGCGACCAAACGAACGGCGGCCGGTAGTTAGTACCCTAATGAAACAAACTAGTAGAAACTAGTTAAAACTCGTAAAACCTTTACAAGTTTTTATTTGGCTTTAACGAGTAAATATATTTACTAATAAAAATTCTACGAGTTTGAGCAAATAAATTCATTTAACGCGTTTCTACAAGTATTTTGAATATATTTTTCACTATTTTTATACTTTTTTTACAATTATTTACTAGTTTTCTACGAGGAAATTTATTTACTTGTTTTAGCGAGTATTACACTTTCATTTAAGAGTTTTTACTAGTTTTCTACGAGGAATACGTAAATTATTTTTTTAAACGAAGAAAATTAAATTTTACAGTAAAAAATCTTAAAAAATCGTATTTTTAGCAAAAAAAAAATAAAGAAAATATAAAAAAAAGTTTAAAAATTAATATTTATGTGATATCATTTTAAATATGTATCACACAACCTTCCTTTCCATTAAAAAAACTACCCCCCGCCCCTCGAGGTAGAGTTTAAATACCCTAAGTAAAAGTTTTCTCCCTGGCGGTATCTACCAAACTTGGCGCCCAAAAAAATACCAGAAAAAAAACTGTGTCCCTGACGGTTTCTACTAAACTTGGCGCCCTGCAAACAAAATTGGCGCCCACGCCTATGGGGGGGGGTAATTACCCCCCCCCCCCCATCTACGCCCTTGGGTTTATGCACCATTTATGGTTTATTAAACAGAAGGGCGTAGATCTTTTTCTTCTATGGGGGGGAGGTAATGCCCAGGGCCGGCCTTTCAAGCCTCAAATTTGGCGCCTCTAGCAAAAAAAAACACCCTAAATAAAGCTTTTTGCGCCTACAAAAAAAAATTCCCCCCTAAAAATACCACAAGAAAAAAAGCGTTGTCCCTGACGGTTTCTACCAAACGTGGCGCCACTACAAAAAAAATGACGGTGCCCAAAAAAATACCCTAAGACAAAAGTTTTGTCCCTGGCGGTTTCTACCAAACTTGGCGCCCAAAAATATACCAGAAAAAAAACTGTGTCCCTGACGGTTTCTACTAAACTTGGCGCCCTGCAAACAAAATTGGCGCCCACGCCTATGGGGGGGGTAATTACCCCCATTACCCCCCCTCATCTACGCCCTTGGGTTTATGCACCATTTATACCCGCCCAGACCCGTCATTTTCAGCAGGGTGGTGCTATAGTGGAAAAAGTGCTGTATAAGTCTTTGGGGCAGTATGTAGGCTCAATGTGGGTTTTCCAACGGGCGGCCAACGAACCAATGTTTGATGGCTACTATTAAATGTTTCCGTGTATGTTTGTTTGATCCCCTCTAGAAGCTAATCTTGTTGACAAATAAGGTTTATATTCTTCTTGATCATACACTTCTCTCGGAAAAAGGTGGGACACTTTTTATCTTATATTGGATTGACTTATAAAAAAAAATAGATAATTTGAACTACTTTTAAATTTAATTCATTTTAATTTAGTCTTTGTGTGCCCCAGATGCTCGGGCGGCCCAAGTTGGGTCCCCATTTTGGGGAGGTGCCACTAACAATAAAGTACTTAATACGCTCGAAAAAAAAAATAGATTTGGCAACCGTATTTCTGTATTTATGATAATGTTATCTAATTTTTTAATAAAAGGCATTCACAATAAATCTTTTAGTCACTTCATTACAGTCTGCCAAATGAGGTGGATCTTTCGTGATTTTTTGTGTGTTTTTAGTTCTAAACAGTGTTAGTGTACGTTTTGTGTGTTTTTTTATAATATTATAGTGTATTTAGGAATAATTTTTAAACCGCGAGTAAATGTAAGTAATTTTAAAACGATTTTGAACAATTTTTAATTACACAGCCACACAAAAAAAATGTCAAGTGTTTTTTTGGACACCACTGTATTACCGTGTATTTTATGGAGCTGAACCCGAATTTGAGGTCAAAATAGCAACTCATCCGATTAGTTTTGGAGATAAACTCAAAAAATGTTAGGGAACGTTCAAGTATTACGTAACGCAAATTTTGATCATTTTGGACACCCCCCCCCTGTAACGCTATTTTCATATACCATTAACATGGGCGTAACACTCCAAAATGACCCCCCCCCCCTAGGAGCTGAAATCTCAAAATTAATGTGCCCAAGTGAGCCCCCATTTTGAGCGATAACACTGCACAAAACTTCCTAACATTTATTATAATAAAATCAACAAAGATATTTCTGACTCATATGATAATGTTATGTAATTTTTTAACAAAAGGCATTCTAAATTTAATCTTGTTCATTTCATTACAGTCTGCCGAATGAAGTGGATCGTTCCGTGTTTTTTCTTGTGTTTTTAGTTCTGAACGTTATTAGTGTATGTTTTGTGTTTTTACACTAACTATATATGGCTTGTCTGTCTACTTAGGAATAATTTTTCAACCGCGAGTGTAAGTAATTTTGATTACACTGGTCTACAAAAAAAAATCTTCTCCAAGGACTAAACCTATCATGCCTTAAGTATTTTTGTGTGCTGAAACCGAATTTTCAATTTAAAAAACTTTCTACCGCGTAGATTTCGAGTAAATCCCGGTTTTTATTAGACATTGGTTATACGTTCCTAAAAAAGTAAACTTTTTCGGATTCATCAGCACACAAAAATACTTAACGCATGGTAGGTTTTGGTCTTTGGAGAAGATTTTTTTTCTTTTTTTGTAGACCAGTGTTATTAAGATCAATATTTTTTAACTTTGAGCAATTATGAGTAACTTTGGGGAACGGAAAATTTTTAAATGGGGAGGGGCAAGTAAGTAATTCTAAAACGATTTTGAACAATTTTTAATTACACAGCCACACAAAAAAAAATGTCAAGTGTTTTTTTGGAGACCACTGTATTACCGTGTATTTTATGGAGCTAAAACCGAATTTGAGGTCAAAATAGCAACTCATCCTATTAGTTTTGGAGATAAACTCAAAAAATGTTAGGGAACGTTCAAGTATTACCTAACGCAAATATTGATCATTTTGGACACCCCCCCCCTGTAACGCTATTTTCATATACCATTAACATGGGCGTAACACTCCAAAATGACCCCCCCCCTAGGAGCTGAAATCTCAAAATTAATGTGCCCAAGTGAGACCCCATTTTGAGCGATAACACTGCACAAAACTTTCTAACATTTATTATAATAAAATCAACAAAGATATTTCTGACTCATATGATAATGTTATGTAATTTTTTAACAAAAGGCATTCTAAATTTAATCTTGTTCATTTCATTACAGTCTGCCGAATGAAGTGGATCGTTCCGTGTTTTTTCTTGTGTTTTTAGTTCTGAACGTTATTAGTGTATGTTTTGTGTTTTTACACTAACTATATATGGCTTGTCTGACTACTTAGGAATAATTGTTCAACCGCGAGTGTAAGTAATTTTGATTACACTACAAAAAAAAATCTTCTCCAAGGACTAAACCTATCATGCCTTAAGTATTTTTGTGTGCTGAAACCGAATTTTCAATTTAAAAAACTTTCTTCCGCGTAGATTTCGAGTAAATCCCGGTTTTTATTAGACATTGGTTATACGTGCCTAAAAAAGTAAACTTTTTCGGATTCATCAGCACACAAAAATACTTAACGCATGATAGGTTTTGGTCTTTGGAGAAGATTTTTTTTGCTTTTTTTGTAGACCAGTGTTATTAAGATCAATATTTTTTAACTTTGAGCAATTATGAGTAACTTTGGGGAACGGAAAATTTTTAAATGGGGAGGGGCAATTTACGACAGCTGAAATATCGAAATTAAGCTGCAGCTGAGCATGCCCAAGTGGGCCCCCATTTTGAGCGGTATCTTTGCACAAAACTTTCTAAAGTTTATTATAATAAAATCGGCAACGATATTCCTGACTCATATGATAATGTTATGTAATTTTTTAACATTGTAAACTAAATATTTTAGTCATTTCATTACAGTCTGCCGAATAAAGTGGATCGTTATTGTTTGTTTTTTGTTCTAAACAGTATTAGTGTATGTTTTGTGTGTTTTTTTTATAATACTATAGTGTATTTGGGAATAATTTTTAAACCGCGAGTAAATGTAAGTAATTCTAAAACGATTTTGAACAATTTTTAATTACACAGCCACACAAAAAAAATGTCAAGTGGTTTTTTGGAGACCACTGTATTACCGTGTATTTTATGGAGCTGAACCCGAATTTGAGGTCAAAATAGCAACTCATCCGATTAGTTTTGGAGATAAACTCAAAAAATGTTAGGGAACGTTCAAGTATTACGTAACGCAAATTTTGATCATTTTGGACACCCCCCCCCCCCCCAGTAACGCTATTTTCATATACCATTAACATGGGCGTAACACTCCAAAATTACCCCCCCCCCCCAGGAGCGTACGCAATACTTGAACGTTCCCTTATGCTCGTTTTACTCGAAAATAAGGTTTTTTGAGGTTATCTCCAAAACTAATTGGATGTGGTGCCTCAAAATACATAGGAATAAAATGGTCTCCAAAAAAAAATCCGGACTTTTTTTTGTGTGGCTGTGTTATTTTGGATTAGAATTTTCATTATTAAATTTTATTTTTTTTTGGGGGTTTAATTGTGGACTTGTGAATAAATAAAACAGTTACTTTTTGAAATATTTTTGAATATAGATAGTATTTATTATAAAAGGAACGTTCAAGTATTACGTAACGCAAATTGTAACAAAATTCATACACTTCATACCCCGGTCCTCGCGTTAGCCCCCCCACCCCCCCAAATAGGAGGTGTGTCTCATGTATAATTGCGGCAAATAATAGATTTGTAAATCCCATCCGAGAACTCGTTATGTCCTACAGCCGCCAGTCCGATGCTGATTTAACGTCCAAAAACGTATTAATAACTTATTAAGATATTTTATTTAAACTGTTATTTAACTTTGATCTCGGTTATTTTGAGGTAATTTTTTTAAATTAAATCTTTTTGTTACAGAACTACATAAGCTGGAGAAGTCAGTCATATAAACAGAGACAGTACAGGTAAGAAAATCTAGTAGTCCAGTCAAATAACGAAAAATTCCTATGTTAAATTGCAATAAATGTACATGGGCTGATACTTTAATGGGTAGTAGTGCATAGTAGCAGAACACTCCTGTTAGTTTTTCACCTGGTGATTTGCGTAAGGGATGTCCGCTATCTTAAATTTTAGGGGTGAGTGCGGTTATCTCGCTAAATATGCATCTTACGATAAAAATGCATATAACTAATTTTGTTAAGTAGAAAATTTCCAACAATTTGTTTGGATAATTTTTTTATAATAACAATCGAAGGATAAAAGTGGTTATGAGCAAACTTGTAGCTCTTAAAGTATTATATGTTATGCATTTTCATAAGTATTTTGTTACGGTTACATTGGGCGGTTGCGCCCTCTGTAACCGTACCAAAGTACCTATGAAAATTAATAGTATATGAAATAGTATAAAGAGAATTTCGATAGCTACAAGTTTGCTCATATCGTCCGATGAATAATTTGGCTAAAAAATGGAAAAAACCAATTCCACCTCCAACATGACTATTTTTAAATAAACAATTGTTATTAATATATTAAAAAAATGATCCCAATAAAAATTGTTGGAAATTTCCTCCTTAACAAAATTGGTTATATGAATTTTTATCGCTAGATGCATATTAAGCAACTCACCCCTAAAATTCAAGATATCGGACACCCCTTACGCAAATCATCCAGTTTCTGTTACCATCCACTACTACCCTTTAAAATATCAGCCCGTGTACATTTATTGATTTATTATTTGACTGGACTATAGGTAATTAACACTAATATGTTATAGGATATAGGCAAGATCTATGTCAGTTTGTTTTTAACTGCAATGAAAACAACGGAAGTGGAAGTAGTGCTAGTAGAAGAGTTGTGCCCAAAGGCACAGTTAATATGAGGCACAAAAGCAAAATAATTTGGAATCTAAAACCGCCAAGAGTATAGAGCCTAATATAATAATATTTTTACAGGTACCATCAACTGAGGTGACTTCGGACGGAATAGGTGACTTCGGACATTTTTTCGCAAAATCTTCTGAACCAAAGCACGTGTGTAAAAGTTGTGCGTTTGTGTGTAAAAGTTGTGGAAATGAACCCCACAACTTGAGCACACAACCCCACAACTTTTACTCACGTGATTTGGTTCAGAAGATTTTGAGAAAAAGTATCCGAAGTCATCCTACCCCGTCAGAAGTCACCTCGGTGTTATAAATATTTTTTTACAGTTTAATCAAAAAAGAACATTGTTCTTATAATTGTGTTGTTTGTGTTCTTGTTTTACACACATGTATTTTTTTATGTATTTTTTTTTCAGGTATTATTTTTTATTTTAGGTACTATTATTTTCTTTTATGCATTATATCACTGGGTTAAAATGATAAGGTTCTATGTTCTATAGAAACCCCATAATGAAGAACTATATTTATTATATACTCTATTGTGTTGTTTGTGTTCTTATTTTACACATATATATTTTTTTATGTATATTTTTTTTTTCAGGTATTATTTTTTATTTCTGGTATTTTATTTGTTTCAGGTACTATTATTTTCTTTTATGCATTATATCACTGGGTTAAAATGATAAGGTTCTATGTTCTATAGAAACCCCATAATGAAGAACTATATTATACAATGTTGGTTTTATTACTTTCTTTTTTTAGATAATGCTATATAATATATAGCCTATATTGTGCATTAGGTATATTTTGAAAAAAAAAGTGTTCTTAGGTTAAATATTTTAAACATTTATTTTTTTTTTCAGGTATTAATTACATTATAATGCAATATTAGTTTTTATTTGAAAGTTTACTAGGTATATTAATATTTTTTAATTGTTAAGGATATTGTTTATAATAATTTTGGTTATATTTATGTATATTTTTTTCAGGATATAAGTGTTTTTTATTTATAATGTTATTATTTTATGTATTTTTTTTTGATATGTTTTATAGGATATTTTCGTTGGTTATATTTTTTTCAGGTATTTATTTTTTTTACAGGTACAAATACAATTTTAATCTACAATCAGATTAAAATTATAGGATAGTTACATATTGTTTTATGCAAAAATACGCTAGATATATTAACTGTAGGTTTTTGGAAGTTTATAGGCCTATAAACATAAACATTAAGGATAATATCCTTAATATAATAACATAGTATGTTTTTTAAGGTAGCATGGGGCGTGTAGAATAACCTGGGGTAGACTAATACAAATATGTAAATATTATTTATTTCAGATATATCAGAAAGAAGGATTTAATTAAAGTTTTAATTTTTATGTATAATGTGTTATTTTATTTTTTAGATCTTTGAAGGACAACTTTTACAGACAGTGTAATCAGAACTTGTAAGGTTCCTTAAGGTATAATTGACAGCTAGTAACAGTAAGTTTTTTTAAGGTTAAGGTTTGGACTTTCCATTCAAGCCAAGCCAATTTCCCCCACCCGGGAAACGAACCCGGGTTGTTGGCATAGTTTCCCCTAGGTTTAATTTAGTATATAGTTAAATAGCCAAAATCCGCACCAATTCCCTTAAGGGGGAATGAATAGGCAGGGTTACACGAACAGCTAGTCAATATCAGAAAAATTTCCCTCAAGGGGGATAGGATAGGTAGGGTTTGCAGAGGTTGTCAATATCCGCAAAAATCCCTCAAGGGGGAAAGGATAACCGCGAACAAAAGACAAAGGAACAGACGGGCATTTGAGGTGTTCTCTCTGGATGGTCGACTTTTTCCCATACACGCCAGGTATCTCGAAAGAGAGAGTAGTACCAACCCTGACATCGGTGAGACCGAACTTACAAAGTGGGCAGTTGTCATACAAGGGTTAGGTATATATAGTGTATGTTAAATTGTCGCCTGACGAGATTATACTCCACGTGTATAGGCCTACTGAGGGTTCCTCAGAGGGGAACTGAGGTTTTCTCACTGGGGAACGGCACGTTAACCGTAACGCACCTAGTGCTTTACCTCCTGGGTGGTGTGGAAAAGAGCACAACTATTCTAGTTAGAGGTGGTAAGTGTAAAGAGTAAAAAAATGTCTGTCTGTCTGTCCATCTTTTTGTCTTATGGTATGTAAACCTTATAATCATAAGTTAACTTTTGAATGTAATATCGGTTTTCAAAAATTCTTTCGCTAAGCAGATTGAATTTCTTTATAAATAATAGTATATTTCCAACCTAATAAGAAAATTAAACATCATTATATCCCCATAGAGTCCCTTTTCAAATTAAACATCAAAATTTTTAGGATTGAAACTCTCCTGCATAATACCATTTATGATTAAGCTTTCCTCTAGAGGAAATAAACAACATTTCATTTTATGATATTGAACTTTCTGAAATGCAATAGTTGATTATATTGACTCACCATATAGTCCGAAAAACGTATTGCAAATTAAATAAAGTGATTATTTTTCTTAAGCAAGGGACTTCCCTTATAGAAATTTACGTTAATACCACTTTACCTATTACTAAAACAACGTTTATCTAACGTCATAAACCCAATATACTTATACTTTTGGACTTTTCAACCAAATATTTTTTTTCAGTTTAGTCGGCGAGCTGGCGACCATTTATTCTTTTTCATTTTTTTTTTTTTTATATATATATATTTGGGCCTACGCGTTTATTATACAGTTAATGTCGCGATAACCCGAATGTTCGATACTCCGAATGAGGAAGTAATCCGAACAATGAAATTCGGACTTCAAAGTACATGCATGTACGTTTCACTGTTCGGTTTACCGCATAATTCAGATTATCGAAAATTTACTTAATTTTGGTATCAAATTACAGGTACACTTGGAATTTAAAAAAAAGTACTACATCACTGGACCTGGAGGTACACCAAATTTTTAAAATTTTAGGTGTTTCAAGTGATTTACTGACCATGAAATTTTTAGGGTTATGTACATTGTCAGTGGATTTAAAAACGGTATAAAACACATTCATTTATGGTAAAATATATTCCTATTTGTACAATTTATAGAAATATATAGAACTAAAAAATAATAACAGAAATAAAAATATATAATTAATAAAATATACGAAAAGCAATATGGTACCTTATTTAATAGCATATATTTTAGCTCTGAATCTCTAGTTTCTCGACCATTTTCCTTATTAGCCCCAAAATATATTGTTAAAATTGATTTTTGTTGCTGGCTTAAGTGTTGCATGTTGACTCATTTGACACAACTATGTGTCGAACAAGATGACTTTTTAGTTTTATATATCTCTGACTTAGTTAGGTCCTGAATTGACTTTAGTGGCAAGTTAGATTTAAATGGTACAATTTTTGGGTGTAGTACTTTTTAAAGATCGCAACGGTACGAGACAGGCAACGCTTGGTTTCATCCAGCGCCGTTCCCTGCATTAGATGGCTCATACCTTTTTTATGCACGCGCAATGTACGAGCTCTATTAACGCAAGATATGAAGCAAGTATTTTCGCAGGAACTAAGTAATGATAAACGTTATATTAATATTAGACCTAAATGTTAGGTTACCAACGTTAGGAATCGGGACGTATATTACAAATTATGCATTACAACTACGTCGGGATAACGTTCTTCTAATGTAAAATTTTATACTAGGGATATTTACAGACACAAGGGCGTAGATCTTTTTCTTCTATGGGGGGTAATACCCAGGGCCGGCCTTTCAAGCCTCAAATTTGGCGCCCCTAGCAAAAGAAAAAACACCCTAAAATACAAAAAAAATTGTCCCCCAAAAAATGCCATCAAGAAAAAAAGCTTTGTCCCTGACGGCTTCTACCAAACGTGGCGCCCCTACAAATAAAATGACGGCGCCCAAAAAAATACCCTAAGACAAAAGCCTTGTCCCTGACGGTTTCTACCAAACTTGGCGCCCTGCAAACAAAATTGGCGCCCACGCCTATGGGGGGGGGTAATGGAGGGTAATTACCCCCCCCCTCATCTACGCCCTTGATTAAACCAAACCTAAAAATACCAAAATCTCGAAAACAAAAAAATCTCGTATAGAACCTTGTAACTCTGACCAATTTTCACAAAAACTACTACCAATTTTCACAAAAACTACTCCCCATCCTTTAGGGGCTGGAATTGTAAAAATTTTATTATCAAATTTAGTTTTGTCGTCACCAAAAATAACCATATTAACCAATTTTGACGAAAATATTTACCCCTTAGAAATTTTTTATTATCATGTTCAATTTTAGCAACCTCAGAAACCCCTATATAGCAATTTTCAATTTTTTGGGAAAATTACTGTATTTGCCCGCCTTACCCAACACAATGTTTACCAAAAACAATCCAAAGCCAGAACTTTTGGTAACATAACTGTATGCCAAAGCGTTCTTAAGTTATCGTGTCCACAAGATTTCCCGGACAGAACGACCGATCGACCAAAAAAATTTTTTTGCTCAAAATTGATTTATATCGACATAAACCACAAAACGCAAAAATACGCAAAAAAAAGACATAAAAAAATTTTTGCACGAATACAAGGCTTTCCAAATTTTGCAGAATGGAAAGCAAAACTACGGTTTTTACTCGCTGAAAAACCGTTAATTCTTGTAGAAAATACTCGTTCAATACTGGTAAATACTAGTAAATTTAAATTGGAATTTCCTCATAAAATACTCGTAGAAACTTGTAAAACCTACGGTTTTTTACTCGCTGAAAACTCGTTAATCCTCGTTCAATACTGGTAAATTTTCAGTAGTAATATCATGTGCATGTTGAATTACTTTTTTCGTGCATTTTTCGTCAAAATTCCTCGACCTGCGGTCTCGGAATTTTGTAACACGAAAAATGCACTCAAACAATTGCCAAGCAAAATATTTTTTTATATACATACAGTAAAAAAAATATGTATAATTCAACGTGCACGAATGGTATTTTGAAAGACTATTTCACAAAAAAAATAAGGAAGTATATAATTTTACCATGTTTAATGTTGGGTAATTCCAGCGTTGCTTACGTTACATTTTTACTCATATGTTAACTTTTAAATGTATAAATTTATCAGTTATATTAAAACACATAATATTTAAATACAATATTAATTTTCAGTAAATAACAAAGTAACAAAACATATATTTATAATTAGTATAATAAGTTTAATTTGTGAGAAATTTATAATTTTATGTAGTGTTGCTTACGTTACATTTTCTGACATAGATTTTGACTTAGGTACATAAATTTTTAAATTTCTGTTCTATTCCAAAGTCGCTGGGCCGTAGAAGCGGCCCGGGCCCCACCCGAAGTTTGTTAGGGACCCCTCGCTGGAAACTTATTATTTATAATTATTTTATTAATCATGAAAGTAAGGACCTTGTATTAGTTTATTAGAAAGGCTCATTGATGATTTCATAGCATTATAAAGGAATTGGGCCATCATAACATTGCAGAATAAATTAGCTAAGGGCTTCGAGATAAAGCGGTCTAAAGCCTTTAAACACGCTTACACATGTTTTTTTGGATTTTACGGGTATATTTCGTTATAATTGTTTGTGTTCGGGTATATTCGGTATAGTTGAGGTAAATTTGAGTTGGTTTTATTTCCGCATGCGCAGAAGTGTTTGATAATACATGCGAATGCCGAAAAGTGTTCTAGCAAACATATACAAATATAACATGCGCAGAAGTGTTTGGTAGAATATATTTATGCGCAGAAGTGTTTAATAGTACATACGAATGCCCAAAAGTATTCTAGCAAACAATTACAAATAGAGCATGCGCAGTCCCAGTCCGCACAAATTCATGGCAGGTACATAACCACTGTTCTATGTGATGTTGCAGCCATGTAATTTTTATAGTCCATGTACAGTCCTTGCACTTTAACAATTCCGCCTCAAATTATGTATCAGGTACATAACATGTAACATATCAGCTACATACCAGGTGCATAACATGTTATATAACTTTTGCAATATGGATGAGAGGTATCAGCCATGTCGTTTTTATACTCGTTGATATGTAGCAGAAACATACCAAATACATCATAAGTTATCCCTTGCCATATGGATGAGAGGTCTTTAATACATTAAAATTATATGGGTGATATGTAACATGGATGTTATAATGTCCGTTAAATTCCCCCGTACCCCTGTTGAACGGCAAATATAAACTTCCAATTTCGAATAGGTAAATGATACACAAATATGAAATACATATTTTTGTGCCACTTACCTATTCGAAATCTAAAGTCGATATCTACAGGGTCCGGTCGAAGTCTTAATTTCGTTTATTTTGCAAAAATAAAAATATATCTTAAACTGACACTCGGTTGTCCTGCCAGGTATACATACAAAAAAATTAAAACTACATATTACATATTCTGAATAAAATATATTTTAAAAAAGGTAACTGTTTGTACATTTTTTTTTAAACGTAAAATATAATAAACATATTCTAAAAAAAAATATAAAATAAAAAAAAAAAGTAATAATGCAAAATATCGAGGGGTAAATCTCATACAATCTCGCGTACACCAAATTTTGCATTAGCCAAGATTTGGAAAGATTTCGCGGGATTTTGCAATATTTTGCGGGATTTCGCAAGATTTCTCGCAAATTATAAAAAAAAAACTAAATAATTCATTTTACAATTTCAAGTATAATATACTTAGTATATATATTATACGTTTTTGCGTAAATTACACAAAAAAAATCATTCAAAATCTCTAAGAATCAAATAAGTACAGCGCCACACAAAAAAAAATGGATCTCCGAAGGACTCGACTAGTCAATTCCTATATATTTTGAGCCGCTAATGCGAATCTGAGGTCGAAATTTAAAAGTTTTTAAAAAGACCTTAAAAAACCTACCGAAAAAGTACAAAAAGGATGTTTTTTTGAGTTTATTTTGAAAATGAGACCCAATTTTTAAACTCCGAGTCGGATTCAGCGGTAGACAGACTAGTCGAGTCTGTCAAAGATCCAACTTTGGATTGTGTAGCTGTGATATTAATAAAACATTTGTTTACAACTTTTCCACCAATATTACTTATAATATGGATGCTTTTATATTGGTCGGTTAAGACTTACAATATGATGTTAACCTATGCTACTGAGAGTAGCCGCTGAGGGAACGTTCAAGTATTATGTAACGCAAATTGTACCAAAATTTATACACTTCATACCCCGGATCTCGCGTTATTATAGATTATAAAGATTTCATATTTTGGCTACCCCTCTAATAGGGTGTGTTGGGGGGGTAGCCAAAATATGAAATCTCTACAGCCTTAAATAACGCGAGAACTGGGGTATGAAGTTTATGAATTTTGGTACAATTTGCGTTACATAATACTTGAACGTTCCCTGATACAAGTGGTACCAATGTAAAAAATACCGAGAGTCGCCGGTGACTCTCATGGTAGCCAACGTGTTAAATTATTTAAGATTTCAGGGAATTTCGCGAGGGTTGTACACAAGATTTTGCAAGAGATTTAGCTCGCAAAATACATCTAGAACAAGTTTTAGTTTTCTTCCAGTACACTCAGCCTTTTACAGTAGGGAACCCAACTCCTTGAGGATGAATAAATAAAAAAAGTATATCTCTTTTTCATCAAAGCTGTCACATAGAACCTGATAATTCTTAGCAAACGGCTTACCCATAAATATAGATTAACATACCACAATTACTTCAAATGTTCTCCATTTAT
The DNA here is from genome assembly GCA_958510825.1 of Brachypterus glaber. NCBI lineage: Eukaryota > Metazoa > Arthropoda > Insecta > Coleoptera > Kateretidae > Brachypterus > Brachypterus glaber. The sequence goes on along the minus strand of OY294045.1, from coordinate 78,457,393 downwards.
GTTATCTGTCCGTTTTTATAGGTAATAGGTACCTTTTTTTGCAATTAATTGGGAAACATTTTTTGTGTTGGGATGCATCATCCATCCCATGGGATGGAATCTCACTGACGTCATCATTTCCAACAAACGACACAACTTCCACATATTCCATTTTACTAAAAAAGTATAATCCATTATAATTTGAAATCTTATTTTGAGGTTAATTTAAAAAAAAGTATTACGATTATGTAGATTATAAAACTTGTATAAACTAATAATTAGTTTTATTACTAACCTATCATAGAACACTCTCAAAAAAATAGCTTTTGTAACACACAAAAAATAACTATAAACTATAAACAAACACTTCCAACCACGGTTAATTATGACGCCATAGTCTACTATTGGCCAAAGGCTGTAGGCTAGATTGCTTGGCGGGAACTTCAAAATTCTAATTTCTATTTCCGCAGAAATCACATCTCTGATTTCTGTATTTTACAAGATATTACATAATTAGTTATACCACGAATGCGGATACTCGTATTCAACGATTATGGGAATTTGTCGATTTCCAAAATAACTTTTAAAAAGTAAATTTGGTTTAACCAATAATAATAATAATAAATTAAATTTTTCAAAAAAAGTTTTCAAAAAAACTTTTTTTTCAAAATTTTTAATTTTTTTTATTTGTTTTTGTAGAATTGATTTTTATAATAAAAGTAATTTTTCCTGAAAAAAATACGTTAATAGGAATATTCTTTCAGCTTTTTTCGATTTTTTTTAAACTTTATCTCTTCATAACTTTTTTGTTTTTGGTGGGATTACTTTCAAAAATAATAGGGATCTTCACCTCGGACAATTTGATTATTCCTGAAAATTTCAAGTCGATCGGTGAATTCATAACATTTTATGTATCTGGTATGTTCTCATACCATATATATGATACATAACATGCAATATTGCATGTTATGTATCATACATATGTATGTTACATCTTATGTAATATGGCACATGCAACTTAAAAAATCTTTCTATTATAGGGCATGTTATGTAGCATACATATGTATGTTACGTCTCATGTAATATGGCACTTGTTACCTAAAAAATATTTCTTTGTGATGTTGCATCCAGGTATGTGCGGACTGGGGTAGTGTTTGGTGAAACATATTTATGCGCAGAAGTGTTTTTAGATTTTGGCTAAATCATCTTAATTTACTGTCGTACCTAAGCAGACATGAAAAATGCTATAACACACAAAAGAAAGTTTTGACCACTTTTTTCTAATTCGGACCATAGTGCGTTAGTCTTCATTTTTAAATAATTTTATTGAACTCTGGGGTACAATATGTTTAAAAATGTAAAATCTATGTTATGACCACTGTGCGGTAAATCATCTTAATTTTTATGTTGCCATATTCAAGCAGACATGAAAAATGCTATAACACATAAAAAAAAGTTTTGACCACTTTTTTCCTAATTCGGACCACAGTACCTTAGCCTTCATTTTTATATAATTTTATTGAACTGCTTAAAAATGTAAAAACTATGTTATGGCCACTGTGCGGTAAATCATAGTTTTTATATTAACATATATGTTATACTTAAGCGGACATTAAAAATGCTATAAAAAATTGACCAATTTTTTCCGAATTCGGACCATAGTGCGTCAGTTTGTTTAATTTTTAATAATTTGTCGAATTGTGGAATGACCAAACCGACAAATACGCTCTGGCTTTTTTATGTTTTATGATATTTAACCCACTGTGCATTAAATAATATTTCTGTTTATGTGTTTCTTTCATAACACATGGGTGATCCAAACCACTCAAAAATAAGCAAATGAGGTTTTGACCAACTTTTTTTTCAAAATTGGACCACGGTGCTTCGGGTTGTTTATTTTTTTAATAATTTGTGGAATTATGGAATTATTAAAGCAAATTCAAGTCTAACAATAAAGTAATAGGCGATCCTTAATATTACGCGTTGTTTATGTTACAAAGTTAAAACTTTTTTTTTAGAGAATAAAAAATTAAATAAAATAAAATAATTACATAATTAAGTAAAAATTACTCTAAATTAAGATAATCTAAAAGTAGAAGAGTATTAAGTAAAAAATTAAGTCAAAAAAACAAAAAAATATACTTTTTTGTTGCTTACGTTACAATTTTTTGATGATTTTTAGAATTTCAAGAAAAAAAAATAATAAATCATATACTTACCGTCTAAAATGTATAATCAACGAAAATATATAAAATAATCTAGGTATAATACAAAAATAGTTAGTTTAAAAAAAACAGTTTAAACCACAGTTTTTGCGTTGTTAATTGACGCCAAATACGGAGTAAATTGTCTACGTACCAATGATGACTATGAAATTGCTACTACCAGAAAATTCATTTCATAAGCTTCCATTATGGCTATAAATGCTAATAATAATCTGTATTTTATTTTAAGCCAGCCATGTCAGGATTTGCTGGAATTACCCTGTTGTTTAAACAACAATATTACTTTACAACTATAATTAAAAATTTAAATCTCAAATTTCCCGCTCTGTTTACAACTACGATGTTCACTTGTTCGCGAATGTTGCCAAGTCTAAACTTTGCTTGAGGGATATTTTAAGCTTAAGATTATTCCAATAAAATAGTTTTTATCATAAATTTTGGCATTTAAATAAAGTTCATTGATGTTTTTGTTTAAAAAGTTTAGTTTTCAACTGAAAAGAAATAAAATAACTGGTGTTTCCACCCGTAAAAAAAACAATTTGCTATCGGTTTCTAATAAAGTTTGCCAGCGCACCCAGTCTGCACAAGGACGACTTAAAGAGATCTTAAAGATGTCGTAGCTCGTTATTCAAGACGTCTTAAGAACGTCGGTTTTCGCCGTATATGCATCTTAAAGACGTGTTAACGACGTCGTATGTTACAAAAGGTAACGTCTTTAATAAAATACCCCCTCCCATTTACGTTGCTAGGTACGGTCGTATTGATATAAAAAGCGTAATAAGAATTAGAATGAGAAGTAATTTGTTTGAAAAAAAAAGATCTTACAAAAATGTGGATTTTTTTTTTACTTTTTGTTTGAAATTATTTTTTCAGTTTTTTTTTTGTTTGAAAATTTGTTTTGATTTTTTTTTTAATTTTTTAGTTTTTCGTAAAAAGAAAATAAAAAAAATGAAATTAATTTTTTTATTTTTTTGTTTTACAAAAAAAAGATCTTTAAAAAAATGGTAATTTTTTCAATAGTTGATTGAGGTTAATTTATTTTTAGCGATGAGTATCGAAGTTAAGGCGTCTTGTAGACATAATCAGATATCTTTTAAACACCCCTAAAAAGAAGTCCATAAGATATCCTTTTTATGTCTTTAGGCGTCCAGACATAATTAAGATCTAAAAAAGACGTCTTTAAAATATCATGTGCTGTCTGGGCAGTTATTTGATGTTTTGATTTCCGTCATTTAAAAGAAGTAAATTATTTACTTCTTTACTGTAAATATATTTTTAATAAGTAAGTTTTTAAATTAGTTTTGAGTGGCCTGTTAATAATACCAAGATTCAATTAAATATATTAAAATATATGAATATCAGTTTAAAACTTTTAAGATGGAAAGTGCATAAAATATTATATGAAATTAATTAGGGTTTATAACTAGGATGTTTTGGTAATAAAATAAGCATTGATATTGCTTATCAATAAAAATAAATCAACTAAAGGTAAGCCTCACAAATTAAAAACACATGCAAAAATATAACATTTATTAAGATGTCAGTAACTGTCAGTTTCTTGTTTCCATAGTAACCAAGTGATAATTGCACATGGGCAAAAATTATCAGATTCATTTTGATCCGATTGGTCAAGAAACTAAAAATGCAAGGTTTTAATTGGCCTATATATTGTTTGTAAAATAGTCAGTTATAAATTTATTCAAAAACATCAAAATTTTATTTTACAGGTAAATTTTACTAGTGTCATAATTTGACATCTAATTAAAAATGTAAAAAATATATTAAAATTTATTAAAATGCCTATATCTCGGAAATTAATAGTCCTACGGTAGTAGTAGTAGTAGTAGTAGTAGTACTAGTAAAAGGTGGGTAGGCTCCGACGCCTGACAAGTAGGCCCAATGGCCCTTTTTGTCTGCCCCAAGATGACCTACCCAACCTGCTGCCTATCCTCCCTCTTCCTAAATCTGCCAGACCTGATGAAGTTCATAACATCTGACCAGGCTAGGAGGCTCATCTCTTCCTTCGCTAGTGTTACCACTCCGAAGACGTCTTGTCTGAGCCTGCCCAGAGTCTCACCCTCCCCTATGAAGTGGTAGGGCGTTTCCTCGTCCATCCCACACCCAGGGCAGGTCGGATCGTTTACCGTCCGCATGAGGCTTAGGTGTCGCATAAGCCCACAGTGGCCAGTAAGGACCCCTGTAAGGAGGCTTATGGTTGCTCGGCCCCTTCCTAGTAGCCAGACCGACCTAGCTTTGCTTGGCCTGGTCAGGAATTCCTTTGCCTGCCTGCAATCGCTAAGCTCGGTCCAGTGTTCCTTAAGCTGACTTTCCAGCCAAGCGTTGAGGGCAGTCTTCACTTGTTTCCTTGTGATACCAAGAATTGGTTCAGGACCCAGGCAGGGCTTTCCGGCACCCAGTCTGGCGAGTTCATCCGCCCTCTCGTTGCCTGGAATACCGCAGTGACCTGGTACCCACACAAGGTGAACTCTTTTTGTTCTTGCTAGCTCATCCAGCTCGCCAGCGCACACCTGCACCAGAGCGGATCTTGTTGCGGGTGCGCTAAGAGCAGGTGAGATATCGCTAAAAAAAAAATTGTTTTCGTCCATTTTGACCCACTTGCCCTAGGCTAATGTTAACCATATTTAATGTGACTCAAATATAAATATTCCCGAATCCTTTGGTGAAAGAATTTTTTAAATCGGACGTTCCGTTCAAAATTTATAAGGTTTACGTACAGACAGACAGACAGATAGACATTTTTTTAACATTTTCTAGTATGATTGCTTTGCATTTTTAAGTATACTCTTCGCAGTGAAATAGTAAAATTGATTCGCATTTTTAAGGATACTCTTCGCAGTGTAATAGTATAATTGCTTCGCATTTTTAAGGATACTCTTCGCAGTGTAATAGTATAATTGCTTCGCATTTTTTAGTATACTCTTCGCAGTGTACTAGTATAATTGCTTCGCATTTTTAAGGATACTATTCGCAGTGTTATAGTATAATTGCTTCGCATTTTTAAGGATACTCCGCATTTTTTAGGATACTCTTCTCAGTGTAATAGTATAATTGCTTCGCATTTTTAAGGATACTATTCGCAGTGTAATAGTATAATTGCTTCGCATTTTGAAGGATACTCTTCGCTGTGTAATAGTATCCTTAAAAATGCGAAGCAATTATACTATTACACTGCGAAGAGTATCCTTTAAAATGCGAAGCAATTATACTATTACACTGCGAATATTATCCTTAAAAATGTGAAGCAATTATACTATTACACTGCAAAGAGTATCCTAAAAAATGCGAAGCGATTATACTATTACACTGCAAATAGTATCCTTAAAAATGCGAAGCAATTATACTAATACACTGCGAAGAGTAACCTAAAAAATGCGAAGCCATTATACTATTACACTGCAAAGAGTGCGAAGCAATTATACTTTTACACTGCGAAGAGTATTCTTAGAAAGCCAGACTTGATGACGTTATCGCCAGATCTGATGACGTCATCGCCAGACTTGATGACGTCAAGTCCAAAGTCTAAAGTCCAAAGTAAAAAGTCCAAAGTCCAATGGCCAAAGTTCAAAGTTCAAAGTCCAAAGTCCAAAGTACATAGTCCAAAGTACAAAGTCCAAAGTACAAAGTAAAAGTCCAAAGTCCAAAGTAGAAAGTCCAAAGTCCAATGTCCAAAATCCAAAGTCCAAAGTCCAAAGTACAAAGTCCAAAGGCCAAAGTCCAAAGTTCAAAGTCCAAAGTCGTAAGTCTAAAGTCCAAAGTGCAAAGTCCAAAGTGCAAAGTTCAAAGTCCAAAGGCCAAAGTCCAAAGTCCAATGTCCAAAGTCTAAAGTTCAAAGTCCAAAGTTTAAAGTCCAAAGTTCAAAGTCCAAAGTCGAAAGCCCAAAGTGCAAAGTCCAAAGTTTAAAATCCAAAGTTCAAAGTCCAAAGTACAAAATCCAAAGTCCAAAGTCCAAAGTTTAAAGTCCAAAGTCCACAGTCCAAAGTCCAAAGTACAAAGTCCAAAGTTCAAAGTCCAAAGTTCAAAGTCCAAAGTCCAAAGTCCACAGTTCAAAGTCCAAAGTCCAAAGTCCACAGTCCAAAGTACAAAGTACAAAGTCCAAAGTACAAAGTCCAAAGTTCAAAGTCCAAATTCGAAAGCCAAAAGTGCAGTACAAAGTCCAAAGTTCAAAGTCCAAAGTTCAAAGTCGAAAATCCAAAGTCCAAAGTGCAAAGTACAAAGTCCAAAGTCCAAAGTCGAAAGTCCAAAGTCCACAGTCCAAAGTACAAAGTTCAAAGTTCAAAGTCCAAAGTTCAAAGTCCAAAGTTCAAAGTCCGAAGTTCAAAGTACAAAGTCCAAAGTACAAAGTCCAAAGTTCATCCATATATCGCCAGACTTAATGACGTCATCGCCCAAATTGATGACGTCATCGCCCGACTTGATGACGTCATCGCCCGACTTGAATACGTCATCGCCAGGCTTGATGACGCCAGACTGGATGACGTCATCGCCAGACTTGATGACGTCATCACCAGACTTGATGACGTCATCGCCAGACATGATGACGTCATCGCCAGACTTGAATACGTCATCGCCAGACTTGATGACGTCATCGCCAGACTGGATGACGTTGCTTCGCATTTTTAAGGATACTCTTCGCAGTGTAATAGTATAATTGCTTCGCATTTTTAAGGATACTATTCGCAGTGTAATAGTATAATTGCTTCGCTTTTATAGGGATACTCTTCCCAGTGTTATAGTATAATTGCTTCGCATTTTTAAGGATACTATTCGCAGTGTAATACTATAATTGCTTCGCAGTGTTATAGTATAATTGCTTGGCATTTTTAAGGATACTATTCGCAGTGTAATACTATAATTGCTTCTCATTTTTCAGGATACCTTCGCAGTGTAATAGTATAATTGCTTCGCATTTTTAAGGATACCATTCGCAGTGGAATAGTATAATTGCTTCGCATTTTTTAGGATACTCTTCGCAGTGTAATAGTATAATTGCTTCGCTTTTTTAGGATACTCTTCTCAGTGTAATAGTATAATTGCTTAGCATTTTTTAGGATACTCTTCGCAGTGTAATAGTATAATTGCTTCGCATTTTTTAGGATACTCCTCTCAGTGTAATAGTATAATTGCTTCGCATTTTTTAGGATACTCTTCGCATTGTAATAGTATAATTGCTTCGCATTTTTAAGGATACTATTCGTAGTGTAATAGTATAATTGCTTCGCATTTTTAAGGATGCTATTCGCAGTGTAATAGTATAATTGCTTCGCATTTTTAAAGATACTATTTGCCGTTTAATAGTAGAATTGCTTCGCATTTTTAAGGATACTATTCGCAGTGTAATAGTATAATTGCTTCGCATTTTTTAGGATACTCTTCGCAGTGTAATAGTATAATTGCTTCGCATTTTTTAGGATACTCTTTTCAGTGTAATAGTATAATTGCTTCGCATTTTTTAGGATACTCTTCGCAGTGTAATAGTATAATTGCTTCGCATTTTTAAGGATACTCTTCGCAGTGTAATAGTATAATTGCTTCGCATTTTTAAGGATACTATTCGTAGCGGAATAGTATAATTGCTTCCCATTTTTTAGGATACTCTTCGCAGTGTAATAGTATAATTGCTTCGCATTTTTTAGGATACTCTTCGCAGTGTAATAGTATAATTGCTTCGCATCTAGTTAATACTGTTTCACTAAACTCGCTAAAACTCGTAAAATATTTTTACGAGTTTAAGAGAGTTCTCTACTAATTTTTTTCGCTAGGGTAGTAATGACTCGGCACCAGTTAGGAAAACATTGACATTTAAAATGCATTGGAGATGTCTCAACGACTCGGTCGCGTCTACCCGGTCGCAGTCGTTAGCGACTGCGGCTTTTGGAGGAAACCACCGAAGCTTAATACTAGAAGGTAGGTATAGAAGTAAATGCGCAGCCAAACCTATCTGATAAATAAAAAGTCAAGAAACTTAAAAAAAAAAAAAACAAAAAATTATTTTTTGCTAACTGAGGATTCTTATGGGAAGGTAATAATAATAGAAACCAAGTAAAGCACATAAGTTTAATAATCTTTTAGTAAACATTTTTGGAAGTAGGTATATGTACATATCCTGCTAGCGAGACCAACTATAAAATACAAATTATAATAAACAACAAAATTAATTATAAGTAGATTATATATGTGGCTTAGTTCTAAAAGGACCAATGTCACTTTGTCAATAGCAGCGTTTTCACGTCAACTTTGATGTAATATTTTGAAAGCGTTGCTATTGACAGTGACATTAGCCCTTTTAGAACCAAGCCACAAATATCATTTTAACGCCAATGTGTCAGTTTTGGAGCATTGTAGAGAGCTGCATTATATGCTTATCTATAACAACCTTTTGTTACGGTGCGGTCCAAAAGTTACCCCCTCTTAACTTTTAAACGATTTAAGATATCAATTTCAAATTCAAACATTTAAATGGGACAACATATTCTTTGGAACATGTTTGATGTTTTTAGCTTATAAAATGTTGACAGGGAGGCGTGTGGGATTCTAAATAGAAAGGGGGTCATGTGGTAAAATGTTCTATTCGACCATATATAACCCTGCACAGCGAAACCCACTTAATGTGTCAAATTTACGTGTTTCACTTTTTTTCAAATTCTTATGTAAAAAAGCAAAAAACAAAACTTTAATCACATTTTCTGAGAAAAGTAGTTTTGACACAATAGGTTTCTTTTACAGGGGCATATAACACGGGTCAACACAAAATTTGACTTTGACTCTAAAGTATAAAATTTCGATAGTTTAGGTCGTAATTACACGAAAAAAAAAAATATGGTATAAAAAAGTTTGCTTTTGTATTTAGAAGACCGATTGAACGATATTTTTCAAAATCTGTGGTATTATTTTTTATTGGAAGATAGAACCATCGAGATAAATTTGTTTATCATTTTTATTAAGTTTTACTATCAAAATAACCTACAAAAAAGTATAAAATACTTTAAAAGTGTACACTCTTACTCTTTCTTTTATGTTCATGAGTACTTTCTCTCAATAAACTCCAGATATAGTCTCCCATCATGTTTTCATTGGCCAATACTTGATAACGTTAATATGTCCATTACATTTGATTCACTGCTTAATTAAAAGTTGCTCACCTTCCAAATATCATTTACAATAACTACGAGCAACATTTGGAGCCCATGGCTTGTCTTAATTCCGAACAGGACAGTCAAAATATGCTTTGTAGAGAACGTGAGATGTTTAAAATTCATATTTTATGTCTCGAACTTTAATAAATTGACCACATACGTAGCAAAATGCATCAGCATCATATTTACACCTTCGCGATGCCATTTTAATGTTTTCTCGACATGTATAAAACACCTGATGGTTGTTTATCACTTGAGTGCCATCTGGAGGCACTGCGTGAACGTAAAAACCCCACTCAGATCTTGCGGTATTTTTGAATGTATTTAAACTAATTGAAATTTATAAAAAAATCGAACAAAAGCAAACTTTAAACCAAAAGAAGGTATTTTCTTTTGGGTTTTGTGCATAATGAACCGAAAAATCATAATATAAACTTTAGGACAAAGAACAAATATTTTTTTGTTGAGTCGTGTAATATATTATATAACATTCCATGAAACAAACGTAATTATACTATTAGACCAATTTTAATTGATATAAATTAAAAGTTAAGAAAGTATATACGAACATTAAGAAGTTTTAATACCTTAATTTTTTAATTAAAAAATATATGGTTGAATACAGAATTTTATAAGCTTTAAAATAATGTATGACACGACCCCCTCGATTAAAAAATTGCACCCTGGCGCACCCTTGCCTACATTTTAGGAGCTAATATCAAATATATGCCAAAAAGATAGTAGGTTGTCTTATTTACGTGTTCAGAATTTGTTTATATCTCGACTTGTTCAAAAGTGAAGCACCCCTGGTGACTTTTGAACCACACTGTATAGTCGAATACCGTAGTTTAACAGATACGATTAAAATACACTGTCCGTTAGTCCGTGGCTGATAAAAACTATAACGGCAATAAAGCGTTATTTTGCTATAACTTTAAAAACAATATTTAAATTTATTACGTACATTTAAAGGACTTCACAGCTAGTAATTTATTTTTGGGTTTCTTTTAGAGACACTAGATCTAGGTCTTAAGTTAGCAAGGCGATGTTTTCTGACGGTTCCCGTTGTGTGTCGCCTTGCTAACTTAAGACCTAGATCTAGTGTCCCTAGTTTCTTTGCGATTGCCAATAAAAACCAAAAAAACAATGTTTTAAATTTCAAAACGGTTTACTTTTGAAAAGATTAAAACAAAACAATATGTAAATGTCTTTTATTAGTACAGGGATATGAAACTTTTGCCATGACACTGGCTCATCCAGAGGTCTTTCAAGTTTTTTAGGTAATACAGGTATATCAACGAACTAATAACTCCTTAGAGAGGGGAGTTATTAGTTCGTTGAGGTATATAGAAGCAAAACCTATGTATTTGCTGAGGTGGATTTGATGTGGATTTTAAGATATTAACAATTAAAGGTCAGAAAATGTAAAAAAGTTGAGTTTTTTATCAACATCCTTTTTATAGGGAAAAGCCTAATTATAATTATGTATTTTTATATAATTTTCTGTTAAACTATTGTATCGCCAAACCTATAAAATTTTAAATTTTCTTGCTGATATGTTTAGCTATCAAAAAGTAAACAGATTTTTTTAGGTAGTATTTTGTATTTTCTATAAAATATTTTTAAATGGATCATTTAAAAAAATTAATTTTAATTCCAAAAAAATTTTAATTTGTGATATAACCATAAAAAATATTTAATTTATTTTATCTCCCCTCTCTCATATTAATACGGGCTATAATTTTACAGAGACCCACTATTTTTTATTTGCAAAATCTGTCCTAAGATTATATTTTTAATTAAGCGGGATGTTATTTCTAGGATAAACATTGTGTCCAGAGCCGGATTTTCAAAAGGCTCAAAATTTTTCATGATTATTTTTTTTTAGACTGGAAATACAATTATATACACGAATAGCGGGAATTGATACTTCCCAATTTATGACATGTTTAATATTTTTTCATTGTGTATCGAAATATAATATATTATGTATAACATATTATGTTATTTTTAAGAGGTTAGAATAACCTGACGTTTGTCAGTTTGTGAAATTAATAGATTAGTTTTCAATCAAAAAATCCATTCAGCGGCAGTTTTGGACTTTTGACAAATGTCGATTCCCGCTTTTTGTGCATATAATTGTATTTTAGAAACTCAATAACATTATTTTGGAACTTCATAATCTATAAAATAAAACGACAATAGAAAAGCTTTTTATTACATTTGCAAAAAAATAGTAGAATTGAAGTAAAACTTATATACCGGGTGTTTCAGGACGGTGGTTCACCCCCCTTAACTTTTTTAGGTAGGATCGTGAAATTTACAGAAACTACATTTTTTTCAAATGGAATGAGAGTGGCTTATTAGGTTAAAATGAAAATTTTGATACCACACATGAATAGTTTATTTGGAAGAACTTGACATTAAAACACTAAAGATTTAAAATAAAAGTTTAAATAAAAAATGCTCTAAAAAATGACATGACCAGTCAAAAATTGACAAAAGATATATGTAAAAATATACAGGGTGTTCCATTTATAAATCGAAAGTTAGATTCATTTCCGGCGAAACCGGAATTGCCAAATTTCTATGTCAAAAAATCCTTAATTATACATAACTTATCTCTTGAAAATTTCACGATCCTACATAAAAAAGTATGAAGTTAACACACGCCATTATATGGCGTAGAGTGGATTGACATTTAAGTCAACCACATGAGTAACAAATTATCCTTTTTTCTCCGAATAAAACCAATTTTTCCACGCGAAAATAAACTAAATGTAAAAAGAAATATTTTTTTTGGTTCTATGAATGACAGTTAAAAAAAAATACTTTAAATAAAACATGTTTGTTTACTACAAAAAATAACCAAAGTGCTTCTTACATTTTTCTGAATACAGGCTTATTCAGAAATAGGTGCTTTAATTTTAAGGGGTGATGATTTTGCATAGGAAAATATGAAAAAAAAAGTCCCATAAAAATTCTTTGTAAGGGACTAAGTCCCTTTGAAAGTGGCTCAAAAAATCGGTTTTTATCTAATGACTTAGGAACCCTTTGAGATATAGCAACTAAGTTTTGCTTATAAACTAGTGTTAATAAGGCCCATCTTCGTATGTTATTTTCATGTACTTATTTTAACCAGGGGCGTGCGAAACGGGAGAACCTTATCAGTTTTTTGTCGCAAACTTTTTTTAAGTTTATTATTAAAACATGATTTCTCAGATAAAAATACATAAAAAGGGTACTCTTGTCGTAGTACTGTAGGATTAACCGTTTTGGAGAAAAAATCATTTGAAGGTGAAAATTTACGTTTTGAAGACGAAAAATTAAATACTAAAATGTTAAAAACCAAAATCTGAATGACGCGGGGTGATTCTACATCAAAAACTAAGAAAAGAAGTTTCTATACATGCAGGTCGGAAAATTGCTTTTAAAGCTACCATGGTCCATGGTGCATTTTTAGGAGACCACAGCTCCCTTAGGATTGATTTGTGGAATTGCCTGTATATGAGTTTTTTTTCTTAATTTTTGATTTACCGGTATCACTGAAATTTAGATTTTCAACATATTAGTATTTAATTTTTTGTCCTCGAAGTTCCGTGAAATTTCACATTATTTTTTCTAGAAAACGATTAATCCTACAGTATTACAACAAGAGTACCTTTTTTATGTATTTTGTCCCTAGGAATCATGTTCCAATAATAAACTTAGAAAAAAGTTACACAGAGAAAAGTTTGGGACAAAAACTGATAAGGCCTCCTTGTTTAGCACGCCCCTGGTTAAAATAAGTATATGAAAATAACATACGAAGATGAACCTTATTAAGATTAGTTCACATTCAAAACCTCGTTTCTGTATCTCAAAGGGTTCCTGAGTTATTAAATAAAAACCGATTTTTTTTAGCCACTGTCAAAGGGACTTAGCTCCCTTACGACGCATTTTTTAGGCATTTTGATTTAAATTGTTTTTATATTTTCCTTTGTAGAATCATTCCTTAAAATTAATGGCCCTATTTCTGAATAACCCTGTATAGTACATAAATATTTACATGCTTTTGAAAATAAATAATTTTAAATCTTTTTTAATCACATTGATAAAATAACTGTATTACAAACCATTATTTTTTGTCTACTTGTGTTTTTTTAGGTACGAACTTGTTCTACTCAAAAATTTTAATTGCATAATACTTTTTTTTGAAAATTTTTACGTGTCTAAGGGATATAACAACTTTAAATTACTAAATAATACAAGTTTTAGTGCTATTTTTTTACTCTTATACAGTAACGGTCATAAATGTAAACGTGATTTAAAGATCAATTCACTTTTGTCAAGGGAAGTAGGTGATCTGAATTTATTTTTGAAAATAAAAAACTGTTTTTATAATGTTAAACTCAATACAGAAAAGTCCAAACCATATACTTAGCTTTTGTTGTAATTTGAGAAAAAATTGACGTGCTGAATTATATTTTAAAATTAAAAAAAGTTAAAATTATAAAATACGCGAATTCCAGTACATATGGGGACCTTCTGACACTTATTTTTTTTTATAAATCGATTGTAGGCCCCAAAATATACTGACCGGTTTACTTTTTATTTAAAAAATGTAAAAAGTTTTTGAAATATTTTGTGAATTTTATTTTAAAATATGTAGTTGCAATGCTAGTATTTTTTTTTTATTTTTTAAGTTGTTTTTTTGTTTGTTTTGTATGCAAAAAAATACTATTTCGACAAAAATTACGATATTCGCATAAAATCTGTCTGTCTGTCCAGGAAATCTGTGACCACAATAACTTAGGAACGCTTTAAGCTTAAGTTTTCAAATTTGGATATTCGCATAAAATCTGTCTGTCCAGGAAATTTGTGAGTCACAAATTGTGACCACAATAACTCAAGAACGCTTTAAGCTTAAGTTTTCAGATTTGGAATATAGCTTTTTTTATCTATATCTCTCGGTGGAGATTTTTTTCAGTAAAAATCAAAATGGGGTGGACAACGGGTCAAACGGGAGTAAATTCAAAAATTTTCGAGAAAAAAAATCGAAACAATTTAGGGGCTGTCCATATATTACGTAACGCGCCTAAAGGGTGGAGGGGGTGACAGTTTGTGACAGGGCACAGTGGTCCCAGAGAAAAAAAAGTGACTAAAGTTTGCATAGGGCCATTTTTTACACCGCTGATTACGAAAACAATAGTAAAAAATTAAAAAAAAAAATGCGATATTAAGGTGGTTCCAAATTTTTTAAAAATGTCCGATTTAGCTGAAATTTTGCATATAGGCTACGGACCCAAAAAGTTAAAATTTAAAATGGCGGGATAAATGTGGCCGATTTCTTTTTAAAATTTTGCTAAAACTAACGAAAATAAGGCATAAAACAAACAAAAATTGAGAGATTCAACCCAATCTTATTACTGTACAAATTTCATGATTTTTCACTGGCCCATTTTTTTTTATTTCATTTTGAAAAAAAATATTAAAAAATATTCTATTCATATATTAAACAAAATCATCTTAGAATATATTCTGTAATTATTAATAATTACAGATTTACGAACAAAAACTATTTACATAATTTATTTTGAATATTTAAGAAAGAAAAATCTTTATAGAAAACATCCAAATTTCAGCTAAATCGGAGTGTTTTCAAAAATTTTGAATCACCCTAATGTTACGTAACAGACGTTGATTTGAGCCAATTTTGAGAAATTGAAGAAATAGAGAGATCTGTAATACCGTAGATATGGGGGGATGGAGGATCCTTCCCCCACCTACCTTGAAATTCCAAAAAGTTGGAAATTTCATGAGTTAAAAATATAAGAGTTGTTAGCTGTTAGCAGTACTGCTACTACAACTACTACTTAGTGAACACGTTTCTTTTTTCGTCATCAAATTTTTCCTCGGAGGAAAAAAGTTGTAATTTTAGCAGTAGTGGATCTTGAAATTAGAAAGAGTTGTAAATTTTATGGGGAAAAATATGAAAGTGGTAATTTTAGCAGTAGTTAAAACGTTATTTTTAGCCATCAACTTTTATGTCGAGGGGATAAAAGTAAATTAGAATGAAAAAAAATATTTTTTTTTACCTTCTCCCCCTCTATATAAATTAACCCACTCGGCCTCCAGCCTCGTAGGTTAATTTTCTCCTAGTTTCCTCTCTCGTAAATAACTATTAGTAGTGCGATTTTTTACATTTTTTCAAATAAAAACCAAACCGGACGGTAGATTTTTTGATTTTTTTACAGAAATGTTTTAAATGGGCCCATGGGTCCCAGAATTGATCTAAATGTTCCCAGAGGTACTGTGAAATATATAAATAAAGTACCAAAATTATAATTATTTGGCAAGTTAAAAATTATTTGATTTCATTAAAAATATGAATCATTAAACCATGTTTTAAAATTTACCACTGTACTTCTCTACAAATCTACACTTTTAATTAAGGATAATTTTTACTTATTAAAAATACAACTTCTTTAATATTCTATATCGAAATCGATTTCTGTGAAAAGATATTTTATTTCTTTTTTTATATGTTTATACATAACATGTATAAATATTATTTAAATATAATGTATATAATTTATTAGGTTTATAACACAGATTTTTTTTAACTAAAAAGTGTTAAAAGTAAAAAAACATATTTTATAATATTGCCTGCTACACAATAAATCTGATCTCACTGACAAAAAGTGCTATAAATTTAGGTGATATTTATTATAAGCTATTACAAAATATTTCCTGGTCAAGAACAGGAAGTACAAAGTGTCCCACCAGGTGGGCTCATTTTACTTATTTCATTAACCTTGAGAAAAATACATAAAGCTAGCCTTAATCAGTGTTACCAGATGTAGTATTTTGTTTATTTCTACTGGCGTTAATAAAAGCAGTGTTTTTATGGACAGTCCCTTTTATAAGTCATAAGTGTTGACTATTAATAGTCAAAATTGTTGACTATTAATAGTCAAAAATTTTTACTATTAATAGTCTTTTAACAAAAATAGTGCTTTTATTAACGCCCCACGGTGGGCTTTAAGCTTACGGAGATGAAAAAATCGAACACCCCATAACTGACAACGGGATATTGTTTCTAATGCTTTTAGAATTACATGTTCGTTGAGAAAAAAAATCGTAGGTGTAGCCGTTTATTATTCCATCAAAAATTAGTATATTTATCGGATATACAGGGTATCCAGAAAAAATATTATATACATTTTGAAAGAAAAATTCAGATTTTTTTTGAGGTTAGCAATTTACTATCTCTTTATACCGTTTCGTGTTAAAAAGATTTAAATAAAAAATCCTTGGGCCTTAAAAAAAATAAAAAAAGCTAAGCAAACATATTTTTTGAAAAATGGCTGTGAGCGACCTCTAGATTTTTTCAAAAATTTTGAAAAAAAATAGGGATGAAACTCTTACCCCAATAAACAAATTTAAGGGGTGAGACCTCTAAACTTTTTAATTTGAAATTTTTTTGGGTCACATATATACTAATATACTAATTTTTGATGGAATAAAAAACGGCTACACCTACGATTTTGTTCTCAACGAACATGTAATTCTGAAAGCATTAGAAACAATGTCCCGTTGTCAGTTATGGGGTGTTCGATTTTTTCATCTCCGTAAGCTTAAAGCCCACCGTGGCCCGTAGAAATAAAAATACTACATCTGTTCAGACTGGGCTTAATATCAATTCTAGTTTCTCCCAAGATCTAATGAACAGCAAAAAATAAGAAGTAAGCTTTATAGGTGGGACAACTTGTACATGTCTATAAGTTAAAACAATATTAAATAATGAAAAGTATCACTTTGTAACAATAAAACAAAAATTAACATATACACAAATTACTTGTGCTCAAGTTAATATGATACTAAAAATACAACTGTATATATTTATAATACATTAACTAAAACCTATAGTTTCTATTTTTTAAATATACCCAATAATCATGTAACTTAAATGCATTCAGTAGTATGCAAACTAAGTCTTTAGTGTTTGAGACTGAAGTTTTTTGCTGAGATGGAGTTGAGGCAAAAGATCAGTCAAAACACTTAAGGCAGTGAGCATACGTGAGGCATATTTTTTCTACTTCCCAAAGCTGCTACAAATATCAGTTAAAAATATACTTTAAAAATTATTTTGGCATAGTTATCAGTTTCACAAATAAGCTGAAAAACAATAGTAGTTGTCTTAATTTTTTTTATTATTGATCGTCGTCAATAAACAGCGGTCAATAATAAATGAGTTTACTGATTTTATTGGTTGTCTAGGTAAACAAGCCTGACAATAATAGATAATATGTAAACTAGCTCTTAAGTAGTAGAAAATAGCTATTATATAGCTATTTTCTACTACTTAAAAAAAATTATCCACGTTCTACTTAGTATTAAGCACACTTTTGGGTTTAATAATGTTCACATTACTGCTTTTTGAGGATATTATGAATGCTCTCTTTTTTCTATTTTGGCAGTACTTTTTTCTGTTGTCATTGTAATAATTTTTAATTTTTTTTTGGTATTTAGAAGCTTTGGGCTGTTGAACGTAGATAAAATAGTATATGAAATTCTTTCGCGACGGACTTTTAGTGCACTCGAATCATTTTTCATATGGGACAAATAAATTCCCAGTATACATATGGGCAACAAAAATTTTGTGCGTAGTATAGGTTATTTAATAAATATTAGTTAGTAGTTAACCTATACTACGCACTGGAATTTTATATTACAAAGTGAATGTTTTTCAATTTTATGAACAGAATACCAAAAATGTATTGTTTATATCTAATTTTACGGTATGGAATATGTAATTTTATAAAAGACTCCGTCGAGATGTCCGTTTTTTCAGTGAGATGTAAAATGGATATTTTTTTATATAAATGAATGACAATAGTTAACTGCGTTGTTAAAAAATATATTGGAATTTTTTTCTTTAAAAGTCCTACCAGTTTTTTTCACTGCCATTTTCGCCAAACACGAAAAAGGAATTAAATACTTAACACTAAGGAAAATACCAACCAAATTCCATAAATTGTATTTTCCTAGTAATTACTAGTTTTTAATTGCACAGTTAAAAGTTCTGCCAAAACATTAGCTACTTGTGGGGTATCTCCCTAGACAGCACATAATAACCATTAGATATCCATTAGACAGCACTGGACTTCCATGAAAAGTCCATCTCTGATGGATATCCAGTGGATATACTTTAGGGAGGTTAAAAAAAATAAATGTCCACTGGATATCTATGTAGATCCAGTGAATATCCTGGACATAGGCCGACATTTGGATATCCATGGGATATCTACTGTCACTCCAGTATATCTACTGGATATACTGGATATCCAGAAAGTATATCCCCTGGATATATACTACTTATTATGTGTCGTCTGCGTCCTTACTTCACTTTTTAACTAGATGATTTTTTTCAAGGTAAATAAATTGAAACTGAGACAATAAACATATTTCCTATATTTTGCTTATAAAAGGGTAATAAAAGTAATAAAGTGAATATTGTACGGTACCACCGCCCTTCTTTCTGGTGAAAGAGCAGACTCAATGTAAATTTTAAGGCTCATTCGCCAAAATTGAGCCAATGTGATTTTTTCGAGAAAACCAGTAACTTTTAATTTTTTCGTCATAATACTTTCTGAGGTCGCTCAAAAGTAATGCAAAATGAAAAAAAGTTTCAATAAATATTGGTCCGGAAATGAGCCCTAAGAAAGCTACAGCCCTTCGAAGATGACGTATTGAATGGGGAACAAAAAAAAGCATCAACAAAATTCTTCATTTAAAACTAAGCATAAAACACCTAAATTTAATATTAAAGGAGTAATAGCCTTTTAAAAAGTAACATGCTCTGCTTCCAGAATCTTGCTAAAGGCTTTTCCAGAATCTTGCTAAAGGCTTGCCCAAGTCTGGATACAGAATCTTGATTAATTCTCTTGCTCAAGAATTGTACAATTCTTTACAAAGAACTTTGTCAAGTACTCTGGTCAAGAAACTGTCCAAGATCAATGTTACTAGGGTACGGGTGGAAACACCCGTAAAATCATTTTTTTTGCATTTTCGGGTTTAGAATGTCATGAAACGTCGAGAAAATGTGAAAAAAGTGTGTATTAGAAAATGTCTGTTTGTTTGTCTGTCAGTCTGTACGTAAACCTTATAACTTTTTAACTGTATGTCCGATTTAAATAAGGGGGGCAAAACGGACAGAATCTATAATTTTTAGCGATATCTTATTTACAGTAGCCCTGTTGAAAATTACGGGTCTGGACGGGTATAAATGGTGCACAAACCCGTCATAGTTTCCGAGATATAGGCATTTTAATAAATTTTAATATATTTTTACATTTTTGATTTAATGTCAAACTTTGACACTAAAATTTCATTCACATTTTGTCAGAAAAACAATCCGATAAATCTACAAAGAACCAAACAAAGGAAAATAGTCCAAAAACAGAAAAAAAAATAAGAATTCGTGAAAAACGAAAACAAGAAGTCTAGCCAAAGTCAATTTGATATTTTATAAAGGTCTTCATTTTTACACCCGTCTAGAAAAGGTATCAGTTTCATATTTTTTCTTGCTAAAGCAATTTATTTAATTTTTTTAAACATTAAAATGTTTTGATTTACAATGAATTTAAAACAACTTGTTTCAAACAAGATAGCAACCTTATATAGGGAACTAAATTTATTTTTCCAACCATACACGGTTCACCTGGGCAATTTTAAATAAAAATTTCGTGGACTCCTACATTTTTTGGACTAAAACATAACTGATGACATCATAAATCAATTCCCATTTGAAAGAAAATCTTAAAAGATACACTTTTTTAGACAGATAAAAGTCCAAACGTCCAAAGTCCAAACGTTTTTTTGAGTAATAAGGTGTGTCAAAAAATCGCGATTTTCAAAATCAAAAACGCTCTCTGGCTTAAAAGTAGCTCCTTAGTAAAAAACAGTGGCCACTTAAAAATGAGCCAAATCGATAAATTTTTAGAGGTAGCTCAAAGCACTCAAACTTAAAAAAAAATCGGTACCTGTTTTTCGGATAAAACTGATACAGATAAAAATTAAGGAAATTTTGGAGGGTTTCTTTGGTAATATTTAGAAACAATACTAAATGTAAGAACTAAAACAATTATATCCCCCCTCCCCTTAAGTTAGAACATGAAAAAATCGCCAATTATTTGAAGATTTTGCGAAAATTTAATTTTTGCAAGTTTTTAAAAGTGCATAAAAAATAGTTTTAAATAAAAAATCTGCAAAATTATATATTAGTATATAAGCATATATACATGACTATACAGAAAACATAATTTTTTTTCTCAAGTTGAGTAAAAAAAAATAATTTCGATTAGAAACCGGGTGGATTTTCTGTTTTTTGTCTAAAACTTTTTTCGATGTACTTTTTTATGATTTTTTGGTTGGAATACTTTTTTATATAAAAATACACAAAAAAGTTTCTGTGGTTTAACACCGCAGGTTTAACCGTTTTAAAGATAAATGCATTTAAAAGTAAATTTTTACGCATGAAGAACCAAAAATTAAAAAATATAAAGCAAAAAACAAATATTTTAGTAATGAGTGGTTATTTAACATTAAAAACATAGAAAAAGTTTATATGCACCTTGGTCAAAAAATCATTCCTAAGGAAGTTATGTCCTTTTAAATATGCCCATTTTCAATAAATTTTCGCAAAAGCTTCAAATAATTGGCGATTTTTTTATGTTCTAACATAAGGGAAGGGGAAATATTTGTTTTTTCTTTTCTCATAATTAGTATTGTTTTTAAATATTACTAAAGAAACACTCCAAAATTTCCTTAATTTTATATACAATCACTTTTTATCCGAAAAACAGGTACCGATATTTTGCAAAGTTTGAGTGCTTTGAGCTACCTCTAAACATTAATCAATCTAGCTCATTTTTGAGTGGCCACAGTTTTTTACTAAGGAGCAACTTTTGAGCTAGAGAGCTTTTTCGATTTCGCAAATCGGAATTTTTTGACACACCCTATTACTCAAAAAAACGTTTTTTTATCTTTCTAAAAAAGTGTATCTTTTACGATTTTCTTTCAAATGGAAACTGATTTCTTATGTCATCAGGTATGTTTTATTCCAAAAAATGTAGGGGTCCACGAAATTTTTATTTAAAATCGCCCAGGTTAACCGTGCATACAACAAGAAACAAATGATCATCAACTCAGACTGGTAATGCGCGGAGTTTATCCATTCGTCTGTCAATCTGTTACAGGCGTTTATTGTCCGAAAAATCATGCATCAGAAGACAGTTTTTAGGCAGGAAAGTATTCTTTTCCAGAATAATACTGGCAAATATCATTCGGGAAAAGAGCAAGTAAAACTAAATTGCTTTATAAAACAAATTTTAATTTCAATCAGTATCTTTGCAATACCAGTTATAAAAATGTACATTCCCAGTTATTTTTAGCATCATACTAAATACAACACAAGCAAAACAGCTTTTCACAGAGCCAGAAGCAAATAGTGCAAAACTGTCTCAGACCTAATTTATTATACACAAAAATATACTTATTTTTAGTAAACCAAATCTAGTCATCTATCTATACAAGATATCAAAAATTAAATATCAATACTCATTAGTATTTTTAGTATTTGAACTATTAAAAATATATTCTGCCTGATCATTGGAACAATTATTTTGAAAGAAAACATATATTAAGACAAACAGTAATTTTCAAGTCGGTTTTTATTAAGAGAAATAATATCGTCATGGCAACCTCATAGCACTACCAACATAACGCAATAGCAAACCCCGATAGCACATATCTTTCCATATAGATTCCAGGAATGTATAACGTTCCATTTTCATAAAAAATTTAAAATAGCGTTACTGGAATATTCAGAAAGTTACCATTTTAAAATATTAACTTTCTAACGCTTCAAGAACATTTCAGGAACATTTTAATTGTAATAATAACCGTAATGTTCCAGGAACTTTCCAGGAACTAATAATTAGAAAAGAAACATTTTAGGTAACTGAACTTATCAATTTTGTTATTTGCACATTTTGGCACAGGCAATACATTATTTGGAGCTCCCCTATGCCTCTGTAATTGTAGCAATAGAAATATATCAATAAATTACCAAAGCGTAATTGTAATGTTTCTGTAAGATATCACTGTAATGTTCCTGGAACGTAACTCGAAGAGGACATTTTGATATTCCTAGAATGTTCCCGGAAAATAAAAAACCTTTCAGGTTTAAAAATGGAACTATTTATGATAACAAATGTAACGTTCGTGGAATCTACCTAGAACTTTATGTGAGATCGGGGAAATATGTTTTTTTTTTGTTCTAATTCTTTTAGATCTTGTCAGTCAGGTACTTAAAAAAAGTACTGAATTTGTACAAAGTACTTTTAGTGTACCTGAATGGTATGTTATATATTTCTTCTAAATTTGTTTTTATTCTTTATATATAAATAGTCAACAGAAGTCGTAGATATCCAGATAATTAATAATAATTATTAAATATTTAAAGTCAAATCTAATTGTTATCTAATGTAAACCCAATCTTTATTATGTAATAAAAGTGACCAGTAAAATAATTATAAGGTGTGTACCTCAAAAAGAATTCTAATAAGATTTTAATATAGTTTTTAATATATTATACAGTTAATATATTATACAGTTGGCTTATTAAGCCAACTGTATTTTCTATCTCAACTAAATAGTCGTTTGACATGTCATATGATAATGTTATATAGTCGGATAATTACCTCATAACTACCATAAAAAGTATAAGATTTTCGTAAGTAATCTGAATGAGTAAAAGATAATGTCTCAGGCATTCCACATGGATAAAACACGAAACTTCATTTATCATTATTTCATTAAAAATAGCTTTTTTTCACTGAATAAAGATAACATTAATCTTGACATTTAACGACTTCAAATCAGCTGTTAGGTAATAATAATAATAAAATATTTCACGATTAAACTTATAAGCTTCGTAACTTACGAGTTATTTTATTTATATGGCTGTCAAGTTTGGTATATGTGCATAGAAATTAACTTTAATGATTATGTATGTCAAATTTTGTTTTTTGTGCCTTTGGCACTGAACTACTTAAATGAGTTATGTTTCTACTATCTGTTTCATGTAATGTGCTAAAAACATACTGTCAAAATAAATACATTATAGATTCCAGACTCATGCCAGTCACAGTGTAATTTTGTTAAATTGGATTCAAGAATATGATAAAAAAGTTTGCCCAACACAGTGGATCTATCTAGCGCTATAGCGTTCACTTTAGTCAGCTGTCGGAAACTAGCACTAGAAAGCGATTATTAGTGAAAAATCGGGCCTGAAAGTTTAATTTTGCTTCAAAATAAAACTTTTTTTTGTTCTAAATCATGGAACTGACTTTAGTGACAGCTAGACGGTGCCAACATGTGGGGCAAACTTTTTGCTCCATCCCCGACCCCTATACTAATATTCTTTTCTGAGTATCTTGTATAAATTAAACAATAAATTCGTCTTCTTCAGGTTCAGTTTTCTAAAAATAAGAGTTTAGCAAATAAAAATATTGCCGCATATCTATTTTATTAACAAAACTTAAAATGTTAAACTATTTTTTAGTTGGAGTCCCTCTTTGCGTTAGACCTTCGAAGCGTTTAAATGTGTAATTAATGAACACCCAGTCTTTGTAAATCACTTCACCATCTTGAGGTAATGGAGCAGCAGCTGAAATTAAAAAAATAATTAATTTATTTCCTTAGAATATAACACAAATATCTTAGCTACAGTATGTGTTCTAACATATAACTAGATATAATAACATACAGGCCCTGACTTCAGGGAGCAGAATTAATAATAGAAAAACGCTAAAAGGTAATGTGTAGTGTTTGAAACCAAGAGAGTACAATCGCGATCTCGATCGAGACGTTCTGTAAGTTGTTCTACTCACTAGAAGTAAAGAATTAATCCCTGTTCATATGATTCGGTCAGTGTCAACTAGGTCGTAGCAACTAGAGAAATATCGAGGTAACTACCCAACTGGGTAGTTTAAGTCGTATATTGGACAAATTACTATTTTAAACATATGCATACTACGTCCAGTTATGCAAGATAGTAAGGGACGCGGCACGTTTTAAAAAAAAAGTCCAAACCACAGAGCGCATAAATAGCATAATTATGCATAAATCGTAACGTATCAAAAATTTAACAGATGTCGGTACTGTTTTCCAGGAAAGGGCCTATCCAAAGACTCGCATAACAAGCATAGTACATAAGAATGCGATACCAGGATTGGCTTGATGTGTCGTCATGTATCTTGTAATGGTTGTTATGCCTCTGTTAGGCCAGAAGTTGTAATTTTAACTTAAAAATTTTACGTTTTCCTTGTCTTCAATATAATTTACGTTTGTACAATATATAGAATATGCTAATTTAGTGTGAGTGTATGAAGAATAAACCAAAAAAGTATCTTTTTCAATACCATACAAAATAACATTAAGTATAACCATTTTTTTATGTAACTCTCTCTTCTTGTATTAACATTAACGACCGTCAATCATTGTCATTGTCAGACAAAAAAATTCACAATATTTTATGTTAAAAGGTACGAGTTTTTAACCAATGATGTAGCTTAAAAATCGCGGGAATTTTAAACTACTGTCTTGCATAATTGGACGGACTATATGTAGGCTAGCCCCACACCAGAAAGTGTCACGATATTGCTTTTGCTTCAAATTATGTTATTTTGGGCACAAAATGAACCAGTTCCTCTAAGTGTTTAGCAGTTATACTATATTCCTTCAACGCAACGGATGATGATGATGACGATAATGAAGTTCTCATGCCTTAGTACTTAATAAGACATGAGACATAATATGACCCACCATTAAATGGCGTTCCATTTAATCCCTTCTTCTAACTAGTCCTCTATTTGAACTAAACACATTGTCAAAATTCTTGGACTTGGACTTTAAACTTCAAAGAGCATTGATCTGCTGCTATCTGAAATTTGTTTGTCATCACCTGATAGCAATGATTTTCGTAAAAAGTGTCCAAATTCGGGTTAGTATTAATAAACACAACACAAATTTTACACGTCAAGTGTGTATAATTTGTGTTATTCGTATTAAATATGCCCGGAAATAGGATTTCGCAATTTAATAGGGGTAGAATAGTTGCCCTACATGAGAAAGGCATATTAAATCATTAAATATCCGGTAGGCTTGATATACCGAGAAATTCCGTGATGAGAATTGTGAATTTATACCAGGAAACTGGAAATATTAAATCTCGACGGGCAATTGGTCGTCCCAGGGTCACAGTTGCTAGAGAAAACCATTACATAACAAATTTTGTGCGTAGAAACCGCAGCATTCAAATCCACTTTCGGGGGACGTACAGGAGAGTGTTTTTCAGAGCTACACTTGCCCAAAGGCTTCACCTAAGATCCCGAAGAGTTTTAAGGGTATCCAGACTATCTGTCCGCCAGGGTGCCGCCCGCCTACAATGGGCACGTAATCATAAAAATTGGTTATTGGGTCAGTGGCAAAACGTGCTTTTTTCAAATGAAAAAAGATTTAGCCCAGTTAATGATAATAGACGTATTAGAGTTTGGAGCGCTCCAACAAGGCAGGAACGGTTGGCCTTTGCACGAGTTGTCGTTTCATATCAAAGAGGTTGGGAGGGCATAATATACAACCGTCAGACGGAGTTTATTCGTATACAGGGCAACATGAATGGCGAAATTTACAGGGAAAACATAATTGAAGGTAATATCTAGCCCTTGCAAAATGATTTTCCATCCACACGCGAAAGGGAGAAACGCGCTATACGTGATGCCCATATTAAAAGATTAGTGTGGCCTGCCAACTCCCCCGATATAAATCCCATAAAACATGAGTGGAGTTTTTTTGTAGCGGCCATACAAAATCGAAATAACCCCCCTGACACGCTTCCGAAATTGATTATCGTTGCGCAAGAGGAGTGGAATAATATTCCTCGAGAAACGATCAACAATTTCATTTTGTCAATGCCTAAGCTTGTTATGACAATAACTACACTGAATGGAGGAAATACGGAGTGCTTAAATGTTTATTATTATATACGTTTACTTTTTTGTTAAATTAAAAAAAAAATGAAAATTTCAATTTTGACACTTTTTTTTGTTAATTTTTTTCACCCTGCGTATTTAATTTATAACAACCAAAAATGCATTAATACTTTACTGCTAAGGGGTAGTAATATCTCGTAACATTTTTTCCATAATTGAGTTATTTCGGTTTTCCATAAAATATGGGAGGTCCAAGACTTTTGACGATGTGTTTTTTATCGAAAATCAAATTTTAGCCGCCCCTGTTTTTTTCGGTAGAGTTACTTTTCTTAAAATCAAGTTATTTTCCTGTTTCAGAGATTTTGGATACCGAATGAAATTAAATAGATTTCTACCTGAATTCCATCTAACCTTTGTTATTTTTCAAACGTGCCGCCTCATATTCAGATCTTAATTGGTTCCCCTAAGGACCACTTGCAACGATGGTTTGGATTTTGGAAAAATTCCAACTTTAAACTTGGATGAAGTTGACGGCCGACCAATCAGAACGCAGCATTTTTAACTTAAACCAGACCAGACCAGACCAGACCAACATTTGGTGCAAGTGGCCCTAAATCATCCGCTTTTACATCTTGTTATTTTTTTATTTGATACTCGGTTTCATCGCAGTTGTATAATTTTTCTATTTCTATTCTTTTCGCCTATTAGTCTTTTCCTTATTCCCTAATAGAATTACCCCCTCATTACTTCTAATATTTTTCTTTTTGGTTTATATACCTAAAAAATTATTTTTATTGTTCTACTGGCAATGTCATTCTTACCCAATTTTATATTATTTTCTATATCCCTACAATTTTCCTCTCTCCAATCCGATTTGGCCTGTCGACATTTTCTATTTATTTCACACCTAATTAATCCTATTGTATTCCCGTTTTCCCTGCGTATCTTTACACTATTTTTTAATTCGCTCTTTTTTTCTATTAATTTTCCTTTCCCTACACTTTAGTAATTAACTAAATTATCCCATTAGTTATTCCCTAGAAGTTATTAATACGGCTTAGCCAGCGTTATGGATCAGTTACTAATTATTTTCTTTTTTGAATTTTTGATAATAAATGTATATTTAGTGCAGTCAAATAACGAAAAATTCCTATGTTAAATTTCAATAAATGTACACGGGCTGATATTTTAAAGGGCAGTAGTGGATAGTAACAGAACACTCCTGTTAGTTTTTCACCGGGTGATTTGCCTAAGGGGTATCCGCTATCTTGAATTTTAGGTGGGGTTATATAACTAAATATGCATCTCACGATAAAAATGCATATAATTAATTTTGTTAAGGAGATAATTTTCAACAATTTTTGTTTGGATCATTGTTTTAAATATATTAATAGCAATCGAGCTATAAATATATATTCAAAAATTGCCATGTTGGGGGTGAAATTGTTTTTCACCTACAACATGGCTTTTTGTAAATTACCTCGACTGTTATTAATATATTAAAAAAATAATCCCAACAAAAAATTTTAGAAATTTCCTCCTTAACAAAATTGGTGATATGCTTTTTTATCGTAAGATGCATATTAAGCAACTCACCCCTAAAATTCAAGATAGCGGGCAGCCCTTAGACAAATCAGCCGGTGAAAAACTAACAGGAGTGTTCTGTTACCATCCACTACTACCCTTTAAAATATCAGCCCGTGTACATTTATTGCAATTTACATTTATTATTTGACTAGACTAATTTACCTACAAAACTTAAAATGTTATACAATGGGAGAGAATAAAATACTTACGAATTTCGAGCTTAACATCCGGGAAATCGTCAAAGTTAGATGTGTCATCTATAGCTCGGACTTCAACAGGTATGGCTGCAGGTCGTTCCCTAATGTGTTCCCAATCGACTGGTTGGAAAAACGGATTTGTTTTTAAATCGCTTAAGCCCTTTTGAGATCCCAGCCTTCTCTCACACTCGCAACAAAACCTATAACAACAATATTTTTTAGACCGTATCGTTGGCAGTGGTTGAGGTCAATCAGCAATCGAAATTTTTGAAACAAAAAATCTCAAAAATTTACTCCTGCTGGGGGATTCAAGCTGTTTCCCCGTAAACCTTCACTAGACGTCTAGACAGTAATAAAAAAAAAATTAAATGGAAAATCGGTTATTACCTATTGAAAAAGAAATCTGCTTTGGAGTAATTCATTTATTTATATTGTTTTTTATGATAAACCTTAAGGGTATCTACATCATATATTTTTTCCAAATTGATTCATTAACCAAAGCCCGAGATATAATTTTTAAAATTTTTATTCTCTGTGGCAAAAACCAGCACGCCAATGGTGATGATACTGTAGGGATAAACACTAATAGTAACTTGTATAAAAAAAATTAGCTCGATATCTCTGGGCGCAGGAATCCGTGCTTATCCAGCTCCTTTGTAATAATTTTCGCCTGCGCCGCTTGGCTCTTTACTTTTTTATAGTTCGAGTTTGTAAAACTCAAGCGTGAAATTTATAAAAAATATATATCAATTACAATTTACAAATAGTTTCGCGCGTACTGGCGCACATTTCTATTTTTTATTTTAACATGTTCTTACAGAAGTAGTCTAAATAGTGTATAAATACTAGATAGCCAAACATAGCCAAAATGAAGTTATGAGCATTTTCGTAGGAAAAAATAAAAAAATTTGATATTTTATATGATAAAATTTGAAAATAATTGGGCACGCATTAGTGCGTATTTAAAATGTATACACTAAAATATTCTAATATACACAGTTCTTAAAATGTGTAAATATTAGATAGCTGAAATAAAACCAAAAAAAGTTATAAGTATTTTTATGTGGAAAAATAATCATTATTCCAAGTAGGCTTGAAATTTTATTTTGTAAAATCAATTAGTTTATTTAATTATTTATATTGAAGATGCTCCTAAATTAACATACAGTGCGGTCCAAAAGTCACCCCCCCCCCTTTTAACTTTTGAACGAGTTGAGATATCGACTTCAAATTTAGAACTCTTAAATAAGACAACTTAAACTATCTTTTAGCATATATTTGATATTTTCAGCTCTTAAAATGTGGGCAGGGGAGCATGGGGGGACATTTTTTTAAATAGAAAGGGGGTCGTGTGATACATCATTTTAAAGCTTATAAAATTTTCTATTTAAACTAACATTTTTAAATTTTTTAAAAATGTTTCTTAAGGTTTTGATTTTTCAATTTTTTGTGCTAAAACATTCGATTTTTTTATAAATTTTTATTTAAGTCAACTAAAATTAGTTTAAAAGTATAATTAACATTTTTTTATGATGAAATTAGGCATTTTTAAAAAATTATTTGTTTTTTGACATTAATACCCATTTATTATAAGCTTTAAAATCATGTATTACACGACCCCCCTTTCCATTTAAAAAAATGTGCCCCCATGCCCCCCTGACCACATTTTAAGAGCTGAAAGTATTAAATATATGCTAAAAGATAGTTTAAGTTGTCTTATTTAAAAGTTCCAAATTTGAAGTCGATATCTCAATTGGTTTAAAAGTTAAGAGGAGCGGGGGTAACTTTTGGACCTCTGAGCAAAAACACAGTCCTTTAAAGAGGACACTCTAAAATTTGATTTTTATTTAATATCTCAAAAACCGTCTAAGCTAATGATATGGATTTTTGCTCGTAATCTAATATATTGAATTGTTTTAATAAAATGTTGTCCAAGAACAATAAATTTATTCAGGGGCGTACGAATTGAGGGTTAATTATTTTTAATTTTAAATTTTACCCTTTTTGCCCAAAACCCTTCAATGTTAAAACTTAATTTTGACTCAAAAATATTTATTTATGTATAGTAAACCGTTTAAGATTTATTTCACCAAAAAAATATTTTTTTCTGTTTGGCTTCATTTTTAGACATATGTTTATTAGAACTTTTGTGTCATATGTTATGATATAGAATCACCCCTTAAAGTTTCGGACCCTATTTGAAATACACCGTGTATATTTTCTTTATGCGAATTTATTTATTTATCTATTTCTTTATTTATTAATTTATTCAGCTTGAAGTCGTTCTGGGACCTTATCATATGTTTTTATTTTTCAAAAAAGGACTCCAAAAAATTTTGATACATGGCCCACTCAGGGCTAGCTCCGCCACTGCCTAGATCATTTAAGTGGAATGGTTCAATGCTTATACTTACTTAATAATAGTATCTTTGGCCTCTTCGGAGATCGGAACTTCAGCCGGGAAAATGAGTGTATCCCTCCAGTTCATCACCTTCCTGTAGGTATCCTGTGGGTTTTCCGAGCAAAACGGCGGATAGCCTATCAGCATTTCGTACATAATAACGCCCAACGACCACCAGTCGCACGCGGGCCCATAACCCGTTTGTAGGAATACTTCAGGTGCTATGTAGTCGGGCGTTCCCACCGTACTGTACGCCAACGCTCTTCGGTTCCGTTTCCAACTCTCCGCTTTTCGTTTACTATCCATAGGACTAGATGTGATAACTAGAAGCAAAGAATACGTTTTAAAAATACTTTTATCCACAAGCAATCAGAAAACCGTCCTTTATATGCATTATAAAAAGTTGCAAAATCTATCATTTTTGTTTACTTCTTTTAAAGCTAAAAAAACTTTTCATTTTTAACCAAGGTTAGAAATGAATTCATATCTAACCTTTTTTGGTTTTTGGTTATACCTCATAGATGGCGAAACTATCGCCTTGTCTGTGAACAGCCGTGGTTTGCGAATAAAATAACCTAACATTTTGTTTATTTCTACGAAAAACAATGAGAATTAATATTTATTTATATATTATATGGTTCATACCGAGACTAATAATAGGAAATAACAACAAGCCACTTATTTAAATGTTATTTAGTTTATAGTGACGTTAGAAATCTGCAAAATTTCTGTAGAAGATCATTTAAAATGGTGAGTTTTACGAGGTAATGTGTTATTTATTAATGCTTGTGAATAAAATTCTGTTCTAACCACATCAGAAAATGACATTTCCAACTCAAATGTTTCATTTTATTTGGTAATTTTCACCGGTCAGACTTTTCCTTCCATTTTTTTTATTCTTTAGTAAAAGTTTAGCCACCTATAACTTTTTTGTTTTTTGGAGGGTTTATGGGAGATTAGCTCAGCGGTCTAAGGTATCGATATAGCATTGACACTGAGCTAGTCATCGTGAGTTCAAACCTCACTGGCGCCGATTGCCTTTTTCAGTTAATTAATAATTGAAATTTGGCGAAGGCGTACACCCTAGATATATTGGTTCGAAAGTCAATTAAAGCCGGTGGTTTCCTCTACTACTAGCCCACACAAGTCCTGGACTTAGGGGATGCTTAATTAAGTAGAATAGTACGAGGTTAAAAATAAACATAAACATAAAATAAACACAAACATAAAGTCGGTTGCTAGATGGAGTTACCTATTTTTTTTTAACATTTTAAGTTAAATGAACTTTTCCAGTATTTTTCGTGTTATCAACAACGTATTTTCTACAATGAAAACCTTTCCGTGTAGAAAAGCAGAAGATTTTATTCTTAAAATTTATAACAACAATTTATATAAAATTGCTTGATGAAATAAATGTGCGAAAGAAATCGCAGGAGTACACTGGACTTCAATGCAAATCCCCTCGAGCTTTCAAAATAATATAGTCACATTATATTTATTTTATAAACTTTGAATTTACACGTACAATTCAAAGTTAATATTGTGACAGCTGAAGACAAAATAAGAACAAACTTACATTTATAAAACTGAGTTGAAATATATCAAAATTCAGGATTCTTATTTAATTTTAATTTTTTTTAGAGAAAATGAAAATCTCTCAGGCATCTAGGGAAGGTACAATGAATGAAGGGAGGCCAACTACCTTGAGCGGAAAACTAACTGCAAAAAACTTAATCCCGACCAAAAAGCTGACGACTAAAAAATACTTTCCCCTGAAAAAATTAATAACTACCAAAATACTCGTAGTAAGTCATTAACGAGTATAAAGCCCACTAATTAATGTTGTATGTTAAATTAATCTGGATTCTTTAAATTATCAACGTTGTCTATTCGATGTATATCGATGTATATCGACGTTGGTCGGTGCATAGTAGTTAACTGCCATGCAAAAAAATACAACTTCCAAAAAAAAAAGTAGGGGGGCTGTCTGTCTAAAAACTCCTAATCAAAGTTGGTAAACCTAGATTTTTATTTAAATCTTTGCTTACTTTATTGACTTATTGGTCATTTCATACAATTTAAAAGTAGTTCTTTTACCGCAATATCAATTAAATTACGGTATTTCTATGATTAATGATTATTTTTTATATTAAATCGAGGGGTTTATTTATTGAAAAAAAGTGTACAATGATTGTGAGAATCAAAGGATTGTGGAAGATTGTCAAAGATTGTCAAAAAGATTGTGAAAGATTGTATAACATTTTAATGAAGATTGTTTAAAATTGTGGGAAGATTTCAGATGATTGTGGATTGTAGATGATTGTGGAAGAAGGAATTGTTAAAGATTGTAGAAGATTGTTGGATAGGTGTACAAGGATTGTCCAAGAAATAAACCCCTCGTATTAAATAGTTATTTATAATGAAGTTTTAAAACTTATTCTTAACAGCTGGTAAAAAAAATAATTTTTAAATTAAAATTTTTAAAATTTTGTAAATCTAAATTGAAATTCAATTTCAATTTAGCCTATGCAGTACTATGAATATGAGTTTTAATATCGGACCCCTCACATAAGGAAATTTCTAATATTCGGGCAATAAAAAACAGACAAAATAAATATACGTTTTCACTGATAGCAGACACACTGAAGACGGAGTCTGTTTGACGCTATTAATAATTCCATTAGAAATTCAAGAAAATATCATCGGAGATGGAAACTGTTGTAAAATTCATACGTATATGACGCCACTTACAAAGGTGTATAAATCCGCAAAGAGCAGTCTTTGTAAATCCGTATTTCTCCCTCCGGCTTATATAAATGTTTGCTTCTATCTTTACTGGGAGTGAGAAAATAAATACTATTAAAAATAATAGAAACAGAAAGGTTGCTTTAAAGCTTTCAGGTTTCGTCTAGCAGGTAAAATAATTGATTACGTTTTCCACAAAAAAGACTTGCAGGACTTATATTCCATACAATTTTTAGACCCGCCACCCCAAATAGTTTTAGCAGTTGGCTTTTTATGCTGTGCTATACTTCGTCTAGTTATGCAAGATAGTAAGGGACCCGGCCCGTTTTACACCACAGAGCGCATAAATAGCATAATTATGCATAAATCGTAGTGTATTAAAAATTTAACAGATGTCTGTACTGTTTTCCTGGAAAGGGCCTATCCAAAGACTCGTATAACAAGCATGTGTCGTCATGTATCTTGTAATGGTTGTTATACGAGCCTCTGGATAGGCCCTAAGTTGTAATTGTAACCTAAAAATTTGACGTTTTCCTTGTGTTCAATATAATTTACGTTTGTACAATATGAAGAATATGCTAATTTAGTGTGAGTGTATGAAGAATAAATCAAAAAAGTACCTTTTTCAATACCATACAAAATAACATCAAGTATAACCATTTTTTTTATGTAACTTTCTCTTCTTTTATTAGCTTCAACGACCGTCAATCATTGTCGTAGACAAAAAATGTCACAATATTTTATATGTTAAAAGGTACGAGTTTTTAACCAATGATGTAGCTTAAAAATTGCGGGAATTTTAAACTACTATCTTGCATAATTGGAATTAGCCGCATGGTTGGTAAAAAATGGTAGATGACTTTTCCAAGGTGATTATAACCAAATTTTATTATCGTAACTATAACATACTAGTATGAAGAATAGCATACTACACACATTTTATTAGTTAACTACAACAAACAATGACCTCACACAACTATTCGTAGTAACCACGTACCCTAGGTGGTTTGCTCACATAGTAAGTATTTCTATCCTTTTCTATTATATTTCTGTTCACTCCAAATCATGTTTTTTCGAACAAGAAGAGGAAAAATAGGTTAGGTATAATTTTTTTGGGTAAGCCAGACGTTAAAAATATTTTTAAGATTGTTTTGCCAGGCACTTTTTTGTGCAAGAACGATTAAACTGAAATAATTTTAAATAATCGTCACATATCATTCGTGGATAATGTAGGTACCTATAATAAATGAGTTAAATAAAAGTAAGTAATTTATAAGCTTTATGCAAAAATGTTTTTGCAAAGTGAGGACAAGCCTAATTTTTTCCTTGTAGACCTCATTTTTGGTTCTCAATTCCAAATATCGCAAAATAAACAACTCAATCAACTTTTTAACCTCGAAAAAGATTTTGATATAATAGTTTACCAACTAACTATGACGTCATTTAAACAACACTTTTCAAGCCATACTAGTATGTTACAGTTAAGATAATAAAATTTGGTTTATGTGGTTTTTGCAGTTGGGTTTTCAGGGATAGGAAAAATCCCTAGTATGCTAGCAGTTATGTCATCTGATTTTAGAAAAGTCACATCCTACATACTATTAGGGTAATATAATAATCATATGCTTATATAATATATTAATATAATTATTATATGCTTATATAAGAATGCTAAAAATTTAACATTACTTACTAAAGTCGGAAGGTTTAGCTTGGCTCAGATCTCTATAAAAATCCGTCCTATGAGATTTCTTCAAACCCGTACACAGCCCGAAATCGCTTAACTTAAGATGGCCTTTGGCGTCTAAAAGTAAATTATCTGGCTTAATATCCCTATGGATAAATCCTAATTTATGTATCGAGTCTATCGCTAAAGCCGTTTCAGCGATATAAAATTGCGTACTATCTTCAGAAAGAGTGTCTTTTTTCATCAACAACGTCATCATGTCACCTCCGGGCAGAAATTCCATAATAAGGTAAAGGTTAATAGGATCTTGAAAACTATAATACATTTTTACGACCCACTGGTGGTCGGCTTCTACCAGTATGTCTCTTTCGGCTCTGACATGGGCTACTTGCTCTTTTTCTAACATATCCGCTTTTCGGAGGATTTTCATGGCGTACACATGGCCGGTGTCTTTTTTCTGTACAAGTCTAACTTCTCCAAAGGCCCCTCTTCCTACCACTTTTAAGGGCTCAAAA
Organism: Brachypterus glaber; assembly: GCA_958510825.1. Taxonomy (NCBI): domain Eukaryota; kingdom Metazoa; phylum Arthropoda; class Insecta; order Coleoptera; family Kateretidae; genus Brachypterus; species Brachypterus glaber. The sequence goes on along the minus strand of OY294045.1, from coordinate 78,421,864 downwards.
TCTTCGACGCCAAGCCGCGATCGTTTTAGCCTAAGAAATTCTGTTTCTTTTTGCGCATGTTGCAGCCTTTTCTCGTTTCTTTGTTCCTCCGAAAGACTTTCGTCTTTTAGTGATTCTTCTAATTTTGCTAATCTAAAAAACAAGGAAATAAGTTAAATTACTCAAAACACTCTTTTATTAATGCATAATAAATTTGTTGTCTGTTGGCAATACCAAGCAACCGAGTAAATGCCCGATAGCCTATCGGGTATTTACTCGGTGATAGGCGCCCTCAAAAGCCAAAATGAGGCCTCAAAAGCAGGGCCGTAGCTATCGGGCGATCTCGAGGCGATATGGGCGATAAGTATTAATTAATGTAAAAGGCGATATTTCATCCCGCAAATGAAGTGACTTGCCCCTCGATACAAAAAAAGGTTTATATTTCACCAAAAAGGTGAGGACACGTACAAAGCTTTTTTTTGGAGGTGAGGACCTTATTTTTTTTAGTCATAAAAATTTTGTTTGAGGTAAAAACTGTCAGGGACAAAGCTTTTTTTGGAGGTGAGGACCTTCTTTTTTTTAGTCATCAGAATTTTGGTTAGGGTTAAAAACTGTCACCGACAAAGATTTTTTCTGGAGGAAAAAAGTTGTATTTTTAGGGGAAAAAAGTTGTATTTTTCGGGGAAAAGAGTTGTATTTTCGGGGAAAAAAGTTGTATTTTTAGGGGAAAAAAGTTGTATTTTTAGGCTAAAAAAAGTTGTAATTTTTGCCCTGTCCAAAAGTTAAAACTTGGAGGTTTTCCTCTTTATTACCAACAATACCAAAAACTTTTACCTCAAGAATGAACATAATGAAAACTACCGTATGCTTTGTTTGAAGCGTGAACCAACTACGGTGAGGGGCTGGTGGGGAGTGACTATTGTTTACACTTAGTACGCGTAAAGAGAGAGAGAAAGAATGTGTAAACTCACAGTCTAATGTCGTAAACTTTGTCAAGCAATACAGTGTTGCCGGTTGCAACACCTGCTTTAGATATTTTATTGTAAATTTTAAGAAATATTAGTTTTATTTGAGTTTTATATGAACTAGTAGTTTAATTTTAATAAATTTAATTATATTACATTATCAAACATAATTATAGTGTCGTAGTATAGTAGTTTTTTAAAATTTTAATGTAGGTATAAAAATTTATCATAATGATAAAGTGAAAATTACGCAACATCGCTCTGGTCACCAGAAGGTCAAAACTAGCGATACTTATGTTTACACCAGTTTCGCGTACGTTTATGTAAACAAACAAACAAAAAGATGACACCTTCATAAACATTGGTCTGAAATAACTTCTTGAGGTAAAAGTTACTTGAACAATACGCATTACATATTTTTTAAGTACTTTATTTTATGAGTACATGTTTAATGGAGATCTCTACAACTAGAATTATGAAACAAAAGACGTCTACCCTATCTCTATCTCATTTGTGCTACACTTTCCAGCCAACCAAATAAATACTGTATTTGTTTTTCATACAACAAATACAGTATTTTTTTGTTTGGCCGGAAAGTGTAACACTGAGCGGTACGAACGAACATAGCTAATGTGAATCTGTAGAATAAGATAATTCTACTAAAATTTAGATGGCGCCAGTAATTTCTTTAATAAAAATTAAATTGTTACACTTTTCGCCCGGCCAAGTAAATATTGTATTTGTTCAACAAAGAACAAATACAGAATTTGTTTGGTTGGGTGGAAGTGAGAGTGTATGTATGTCTTCTATCCTTTTTGGGTAGAACTTTTGTACCTGTCTAATCTAACGGGAGAAATCGCCATTAATTGCGACTTCTAACCAATCACATAAGCAAATTAGCTTAGGTTTTCAGTTAAAAAGTCCATAGAAAAAATACTTAAAATGGTCGTCCTTTTTGAACGTTTAGGACGTCCGTTATATAAATCCTTTTATCAAAAGTAAGATGGTGGATTTTCTTTCAAAGATGTCCTCTAGGACTCGGAATCCTATTTTTGATCATTCATGCCAAAAATCAGTCGCTTATCAATTCTTGCCCACATTGTGCTTTATTCTTAGTTTACTGAAAGATTTACTGTATTTATTATAATAGAGGAAATCTTCCGGGCAAAATCAATAAAGAAGTATTTTTTATTAAATAGATTCGACCTTCAATTAGGCAGTACTAAACAATAAACAAAAAAAAACATTGTTTAAATTTTAAGATAAAGTAATACATCTATTAACTTCGTCATAGCTTGATTTAACTGAAGGTTAAATCTTAATTTCCGTAAAATTGACAATCAAAAAATATCCGCAGAATTGCGATCAAGATACAGAAATAAACCAACAATTTGTACAATTGTATTTTCATATATAATTACAAGAGGCTGAGAATTATGCGTGAAAAATTCGCTGTTTTCATGAAAATTTGCTGTCTGAAAATAATTAATAATAATAACAATAATAATAATTAATATAAAGCCCTGCAGGGGCGATTCCCCTGGAGTAAATATTTCCTTTGACAGCAAATTTGAATAAATTTTTTTCCGATGATTCGAAGAATCATGTGTAATTCGGAAGATTATTTTTTAACAATTTGTAATCATTTATAATCATTTATAATATGTCAAGCCAACTTTTATATTTTTTTCATCGCAAAATGATATGAATTGTTTTATTACAAAACATTTTTTCCCTAAATCCCGCAAATAATTAAAATGGCGCCGCAGTCGAAAACTTTTTCGATTTTTTTTACTTCTGTTAATTTCTGGACTTTTTTAAATTTATTGTAGTAAAAATCAAGTTTTAAAAATTTAAATAAAAAAAATTAAGAAAGCCCTAGCGCCGCAGATGAAAACTGTGATGATCTAATTAAATTTGAAAACAGTGGTATAAGTTCTAGCGCCGCAGGCGAAAATTTTGACAAATTTCAAGCTTAGGTTTTACAAACTCGAATAAAAAAGAACGTAAAAAAGCTATAGCGCCGCAGGTCATTTTCTTTAAAAATGTCATAGTCCATTTTAATTTTAAAAGTGTTACTATTTAGTTTAAATGCAAGAAAAGTCTAGCGCCACAGGCGAAATTTTTTACGAATTTAAAGCTGTAAAGCTTATGATCGACTTGGAAAAAAGCCTGCATATTTGCTTCGCTTTGTGCCCTTATCGCTCTGGGGGAGTAAATAAGCTATAACGCTGCAGGCGAATTTTTTTAGAAATTTCTTAGTTTATTTTAATTTCAAAAGTGTTACTATTTAAAGTTTAAATGCAAGAATTTTTTTTTACGAATTTGAAGCTGTATTTTGCTTGGATTTTTGTTTGACCCAGTAACTTGAAATTTGGAACAAAGTTTTTTAAGTAGTAAATAAAATTTGTTCCAAATTTCAAGTCTCTATGTCGAAGATTTCTTGAAATATCGTAGTGTACAGCTGTTTTGGGACTTGCATCTTTTTCTCTACTACAGAGCGATTATAAAGTGTCAAACAGTTTAAAAAAAAAAATACTCTTCGTTTGAAGCCACGCCTCTGTTAGAGTTGTGCGCGACAAGCCCATGTGATTGCTACGTACGACAGCTCGGTAGCCAGTAAAACGCACACAGCTTTCTTGCATTTTACTCGATTTTACTCATCGCTAATGCCAGTTTTGAATTAAAAAGTTTCGGAACTTTATAATCGCACGGTATATTTAGATTAAACTGTTGAAAAAATATAGCAGTTCAATAGGAAATAGTTTGGGCAATTGAAACCCTTAACCACAGACGCTAATGAACAAATTATTGTGATTTAAAAAAAAATAATAAATTAAGATTATTCCAAATGAAATTATTTATAATTTAAATACAAAAAATAATAAATTAAGATTATTTCAAATGAAATTATTTAAATTTAAAAAAAAATGAAGCATTATTTGTTTAATGTAAAAGGAATAAAAATATTTTTTCAATTTTAGTATTTAAATTAAAATTTCTTACAAAAATTCCGATAGTTTGAATAATAACCAGTACCCGGCGTATTTCCATTTATAGTCCAGTCTTCAAGTTAATAAACGAGGCTTTACCTAGAAATAATTCAGGGAGTTTAGATTTTTGGTTTATTAGGTAGGGTTTAAGGCCGTAAATAAATAATTTTGCGACATTGAACTCGATTTGGAACCTCATTTTTTTAACTTATTTTTCACAAAACACAGACTTTTTAAAATATCTCAAGATCGGTGCATCAAGGACAAAAAACTTTTGAAATGAAAATAAAGAGGACCAAATCTCCAACATTTTTTGTGTAATATATTTTTTTTGTACGACATAGCTAATTCACTGCGCCGCCTTAAACGTTACACTGTAGGGTTTTAGATTTTTCTTTATGACTCGGTTAGGAAGGTTTTTTTATGCTTAATACAATGGTGATTCAATCGAAAATCGATTTACTCGAAATAATGGGCACAAATGTGTGATTATTAAAAAAAAAATTACGTAAATTAAAAAGAAAGTGTCAGATAGATTTTTTTAATTTTCACTTAAAATGTTCTCAGGGGCATGCCTAACCGACGATAAAGAACAGTTTTGGTTTTTCGAAAGAAACATTAAAAATCTAAAAACGTATAGTGTAACGCTTTTTGTGAAAAACACGTTGAAAAAATGACAGTTGCAAATCGAGTTCAACGTCGCACAATTGTTTATTTAGTTGCGGCCATTAACCCTACCCAATAAACCGAAAATCAGAACTTCCTGAATTATTTTCAGGTAAAGCTTTTTTTATTGACCTGAAGACTGGACTACAACTGGAAATATGCCGGCTACTGATAATACAACGATTGATCTGTTTTAGCTGGAAACCCTGTAGATAAGATAAACAACTATCAACAATTGAGCATAATTTAGATCGTTTTCGTCCGTCTTAACCTTATTCAAGATCACCGTGCCGTGCCTTCTTTATAAAAAGTATAATAATTATTATTAATAAACAGTATAACTGTAATTTACAATATAATTTTAGCACAAAACTTACCTTTGTTTTCGTTCTACATGTTGAGCTATTAGGTTACTGTAATAATTTTCTAATGTGACTTTTGCTTTGGTGGCTTTGTCCAGGGTGTGGACACTGAAACGGATGGTGTTTTCCGTGGCAGTCATGTCCAGGACCCCTAAAACAAAAAAGAAACGAGAATTAAACATTGTTCTGCAAAAATATTATGAAATTGTATGTTTGGATGTTATTTCCCCCAATCAGAATTAAAAATTTAAGAACGATTAAAGCGAAGCCAGCTTTAATTACATTTTTCATGGCATTTGTTTATTTCGACTTTGTCTCGGACTTTTAACTTGAATCAAGGCCTATCCAGAAGCTTGCATAAGAACATAAAACATAAGAATACAAGGCCGTGATTGGCTTACAAGATACATGGCGGCACATCAAGCCAATCATGGCATCGCATTGTTATGTTTTATGTTCTTATGCGAGCAGTGAATAGGCACTCAGATTATGGAAACCATAGAAGATGGGTCAAAAAACATTATTGTACGTTTTTTACTGCTGTCGATAAAAATATAACTTTTAGGATCTTTCCAAATACAGGCAAAACATAAAACAAAAAAATAACAGTCGAATCCATTAAGTAGGTACCCCGTTTTGGATATATTTAAAGGACCACGTACATTTCTTATGAGAAATGGCCCCCGGTTAAATTTGCTGAAGTATGTTGAAGTTCTCAACTGACTGATTAAAAGTCTCAATGGGCACTAAGTCTAATAGTTTGCATGCTAGAGCTTAACAAATATGGCATTTAAGAGATACATCTTTTAATATAACTCCTAAACGAAACAAGATTTTTAGATAGAACTTGAACTGAGTTACTTAGAATAATACCAACTTTATTTTGAAAGTCAGTGAAGTCCGAAAAAGAAATATATTTTTTTTTATTTTACCCTTTTTACTTAATTGTTTAGACACCACTGACTTTTTTAACTGTTTAATATATTGAGCGACTTTGGGGACTTATACTTTGCCTAATTTAACCAGTGGCGTCCCTACTTTATATTTTATTTAAAAAGTTACCCTATTTATCTACGGCACTGTTTAAACTGTAATGAATTTTTAAAATTTTTTTAGAAATAATAGGTAATCTAAATCTATGATAACAGATGACTGTTTACTTTATTTTTTTTAATTTACACAAAAAAAGTTATAAGCCTAAATAGACAAAAAAATGGATAAATCTATTAATTTATTTTTTTTAGAATCGGTTAAATTGCCTAAAATTAAATTATGTTTTACATTTTACCCCACGTTGCAAACTTTAGCTTCATAATGGATCTACTTTTTGATATAACTCCCGAGCGAAACAATATGAAGCTGAAGTTTGCAACGTTTTCTTGCATCGAAAATTCAAATAGTTTAAAGCACTTATTCCATAACACATTTTTAGCGCACGAGTACAAGTTTAGAAAACAAGCCGCTTGCGGCGAGTTTTCTAAAGTACTAGAGCACGTATGTTATGAAACTAGTACTTAAGTATACTATTTGATTTCACGTTGCAAAAAAACGTTGCAAACTTCAGCTTCATGAAACAATACTAAAAATTATAATAAGTTCATTTTAGAAGCCAATGGCATCCAAAAAAGGGGGTATTTATTTTTTTTTTATTTTTACTTAATTTCTGAGAGGTATACGTTGTGTCTGTGCGTTGAGCCTGAAAGGTACTCCTTTTAAATTTAAATTGTTTAATGCTCCTAGTGCACACATTTTTTTCACTCGTATTATTTAAAATTGAAATGAGTAAAACAAATTGGTAATAGGATTTTTAACAGGATTTTTTTTAGACATGCAAATCCAACCCTATCTTTTATTCTCTAAATAGCGTGATCTACCACGGCTTGTGTCACAAATTATTTAAACAAAATTCCTAGCTATTTTAAATAGCTAGGAATACTAATAGTAGGGATAGGTAAAAAAATAGAATTTTTTAACGTAGAATGAAATTTTTCCATAAAATTTAAAAGAACGTAGCATAAGTTACGGAGGTATCTATTGTATAATTTCCTTTGGTTTAGAACAGCTGATACCTACAAAGCCATAAAACGGTTAAAAATATGACCACCGCAGGTGACAGGCAGTTCTGATTTTTAATAACTAGGTTTTCTTTAAAAGAGTATAAAGCTGTATATCTTTATAAATACTATTTTTTATAGAAAGTATTATTTAAACTACATAAGATAATAGTACCATCGAGTGTGCCATCTTCATGCGAATCATCCGAAGAGCTTGAAGAATTTTCCAACATTTTTTGAATAAAACGAAATAATAACATATATAACTAAAAACAGAAACACTACAACTTAACTAACAACACGATAACAATAATAAAAGTATAAACTTCGGTAAAAACATAACATGTTTACGGTAAAACGTCTAAACTCATACTACTTTTGACAGGCCGGATAGGGTCGAAATTCAAGACCCCTATCATTATGTAACACGGCAGTACAGGTAACTTTTCGAGGTAAACAATACACAATATCTATAATAAGTGCAATTGCATCGCAAATTTCTATTATACGCATTTGCGCACATCAGGGGTGGATCCAGCCACATATCTTGGAGGGGGGGGGAGTTAAGTTTAATCATTCTTGGGTAAAAAAACATATATTTCTTTGAGTTGTCTTATTTAAGTGTTTTAGATTTGAAGTCAATATCTCAACTGGCCTAAAAGTTAAGAATAGGTGAATAATTAATTGCACGTCTAAATATTTACGATTCACTCACCGCAGTTATGAGAAGAATCTAGCACATGCGCACTGCACTATAAAAACTGCATGTAAAATAATGTAAAAATACATGAATTTACATAGTACGGAATAGTAAATTTACTATTCTGGACTATGCATAATTCATGAATTTATGTAAAATAATGTAAAAGAATGTAAAAGAATGGAAAATAATGTAAAAGAATGTAAAAGAATATAAAAGAATGTAAAAGAATGTAAAAGAATATAAAGGAATGTAAAATAATGTAAAAGAATGTAAAATAATGTAAAAAAAATATATTTACATTGATTACATATTTTTACATGATTTTACAATGTCGGGCTATGTTATTTTAAGACGCTTTGGACAATAACCAAGAAGGCGTCGCATCATGACACGGACCGTTTAATATTGTTTTTGTTAGAGATGCATGCTGCTAGGTTAAAGTGATAAAAGTTTAAAAAAAGGTATATATTATTTATTTACGTTATGCTTTATTGGTGGCCTAAAATTTACATTAATTATAAATTACGATCTTTATCAACCAATTAAAGAAAGATGTAAGCAGTTTATACTCGTATCAAGGGTGCAAATGTTTGGTTTATTAAACCAAATGAACTTTACGCTACGACACAGACTTGTAATTTGGAACAAACATTTTCTAAGTAGTAAATATTTTTTTTCAAATTTCAAGTCTATACAAAATATTACCATTCTGGACTATGTAATTTTTACCGTTCCGGTCTATGCAAAATATTACCATTATGGACTATGTAATTTTTACTTCCGGTCTATGCAAAACATTACCATTACCGACTATGTAATTTTTACCATTCCAGTCTATGGCAACATATTACCATTTACGGACTATGTAATTGAATGTAATTTATTTTTACCGTGTGGTTTGCTTATTTTTGTTTTGACGGATGTCAAAAGTGGCTTCCGTTTAGGCAGTTGTAGTTTTATGAAATAGTTTAATTTGAGTGGAGTTACGGTGCGCATCAGGTCCACAAAAATGAACTATATTTTTGCACTGATTTCTGGTTTTATTACTAAAACTTACTGTCTTGAATATAATTAGGTGCGGAAAATCCAGTTTTTTTGTTAGAATATATAGCAAAAGATTGTTAAAATACTCACGAATTTCTGTTTGATTTTTTTAATCGGGGGCGTTGGTTTACGTTAGCAATGGTTTGGTTTGGTAGTTTGCTGGTTTGTTGTTTTTTTTTTAATGGGAGGCGTTGGTTTACGTTAATAATGGTTTGGTTTGGTAGTTTGCTGGTTTGGTGTTTTTTTTTTAATGGGAGGCATTTTTTAGATACGATATTTCAGAATTTAGAAAAGATCCCATCACGCTCACTACTGTTCAAGAATAGCATTTTTTAATATTCGGCAACTTTGATATGATGTGATCAGTTCCCTTCCTACGAAAATTGTTTACGTTCTCTCCAGTCCGAGAATAGATACCCAGTGAAAGCCAACATTGCGTTTATCGATAATGCTATTGCACCACATCCACATGAGAAGTAATTTGCTCCCCCGACTGCATAACAACACATATTACTTATAGGCAGACTAACATCTCTACTCTTAAGTTCCCTACTCCCTAACATCCCTACTTCACAACAACCCTACTCCGTAACATATCTACTCCCCAATAACTCTACTCCACATTATATGCACTTTATTAGCCACTTAATAATAAATAAGCGGTTCGCGGAACAAAACGTTTTATTGTTTATAATTAAGGCAATTATTATTGTATTTGGTTAATTTAGCACTTATATAAAAGATAATTTTAAATACGTCAAAAGATTTTATAAACAACGTTTTCCTAAAACGCATTGTTTTCGAGATATTGGCGTTTAAAGCAGTAAAAGGTTTTTTTAGCATAACTCACATATTTATAACCCGATTTCAAAAAAATATATTTTAAATAAAAGCTCTTTTTAAGCCCTATAAAAAATGTTATATACAGTTTTTTGCTAGAATATAATGTTTTAAAGATACAGAATTTAAAATCAAACAAAACACCTAGTTGAAATTTGCAAACTAGATGGCTCTAGTGTACAATAGTGCCGATGTTTTGAAAGGGTGCTTGCAGCGTTTCATCTAGTTTTTCCAGAAAACTTTCCTCTTTAAATTCAAATCTAGAACAACCACAAATTTATTATTCTAAAAGTCACATTGTGCGCGTACTTTTAATATGCTCTAATAAGTAAGGAATTAATAAACTAAATTCATATTTGACAGTGACTTAGCCTGACAAATATTTTTTTGGGTTAATACAAGACACTCAATAAGCCACTTAGCTAATTGAGTGTATATAGTTGTTGGAGAGTAGAGATGTTACGGAGTAGGGTTTTTGTGGAGTAGGGGTGTTAGGGAGGGGAAATTGAAGTAGGGATGTTAGTCTCCCATAGTATATACTTTTTTTTGCAAATCATTTGGTTTTTGACTTTGAAGGGGAGGATGACTATCGAATGCCTCGCCATAAATCTGTCCGTAAATTTACTAACGGTTTCCTCCAAAAGTCGCAGTCGCTGACGACTGCGACCGAGTCGTTAAGACATCTCCAATGCATTTTAAATGTCCCTGTTTTCCTAGCTACCGAGTTGTTACTACTAACCACCGGTCGCCGTTCGTTTGGTCGCCGGTCGCTTGACCGTTCTGGGAGCAGACGCACGACTAATTAGTCACGAATTTGAAACAGGTGGTTTTGCACTGTGACAAGTGTCTTTCACTCAATTAGAATTGCTTGAAATCCCTCCACCTCTCTCAGCCGAAACATCCCATCAACTTTTACCCTTTTAATTTCCCCAAGGAAAGTCTGTGTAAGTAAAAAAATGTCGAAAAATTTTTATTGCTTTTTTTACGTTACCGGACGTTTTATATCCAAAAAATATGATTTCCGTCAAAAAAAAATTCTGTCTGTCGGTCTGTGTGTCCGGGAAATTTGTGACCACGATAACTCAAGAACGCTTCGGGGTTAAAAACTTATTTTTTTTTGGTAAAAATCGGATTGGATCTTACCCCTTAGGGGTAAAATGGGGTAAAAAATTTTGTTCAAAAACATTTTTTTTTCAATTTATTTTTTGTTTTTGATTTTAATGAACCTAGGGCTAAAGGGGAAAGTATTATTTTGTTGGCAGCAGTATTTTCTTAATAATGTAATGTTAATAAGAGGAGGAGATTCTCTTCTTCCGCTTGATAATTCTCTCTCTCTCTTTGGATGTGGCTTTTCCCTTCCGGGTAATTAGCCAGGGTTTCTCTATTTTTTGCTGTAACCATCCAGTGCGCAAGACTAGTCGCATATGTATGCTTGATAATTCAGAAACTTTAAATGAACCGACTTTTTAGAGATATTCATACTGATTGAAAATTCGCAAGCAAAAAAAATAGCTGTTTATAAAATGGCCAGATAACAGAATGGCGACTGGCGACTAGCGAGACCGAGGAAAACAGGTAGGGTCGTAAGGACCTGGTCGCGGCTACCCGGTCGCAGTCTTCAGCGACTGCGACTTTTGGAGGAAAACGTAGCTTTAGTTTTTATATAGAGTTTAATATTTGTTACCTCAATAATTAATGCATTAAGTTTAAAAAATAATCCAACACTTTTATGATATAAGTTTTGCACAATGGGTAGGTTCATAAAGTAACTTGTAATAAACTAGGTTAAACATATCTAAATTTATTTCAGATTGCACACTAAAAAGCACTTTTTATTACTTTTATTATATCAAAGCTTATTAATTTCTATCACGCTCTGATCGTAAAGTGACTAAATATTAAATATTCTTCATAATAACTAAAATTTTCTCGTCTATTTTTAAGTTTGACAAAATCGATTACGTAATATAGCAAAGGTGTTGGCATCTTATAGATATATGAATTGTTTGAACACAAAACTAAAAGGTTAAGTTTATGTTTACCTAACAGCCCACGCTTAATTTTCAACAAGTTAGTATATTTTTTGACTGAAACATTTACAGAATAAACATCACTCACTACAGGGATCCAGTTTTCGTTCCCATAGAATATACCAGTGCATTTTTTACCCCGTAAGTATTATGCAAATTTTTGTTAGGTATGAAATACACCAAGAACACGATAGAGATTTCACCAAAGGCTGCAGCTATACACTGTTAAAAAATTGGTCAAGTGTGAGACTGACCCCATTGATAATTATTGAGGGTTATTGAGGGTTTCGTACCTTAAACTTTTTTGAATATTTCATACTCATTTTTTTATTTTTATTATAGTTATGGTACTTTTTTGAGGTACGCAATCCACGACCTTTTTTATGATACCCAACTCGATGGAATTCTATAAAAAAAATCAAGATATCATTTTTGATTTTTTTAAAAAAGGAAAACTGAACTAAATTCTCTTTAAGCCAGTCTACTTGTATGCCGAATTTCAGATTCCTAGGTTATGTAGTTTCTGAGATAAGCGACTTACATAATAAAAATAAAACATTGCATTGTAACTACACTACAATGTACGTAGGTAAGTACAGGGTAATTACAACTTGAGTACTTGGAGCAGTATCTTAGAAACGGTAAGAGCAATTTTAATGTTTTTTTTTTGCAAGACCGGGGCTAAAACGCTATTTTACTACCTCTTTTGCGGGACTAAACCTACTGATTTACTCCCGCATTTGTATCATGTTATCCACGATAGCTGTAAATATAGGTGGCGCAAGAAAGAAATGCTATAAATGGATGGTACTATCGAATGGTAAAGAAATTTCATTAGATCATATATACATAGATGCGCGTTGAGTCCACGTCAAACCGAAATGTTTTTATTGCTATATCCAGGTAGATTCACCTTACCGCTTCTGGTCACCACCCACCGCTATAGTGGTTTGTTGACAAATATGTTATAGTTCACCTCCTCGCAACCTCACCGCTATAGTGGTTTGTTTACAATTGGCTTTGTATATGTACTACATAAAACAAATGCCCATATCTATGTATATATGATCTAATGGAATTTCAGGGTTTCAAAAAAAAAACAAAAAATACCCCCAAAAAAACACCGTGATATTGCAATGTAGGCTGTAAAATTTGTGGATTAAGATCTTTAGTAAAAATATGATTTAATACCAGCATACCTCCAATTATCGTCCTATAACCATTCTTTCGAATTTTTCTAAAATATTTGAGATGGCATTGAATGGTCACATCTACGCGTCTGTTAAAAATGTAATATCTGTAAAACAACACGGTTTTATGGAAAAACGCTCCACAGTTACTAATCTTACCGAGTTCTCGCATTTTATTTCTAGTACTGTGGACAACAAAGGATAAGATAAGATAAGATAAGATAAGATAAGATATATTTATTTCCACAGACTTTTACAAGTATCGGATATTGTCAAAATTCAATAATTAATATTAAAAAAAACACATATATAAATATAATATAAAATGCATAAGTAACTACCTGATATGTTACAAGAGACTGTGACATACATATAAGACTTAATAAAAAAAGATATTATGAACACTGGTAGTTTTGAAAATTAAATTGAAAGAATTCGTTAGTGTTATAAAAAGGATTACTAAGAAAAAATAATTTTAGCTTACTTTTTAATTGAGACATAGTTCCTTCCTTGAGACAAACAGGTAATTTATTTAAAAGCTTTATCCCCATGAAGATCGGTCCTTTTTCATAAAAAACTAGTCTATGTTGAGGAATTGAGATATCAGTTGCATGTCTAGTTACAGGACCCTCGGAGATTTCAGAGTTTGATATAAAAAGATCCTTATTACTCAATGCATATAATGCTAAATTAAAAAGGTACAAGGCTGTTACGGTCATTATTTCGTGCTTTACAAATAAAGGTTTACAGTGGTCTCTATACTCTACGCCCGATATCAACCTTACCGACCTCTTCTGAATGATAAGCAACCTTTCTGCATGACTGGACCCTCCCCACAATACAATCCCGTATTGTAAATGTGCTTTTACATTAGCATTATAAAATATTTTTAACGTGGCTAAATCCACATTTTTTTTTAAATTTATCAAAGCATAGTTACAGCTTTTCATTTTATTTACAACCAGATTAATATGTGTCGACCATGAGAGGACAAGCAGATGTGATTTATACAGATTTCATGAAGGCTTTTGATCGTATTGATCATCCGATTATTATCCGGAAACTTCGAAAGTTTGGTTTTAGCGATGCATTGATCAAACTTTTTATATCTTATTTGAGTGATAGGTTCCTCTATGTTTTTTACAACGGTTTTATGTCTTTTCTGTTTTTAGCTAAGTCAGGAGTTTCTCAAGGCTCTAATCTTGGTCCCCTACTTTTTTTATTATTTATTAATGACCTTGGAAAATGCATAGAGTGCCTGTACTTGTTCTTTGCTGATGATTTAAAGTTATTTCTGGAGATCATTGTTAATGTTGATTGTGAGAGACTTCAGGCAGTCCTTGATTTAGTGCAGGAGTGGTATAATGTAATTTATTATAGCATATATTTTCTCTTTGTTTTCTATTATATATTGTCCTGTAAATGGTTTTTTGTTGGGCAACAAATATATATTATTATTATTATTATACCAGCCGTTTTAAAGGATCGAACGTAGAAATAATCACAAGTAAACATTTTAAAATAAATATGAAAATTGATTTTAACCTGGTAAGCCCAACAATATGGTACCACTTTATAATCACAACATTATGCACATCATAATATATAAAATATTTTGTTATTTGCTATTTTTTATCAGTTAGTTACTATTGATAAATTTTATCGGATAAAATCAATATTACCTACGAAAAATCTGAGGAAAAATCTGCATACGATTAATCGATTATTGTCTTGTCGATTTCAAAACGTCATATCTAAAATTTTCTTGATTTTGAGGTGTGCCCCTTATACATACACGGTGTATTTGAAATAGGGTAGGAAATTTTAACAGGTGATTCTACATCATAAAATATGACAAAAAGTTCCTATAAACATATGTCTAAAAATGCGTCATAAGGGAGCGACGCCCCTTTGAAATTGGCTAAAAAAATTGGTTTTTATTTAATAACTCAGAAGATATGTTAACGAGGTTTTGCACGTGAATTAATCCTAATAAGGCCCATCTTTGTATGTCATTTTCACGTACTTATTTAAACCAGGGGTGTGCGAAACTGGGGGGCCTGTGGCAGTGTAAAATAAGTAACGCTGTAAGCAATCACAAATAATAATAAAAGTCCAAATGTTGTAATATATTTATATTTCGCTGGCAAACGTTCGCAGCTTAAGTCATCTGCGAACCTACCTTTTATTCGGAACAAAGTGGGGGAAACGGCAGGAAGGTCAGCCATTTTTAATACCGCTAAATTCTCTTCTACCTCCGAACGTCGAACGAGAAAGACGATGTTTGAGAATTTTATACTTCTAAAGTATACTTAGCTCTGCTCGGTAAGTGATTTCATTACTATCATATAAATCAGTCAGTTACAACAAAGTTCCTTTATTTACAGTTTTTCTTTTTTAATTAACGTCACTCAACTTATGGATAAAATTTCAACAAACTCTTTTTACTAAAGTTGCATTTCGAACTCCGGCACTGCCACATGTCCAACGCCGAGTAGTTAGGGACCCTAAATATCTGGTCTGGCCCAGCTCCATCATATCTACAATAAATCGCCTCGAATCAAAATCACTGTTCTTCTTCCAAAAAACCACCAAAACCTAAACCCACGAAAAACCCGAACCGTATCCCAGCAGGCCTTATCAGTTTTTTGTCCCAAACTTTTTTCTGTGTAACTTTTTTGCAATTTTAGTTATGAAATATGATTCCTCAGGTCAAAATACATAAAAAAGGTACTCTTGTTGTAATACTTTAGGATTAACCGTTTTCGAGAAAAAAGTTCATTTGAAGGTGACATTTCACGGTATATTCGTAATCAGCGCTACAAAAAGTACCAATATAAAATAGAAACAGAAAACATACACGAGTCTTAACAACTCAAAATTTGCAGGTCAGTGTTACCGCCTAAATAAGTAAAATATTATAAAATGTATGTTTTAAGGATATTGTATTAATGACACTTTTTAAATATTTACTTTTAATCAACACTTACCAATTATTTCTTTAAAAAATCTAGCACACACAAAATTATACGTACGCGCTTACAAACGTAAACAATTATAATGGTCGACAGCCACCAGACTCGATGAAGCAGGAATTCTGGCGTCTCGAGTCACGTGACTAGCTTAACGCCCGCGATTGGCCGGCTTGTACATCAGAAGTGTGATTTTTACACTTCGGGTGTATTGTTGCTAAAGGTATGTTTATAAGAATACACTTTCTTGAGCTCCGAGTGTATTGTTGCAGAAGGTATGGATGTAAAAATACACACTCTAGGTCAAAATCACCTCACGTGTGTAGTGCCACATCAATGTTGATGTATATTTATATAAAGGTGTAAAATTTACACATTTATAGAGTGTATTTTTTACATCTTTTCAATGTAATTTCTTTCAGTGTAGATTTTGATTTCAAGAAAGTTTTCTGAATAACTTTTTGACAAATCTAAAAGGCTACTATGTTGGAAAAAATTAAAAAAAAAAACACGAAAATCATAGTTGGCTGAGGATTTTAAAATTTGGTATAGAGGCCTAGATGCTGATTCTAAACAACTTTTCTTAATAACTTTTTGTTTTATTTGCCACACTTTACTCCACAGAAAAATAGGTTTTTTGAAAACTTCCAAGGCATACTTGATTTTTCAAAACTAAAATTTTGTTACAAATTGATCTTTAATCAAGCATGGCTGAACCCCAAAAAATGAAAATTTAAATCGAGAATTTTTTACCTTTTACAAGAGTCGTTTCACCAATCCAGGGACACACTGTATATCATAATTTTGAAATGTTATGACAATAAATCATTAATAAAAAATTAAAATTCCTGTATTAAAAAATGTCAAATAATTTCTGTCAAAATTTAAAACTACTTTTTTGGATATGTAAAAATGACCTGTATAGTAACTACTTACTAGTTAATTTATGTAAGCATATTAAATAGTTATGTGTACCAATGAAAATTGCAGGAAACGAGATGCAGCAGCTCAAAAATCAGATACCGATAACATAAACTCATATGGAGAAGACACAAATCAACTCAGTAAGGAATTTGAAAGACAAAATGAAAATATTGTTAAGCACATCATATTTTTAAAAAGAAAAAGAAACGAAATGCTTGATATCCTTACTGCAAAAAAACAGGAAGGCGTTTGTTGTAAAGCAGATATAGATAAAACAACGTATAAAGTACAGCTGATAACAAAAAGTTTATCTCAAAGATTAAAAGCTAGAAATATGTATGATAAAACACTGAAAGAGTTAGAGGAAAATTATACTCAATTATGCGATTATTGCAATAACTTGATGGACACCGTGGATATGGAATCAAGAGAACTACAAAAATTTGCGGACAAACTAATTAAACAAGAAAAACCACCTCCTCCAGAACCAAAAGCAGAACCAACTACGGAACTTGACCAACAAATATTCAAATGTCTCCGAATGGTGAATTGTACAGAAAAGATTTCAAACTATCGATCGGGAACCATTTGCTGTGGCATAGACGAAAAAACTCCCAGTAAAACACTTGAAGTTATAGAAGGTAGTGTTTCCCTAGAATCTTATTCTTCAAAAGGAAATAGCTTTTTAGAAGAGGAATGTAGTTTAGAAGCTGAAGGCAGAGCTGAAGGTAAAGCTGAAGGTGAAGCTGAAGGCGAAGCTAAAGGCGAGGCTGAGGAAGAAGTAGAAGAACTTAACAAGCCAGGCTTATTTCAGTCGACAGTAAGAGATAGTGTAAACCGATCTAATGAACAACGAAAGAGTTCTCTTGGTGATTCAGCTAAACCTTCTAGTACAACTCGTGGTGGTCGTTACCGTAATAGTAATAGTACTCGTAATATTGATCCTGTTAGTGTTGTTCCTTCTAGTACTTATGAAAATGCATCTAAGTATGAGTCTTCCTAATCAGTGGTTTGTAAGGAAATGAATTACGTGAATACCGTGAGTACCGTTTAATATTGTAACTGTGAAATAAATGTAGTTTTGAGTAGAGGAGCTGAATATAATTTCTTACTATAATCACTGCACTGGCAGGGCGGCCCACATTTACTCTATTTAGTTTCCCTGCTCTTTCCCTGTTATTTCTTTTTTTTTGTTTACTTTCTTAAGTGACGAAAACTTTTCAATATAAGTGGTCACATATATTTTTTGTTAATATAAAAATTTTCAAAATGTTTGATTTTTTTTCAAACCAACTTCTTTTATGCATTAAATCCCTGATATTTCCAGAATGTGGCCACCCTAGCAAAATCATTTGTCTCCATAATTCATAAATCATTTATCTACAGTTCCCGACGTAAAAAATGAGATATGAAAAATGGTAACGTTTGAATTAGGCTTTAAACATTTCTTAATCTAGAAGGTTTATGACAGTTAGTGTCTATATTGTCAGTTAAAAGCAGAAATAAAATAAAATAAATTAAAATTATGCCTAGACAATTAAATGAGACCCAAAGAGGTATAATAGCCGCACATTTGGAAAATGGGAAAACTATTGACCAGGTATCTGATGAATTTGGAATTCACCGAAGCCCCATAGGGAGAATAAAAAAGAAGTGGGAAACAGAACGAACAACTGCAAGACAAAGGGATCAGGAAGACCACGAAAAACAACAGAGGAGCAGGATGAATCATTCTTGGATGTTCTGAGAGATGATCCATTTAAAACTACCCCTCAAGCTATGGTAGAAGTCAATTTTATAGCTTCAGACCGAACAGCCCGCAGAAGAATTGAGAATTCTGAAATGAAATGTAGGACTGCTGCTAAAAAGCCATTGTTATCAGATGATCACAAGGGGTCTAGGTTGGTATTTGCCCTAAACCACACGGATGCAAATTTTTGGCAAAACGTGGTGTTTTCTGATGAAAAAACCTTTAAATCATCTTCCGATGGTAAAATTAA
>OY294045.1:78332756-78402942 GCA_958510825.1 Brachypterus glaber | reverse complement strand
AAAGCGATCTACTGCAAATTTTAACTGCTTACTCTTCGTACGCGTCCCTATCGCAGGAACTAGAATTATATATTTTTTTAAACAATTATAAAAGTTATAAACAATTAAAGTAAAAAAAAGGTCGAAAAATTATAAAGTCCGCCATTTTGTTGTTTTTTCATAAAAAAATATAATTCTAGTTCCTGCGATAACCAGTAACATAATTAACAAGAATCCATTTCGCTTTTTGCTTTCAGATTACCTGAAGTCGAAAAATCACCTGCGCCAGTAAAAAAAGTCATCGTGTTCACGCCGCCATTTTGAAAAAAGTTCTGATGAAAAAATTATTTTTTTTTGTAAACTTCAAACTATATATTTTATGTATAAGAAAGCCCTGCAATAAAATATAATTTTTCTACTAAAAAAAATCTTTTTAAAAAAGGTCGATTCCACCAGAAACCCCCCTTAAGGAATTTTTATATCGACAGCGTCGCACTACGTCGCCTATTGGAATCGTGGTATGCTAGGAGAGGCCACAGAACACCAATGAGAGGCAACGCATTTCTTACCGTTCCGATGCCCTGTTAGCCAAGGTTACGTGGTCGCTGACCACTGGTCGGACAGTATTAGTAAATAAATCAGAGTAAAAAATTATGTTTTATAAACATGAAATATGTTAAATATTGTTCCAATTTTGTTTTTATATTCTCACAAATTCTTGAAATTGTTTATCAACTTTTTTTTACGTGTCACAGCCCGGCTGAAATATTCCCCACCCTAAAGTGTCCTCACCCCGGATTTTTTACTCATTCTTTAGTTCTATTGGAATACAAAAAACTTTTATTTGAAATATTTTGACGTTCTTTCATAAAATAATATTCAACTTCGTTTTAGGGTAAAAAAGATTTATTTTATTGTTTTTTTTTTAGTTTTTATGAATTTTTATGAATTTCGTTACAATTAAAAAAAAGGACGTCAAAATATTTAAAATAAAAGTTTTTTATATCCTAATAGAACTATAGAATAAGGTAACGTTAAAAAATCTGAGGTGAAGACACTTTAGCTGGGGTTTGGTCTAAATTACCAATTAAACAGGGCCGCGAAGAGAAAAGCAAGGGAAAAAAATTGTCGAATCGATATTTACTAAATCGATACCCCCAAGCAACAAAGCCGTAACTCATATATTGTCATTTTTCACGACAGCTAAATTTCTGAAATATTTTTTTTTGTTATTTAAGGGTGGGTAAATGATTTAAGTGGAAAAGGAAGTCATGTGATACATCATTTGAAAGCTTATAAAATTTTCTATTTAACTGTTTAAGTATTTATTGTTTATTTACTGGTTGTTTCTGATAATATTCAAGTTTAGAATTTCTTACTTTAGTGATTTTAAGTAAACTTTTGCTTAAACTGGACTGTGGAGAAACCTGAGTAGTACCACCATGTGTGTCTTTTTTCAAGGCGTTTCACTATGAGTTAACTCAAAATGGGTCTAACTTGAGTTACATCCTTGTTGCTTGGGAGTGTCGAAATGTTGGTTAGTTAGAACGGGTTCTAACTAAAGTTTTCAGTAAATAACAGAAATTGTATTAGGCATTTTACTAATGACGATAGCTACTTCGCGTTTAAACTAAATATAACGCCAACTCTCATGGGGACTTCGGGGTCTAACTAGTAAGTACGGGTAATTACGGATTTCGGGTTTTTATGGTAACATATATAAAAATCAACAAAATTACTATAGTAAGATTTTTATCGATGCGGTTGCGACCTCTCAACTCGACGTCTAAAACGTCGAAAGGCAGGATGCGTGCAAGTGAGAGGCATAGTACCGCATCCAAACTAATCGTCGTATATAGTAATACTCGAGTATACTTAATATTTAATTTGGAGATAGGGTAGACGTAAACCAATTCCGCGAATAGCACATGGACACCTGTACCATAGCAGCTACGTCATCTTTAAGAAGAAACTGCTTACTACAATATGCACAAAGACAACCAGGTACGGCGCGAGGCACACCCCCTCAGTGTTATTCCACTTAGTTTTTAAAGGGTCCCGAGTTGGTTTTCCAAGGATCCAGTTGTGTTTTAAAGGTAAACTTTTTTTAGGTCAGCTTTATGTTATGACTTTTAAGTCAGGTCTTAAATTAAAAGTCGGCATTTTTTTAGACTTTTAGATTTTTAGTTTTGAGTTGGTTTTTTATTGCTCCACAACAGCCAATATTTTTCATCGCGCCAGCATTTAAGGCAACAATAATGCATACGGTTTTGTTTTAGTTTTTAAGAATTCACCAATCAAGTTTGAGGTTGTAAGGAATCCACTAAGAAATGTAAAAATAATTTCTGGGTTAAAACTCAAAAAACTGCGTCTGTGATTAATAGATTCTTTCAAAACTGAAACTTGATTGGTCAATACCTTAAAAATTAAACTTTAAAATAAAACTGGATGAGGTTATAACGAATCCACCAAGAAATGTCAAAACAATTTATAGGTTAAAACTCCAAAATCGAGTCTGTGAGATTCTTTAAAAACTAAAACTGGATTGGTGAATACCTTAAATTAAACTTTACAACAAAACTGAATAAATTCAAATTCAAATATTTTATCGTTTTTTTTTTAATTATTAAATTCTCTTTCACGTGGTAGTTTTTCTTATTCTCGTCCTATAAACCATTTCAAAGTTATTAGCAAAAATCTGCCTATTTTCCATAATATCCACTTTCGGTAAATTGATTTAATTACCTAATTATTTTTGATTTGTCCTGAATTTTGCCTTTGTAGGTATAATAAAATGAATTAAAAAACTATACACTGTAAATACTGCATGTAAAATAATGTAAAAATACATGAATTTACATAGTACGGAATAGTAAATTTACTATTCTCGACTATGCATAATTCATGAATTTATGTAAAATAATGTACAATAATGTAAAAGAATGTAAAATAATGTAAAAAATATATTTACATTGATTTACATATTTTTACATGATTTTACAATGTCGGGCTATGTTATTTTAAGACGCACGTGTGCTTTGGACAATAACCAAGAAGGCGTCGCATCATGAGACGGACCGTTTAATATTGTTATGGTTAGGGCCACTTGCACCAAAGATGGTTTAACTTTAAACTTGGATTAAATGGACGGTCAACCAATCAGAATGCAGTATTTTTAACTTAAACTCAGTTTAGTTGACATTAGAGAGATAGCGACGCATGCTGCTAGGTTAAAGTGTTAAAAGTGTAAAAAAAGGTAAATATAATTTATGTACGATATTTAAATGCTTTATTTGTGGCCTAAAATTTACATTCATTATAAATTACGATCTTTATCAACCAATAGATCTTTAAAGAAATATGTAAACAGTTTATACTCGTATTAAGGGTACAAATCGTTTGGTTTATTAAACCAAATGAACTTTACACTACGATATTTCAAAAAAGCTTTGACACAGAGACTTGTAATTTGGATCAAACATTTTCTAAGTAGTAAATATTTTTTTTTTCAAATTTCAAGTCTATGCAAAATATTACCATTCTGGACTATGTAATTTTTACCGTTCCGGTCTATGCAAAATATTATTAGGGACTATGTAATTTTTACTGTTCCGGTCTATGCAAAACATTACCATTACGGACTATGTAATTTTTACCATTCCGGTCTATGGCAACATATTACCATTTACGGACTATGTAATTTAATGAAATTAATTTTTACCGTGTATACGAATATTAACAAATTATGTTTTTATTCAAATACAGACTTCTTTCCTTACACGGTCGTAAGGCAATACCCTGCCCGACACGCCGGTTAACTTTTGCAGACCATCAGCCGTAACTACCTTCCATCAATGGCCATTCTAATCCACGCTACGTCATAAACGTTTATCTATGAACTTAAACTGCTAACAATTGCTTATTCATACAAATACAAAGTGTGGTGAATTAGTATCTATTTGGTTAGTAATAATTTATTACTAATAAAGTGGCATATTTTATTACGAGGAAAATAAATGTACCAGCTGGTATGGTTCCAGGAACCTTCGGCCTAGGGTTGTCAATAAGTGACCTGTACTAAAATGTACAATTACTGTACAACACTGTCCCACAGTGTGGTAGCTCTAAAAAAATCAAAAAATGAAGTATTTTCAGAATTTTTACAAAACTACAGGGACAAGAAATCTAATAAAATCATAGAGATTACTTGATCCTTATCCTGATCCTGAAGTCCTATATGCCAAAATTTTTGATCGTCAGGGACTACCCCTCTTTTTCAAATGTGATTCACTTTACCACGTACTTTGGGGTAAAGTGAATAAGGAACACAGTTTCGTTAATTTCGCATTTTGGACTTAATCTGGGTCAAAAAATGCCTCTTTAATAGGTATTTTTTTAATATTTTGAATTGAAATGCTCAATACTATAAACAACAACTACTTTAAAACAAGTATTTATTAATATTGTTATTAATCAATGATAATTATAATTATCGCTAACAATTATAAAAAAAGTCATAAAGATATGTAATGCTTCGCATTACATTATATACTATTCACAGTGGATAGTATATTGCGTTTACATTTTATTTAAATTGCTATATAAAACGGACTGGCGTTTAGACCCATCTTTAATATAAACAAAAACAATGTATTTCTATAGCGCAGAATAGTCTAGTTAATGTTTTTAAACGATTCTATGTTGTATTTATGAAATTTACTTTTTGGACGCCAAAACATGTCGGCATAGTGCGTCGAAAGGCTTAAAGACAAATATTTTATCCAATACATACAGATAATAAGACAATTACCAGCTTTATTTTAAATAGATAAACTCAATAATAAACCCCGCGTGGCTTTTACTTTATTGAGTGGATAATTATTTATTTTACCCACTCTACTGTCACTTGTCAAATTATTTTCTTGTAAATGTCATTAAATTGTTTAATAAAAATATGAATTACTAAGCTATTTATTGGATAAAACCTTGAATGGCACTTATGGGTAAACCGATATTGCACTCTCGAAAATTAACCTGCTTGGCTGACGCCTCGCAGGTTTATTTTCTCATGGGCAATATCTTACTTTACCCACTAGTACCATAAATAACTATTTTATTCGATTGTATCTAAAAGCACCAGTTTTTGTACAATAAATCTACGAAAATTTTGATTTTTCGCACTAGGTAAAAACTTGGAGACAGAAAAGTCGTTTAAACACTAGAATCGTAACTTTACTGAGCTATCGGCGTAAGCCATATCCACAGGCTCGCATAACAAGCATAGTACATAATAAGAATGCGATGCCGTGATTGGCTTGATGTGCCGTCATGTATCTTGTAAGCCAATCACGGTATCGCATTCTTATGTACTATGCTTGTTATGCGAGCCTGTGGATATACCCTTATTGTTTGTAGTAAACATAATTTTATCGTCAAGTTGCGCTCCTATAATTTGTTTTATTTTTATTTTCAAAATTGGTATACTTAATAAGAGTAATTTTGCAAAAAAAAAACCGTCAATCCAACTTTTACTTCAACTTTCGACTTTTTTACGTTTAACCCCTATAACTTTTTTTTTGTATTATCTTCAACAATAGGGGTCGTCCTCTCATGAAACTTGAAACCTGAACATTTCAAATCGGTCAGATAATTCGTTCTTGAGTTATCGTGTTTACGAAAACTTGACAGACAGACTGACATTTTCAAAGTTACCTATTTTTTCATGAAACACATTTGCATTCAATAATTTTTTGTCTAGGATGTTTGTTTTAACTGTTTTGGAAAATTTGAAATTGCCCACTTCTAGAGTATTCACGCGGTGAAGAGTATAATACTATAGACTGAGAAACATACCGCACCTAAAGATCTTACTTTAAACGCACTAATTATGGTTATGTAGCCACAAAAAAAATACAAGGATTTCCCAAAGTTTTGAAAATTTGGAAAATAGGAAAGCAACAAATTGGATAATCACCAGTACTCGCATAGGCGCCGCGTCGACTCTAGCGTTGACGCGAGGTTTTAAATATTTATATTTTTATTTCTTTTTATCTTGATTTTTTTAATGATTCCATTTAAACGAGTAAGGTGGGAAAAAAAGTTATCGATAAACAAAAATTAAAAACTTTCGTATTCTTAAAAGATAAAAATCGAATGTCGGTTTGGAGATTTAGCTCAGCGGTCTAAGGCATCGATATAGCATTGACACTGAGCTAATGAAGGTGAGTTCAAACCTCACTGGCGCCAATTGCCTTTTTCAGTTAATTAATAATAGAAATTTGGCGAAGGCGTACTCCCTAGATATATTGGTTCGAAAGTCAATTAAAGCCGGTGCTTACCTCTACTACTAGCCCACACAAGTCCTGGACTTAGGGGATGCTTAATTAAGTAGAATAGTACGAGGTTAAAAAACAAACATAAAACATAACATATATATATATATATATATATATATATATATATATATATACATATGTATAGTTAATATGTATAGTCAATATTGTTGTGTGTAACAAATTAGTCGTCAAATGTTTCGATTTAGTGACCCTTATAAAAATTTCCCTCATAATTCGGCAAAATTATTCCGTAAGCCTATGTTCGTGTGTTTATTTTCAACGTTGATGAGTCATAACTGAGTTTACGCCGACTACTGCTAATTACATACACAATTGACACTTTAGGACACTTGTTATAACGGCTTTAGGACACTTTTTATAACGGCATTTTCGTGTCTTCTAAGCAACGGCAAATAACTTTAAAAATAGGGTCTCAAGCAAAAATAATTCTCAAATTCAATTTAAAATGTTATACAAGTGATTTTTGTATAGCAAAGGGTTGGTTCTTAATAAGAACTTCTTATATCTACTATATATTTTCAATATAAATTTAAAAAAAAATCGCAAAATTTCGACTAGGGCTTGATAATCTATTTAAAACGTTATAAAACCTAAAACAAAGTGAAATGAAAACCTTTGTCTATTTTTATGTAAGTAGTGCAAAGAAAACACAGCACTCTTGTATTTTGAATGAGTCAGTATGACGCCACCTATGTTAACAACTTTGTACACTTGAACTTTCTCTAATGTCGAAGACAAAAAAAATTAACTTTATAAAAGTAGTTCCGCAATGTATATACTCTGCCCTCCTAATCAAGAAAATAGTATCTGCATTTTTGTCGTTTTGAGAAAATCGATTTTCTTATATACAGGGTGATTAATAACTGACATGCCAAAATTTAAGAGGTGATTCTACATCCAAAAATATGAAAAAAAGTTTCTATAAAGGTTGGTCCGGAAATGAGCCCTAAGGGAGCTATGGTCCTTCGAAGATGGCATATTGAATGGGGAACAAAAAAAAGCATCAACAAAATTTTAATGCTGCAGGATGATTCTTCATTTAAAACTGAGGAAAAAAGTATTCCTCACCAAAACACCTAAATTTAATATTAGGAGTAATAGCCTTTTAAAAAGTAACGTTTTTGGTGGCACAAAATGTTACTTCCTCTCATATGCATTTTTTTTTTGAAAACGGTTGCTCCTACAGTGTTACACTATATGACATTTTTCATGTATTTTTACTCAAGGAATCTATATTTTTTACAAAAAATCTAAAAAAAGTTCACATAAAAAATTTTGGCGCAAAAATGTGTTAAGCCTAATACATCTTTCCGTCTAGGGACGCCTCTGGATAAATTCAAAAAAATAAATTAACATAAACTTATTGCCCTTATTAATACTAGTATACATGCAAAAGCTCATGGTTCTAGATTAAAGGGTACCAGAGTTAAGCTTATTTTTATATCAATTTTACAGGGCCGTAGCTCCCTTAGGACTCATTTGCGGACCAACCTTTTTTTGATATTTTTGGTTGAATCACCTCTTAAATTTTGGCATACCAGTTATTGATCACCCTGTATAAAGAACGGCGGCAAATTAGCCGATATTTCTAGGCGAATAAATATCTCAAAATATAATATAAGACTTTTTTTCTTAACGTAAGAGTTGATGTAAGGTGCAAAGATGCTAATAAGTAAAAAACTCAAATTGTCAAATACGACCTTCTT
The DNA here is from genome assembly GCA_958510825.1 of Brachypterus glaber. Taxonomy (NCBI): domain Eukaryota; kingdom Metazoa; phylum Arthropoda; class Insecta; order Coleoptera; family Kateretidae; genus Brachypterus; species Brachypterus glaber. The sequence goes on along the minus strand of OY294045.1, from coordinate 78,394,901 downwards.
GCTTATACGGCAGCACTGAAGATTTATTGCAAAAACGATATATCATTCTATGGCATCATATATCATGTTTGCTGTTATTTTGAATCTAATAAAAATTATAAATGTGAATGCGATGTCAAATATTATAATAATTATTATGCGCACATTCTAAGATATTAATATTAATATTTTTAAAATTTTAATTTTATTTTTTATTTTTTTCGGTAAAGAAATTTAATTATATTTGATCGAGGACCACGAGGGCTGTAATTTTTTATTTAGTTAATAACTGTTGCTCGATCTTAAATAAACGTGTAAAAAATTGCTGTAGAACTCACCAATTTCTCTTTTTGGTATTAGGGCTTAAACTATATATATGTGAAATGTATTGAGACGCGCAAAACTGCACGTAGCAGAAGTTTGAAGAAATATATTTCATTATTTCATTGACTATTTCACAAACAATATACAGGGTGTATTTGAAATAGCGTAGGAAATTTTAACAGGTGATTCTACATGATAAAATATGACAAAAAGTTCCTATAAACATATGTCTAAAAATGCGTCATAAGGGAGCTACGCCCCTTTGAAATTGGCTAAAAAATCGGTTTTTATTTAATAACTCAGGAACCCTTTGAGATATGTTAGCGAGGTTTTGCACGTGAATTAATCCTAATAAGGCCCATCTTTGTATGTCATTTTCACGTACTTATTTAAACCAGGGGTGTGCGAAACGGCGGGGCCTTATCAGTTTTTTGTCCCAAACTTTTTTCTGTGTAACTTTTTTGCAATTTTATTTTTGAAATATGATTCCTCAGGTCAAAATACATAAAAAAGGTACTCTTGTTGTAATACTTTAGGATTAACCGTTTTCGAGAAAAGTTCATTTGAAGGTGAAATTTCACGGTTCGAGGACGAAAAATTAAATACTAAAATGTCGAAAACCAAAATTTTAATGATGCAGGGCGAATGTACATTAAAAACTAAGAAAAAACCTCATATACAGGTATTTCCAAAAATCAATCCTAATGGAGCTATGGTCTCCTAAATATGCAGCATTTTTAAAGGGCTATGGTAGCTTTAAAAGCATTTTTTCGACCTACATGTATGGAAACTTTTTTTCTTAGTTTTTCAACTAATCCTGTTGACGTGCAAAACCTCGTTGATATATATCAAAGGGTTCCTGAGTTATTAAATAAAAACCGATCTTTTTAGCCACTTTCAAAGGGGCGTAGCTCCCTTATGACGCATGTTTAGACATATGTTTATAGAAACTTTTTGTCATATTTTATGATGTAGAATCATTTGTTAAAATTTCCGACGCTATTTCAAATACACCGTGTATAGGCCAGTCAAAACCTTGCAATTTTAGTTTCTTGGCCAATCAGATCAAAATGAATCTGAAAATTTTTGCACAAGTGCAATTATCACTTGGTTACTATGGAAACAAGAAACTGACATTTACTGACATCTTAATAAATGTTATATTTTTGCAAAGTGTGTTTTTAATTTGTGAAGCTTTCCTGAAATGCTTATTTTGTTACCAAAACATCCTAGGTATAAACCCTAATTAATATATTATATTTTATGCACTCAAACAATTTCCAAGCAATTTTTTTTTTAATACAGTTAAAAAATTATCGATAATTCAACATTCACTTATGATATTACAACTGACTATAGTCATATCATTATTTTGACAAGTATGAGTCATACTGCCGATTTCATGCAAAAACCGCACTTCGCCAAAAATTACATTTAAAGAAAATTATGAAAGAGCCATTCTTAAATTTGAATTGGCTATCTACTTATAACTGTTATAAACTAATTAAACTAATTCTTAATTATATATCTTGCTAATGATGATTTAATATTCATAATTACCTAAATGGGATTTCCAAACCAAACATTTTAGGGAAACACATATTTTTCATATTTGCCAGATTTTTTAATTGGTTAGGTTTATCCCTTCGTAATTGTCTTAAAGATTGAAGATTGCACTCAGAAAAATCTTATCTTGTAAAATCAATAAGAAATTATTTTAATTTAAAAAAATTGCCTTTTAAAATATTAAAAGTAAAAACTTTACGTTTTAGTTATGAATAATATTAATTTAAAAAAATAATTTTTACACCAAAACGTTTTTCACTTTAAAGTAAAAGTATTGTCCCTTACTTTCCTATTTTATTGTTTTCTTAATAAATTTATAATATTGCCCTTTATATTGTTGAAAAATATCAATATATTAAAAGAATTCTTTTTAAAATATCCAGTTTTTGTATTCAAATCATTTCTAGTTTACAAATTATTTAAAAGGAAACATTTTTCAAATTACAATGAATATTTTTATTTTTACGATGTCTTATAAAATTAAAATATCCTTTTGAATTAACAAAAAACACTGTCGGAGCAAAAACATATTGGTTTTCTTTTAAATCATATGACTTTTGTTTGATTTTACAACGATTTTTCTCTGAGTGTGACGATTATTTTTATGTTAATACAATGTGGTGCTTAGACAAGTCTAATAAAAGTACATAAAAATGAAGTAACAGAAGCTACACATTTAAATTAAAAATACAGAAATACAACACTAGCAAAAATTAAATCGTATAAATAGAAAGCATTGCTTAATAGAAAGGATTTTATTCTTGACTTAATTAAGCGTACAGATAAAAAGAGCCTCACTATCGTTAGGAAGTTTATTGTACATAGTTACGGCTATAAAACTTAGACTTTATTTTTGACTTCTTCAAAGACGAAAGAATCTAGGTTTTAAATTGGAACTATTTCTATGTTTTACGATGCATATTACACAAGTCTACAAAAAAAATATCTATCTTGTGGTTCTAACCCATCATTATCTATGTTTTTTGATGCGTTGAAAACTATTTTACTATAAAAAAAAGATTTATCGCGCAGTTTTTTCACAAATCATATATAAAATGAACAATTTTAATAATTATTTAAAATAAACTTTATATATGAATTGTGAATAAACTACGCGAAGACTTTTTTACGGCGTAATCGGCTTCAGCGCATCAGAAAAAATAGTAAATGATGGATTAAAACCAGAAGACAGATATTTTTTTTGTGATCCTGTTTTTAACTGTTTTTTTTTCCATTAGGCATCACAAATTTAGTAGTTGGGAATGTGACGTGGTTCAGTTGGAAAATTTGTAGTATTAGTTCAGAAAATCGAAGAGGCGATGACTTTTTTTTAGTCATAAAAATTTTCAGCCAGGGGTTAAGCTTCATTTCAGGGGTGAGGACCTCTCCCCAAAAAAATACCTTGGAGCAACCGTGTACACGGAAAGAAATTAGTGGGCTCTGCGCTATACATTATAGGATATTTGGTAACAGTGGCAAATTATAGTGATTTAAGCTATAGATTATAAGGGACACAATAACTAATAATGTTAAAAATAAATTGGAAACGATTATATATATTACAGACACGATTATATTTATTACAGGCACTATTATAAATTTACAGAAATTTTATTATATTATAAAAATTATTAGCACGGACAATAATTAAATCTATTTAAGCTATAAATGCCATACTATTTGTTATATTTTATTATTCAATAAACAATTAAAGTATTTCATATAAATTTTTACACTGACTGCCATAATTCTAAGAGAAAGCCTTGTATATATATAATAAGCCATTATAATTTGCTTGGTATGTGTGTTATAGCGCTCCTAGCTATAATTTTTTCCGTGTATAGAATTTTAAACATTATATATCTTTAGGGCATTTACTATTAGTACGGGTCGGATCGAAAAAGCCATTACCTGGGGCATGCAAAAATTAGTATTTAAAAAAACTCCTTTTTCAAGTAAATAGACACTTTAAACTATTGTTCACCAAGCGGAATGTCATGTCGACGCTGATAATACTCAGTGTCATGATCCATGACTCATGAAGAAGGACTGATTTTTAATTTAATTGTTTCTCTTTTCAAAAAACGAATAGTTAATACAAAAATATTGTTTTTTATCAATTATTCGTTTTTTGAAAAGGAAAACAATTTTCAAAAAAAAAAAAAATTAAAATCTTTCTATATGAGTCATGAACCAGGACCAAGTGACTCACTGAGTATTAACAGCGTCGACATGACATTCCGCTTGGTAAACAATAGTTTAAAGTGTCTATTTACTTGAAAAAAGAGTTTTTTAAAATTCTAATTTTTGCATGCCCCCGGTAATGGCTACTTCGATCCGACCCGTGATTATTAGTATTAAACATATGAAGAGCGCCCTCGCATGCTTTAATTGCAAGCAATTACTTTACTATTTTTATGCCAGTAATTCCAAAATTTATGTGTGTAGCGAGTGGCAAAATTTTAACAGATCACGGGAGCGTTTAATTGGACACACGGATGTTGTAGAAGTGTCATCAAACTGTGTTATGCTCTCTTTAAAGCGTAATAACCTTAAACTAATTGACAAAAATTATAAAACGAATTACGCTGATTTTGAAATATCTACGTAAACACTTTACAAACATCATATATTAATTTCTCATTTAATATTAATATTCATTAATATATCATTGTCGTTATTATAACAAGCCGTGAAGATATGTAAATCGCAATCCGCAGTATACTCTTCACAGTGGATAAAAAACATAATTTTTTCTCGATTGCACTATGGGCCAGGAGACCTTCGTTTTTGGCCAAAACTCGGCTTTTAGCCGTAATATCGTAAAAATTAGTAACATGGAGATGCTAAAACCGAATGTGTTTATAAAAAATGGCGGATCCAATATGGCGGCCAAATCTGTTAGATTTTATTGGATTCCGATGAAAATTGCTATTTGATGGTTTTTGAACATGCTAAAACCGAATTCGTTTTTAAAATGATTTTGGTACCAATTTACATAATTTCAGTTATCAATTTCAGAATCCTCAAAAGCCCGTAAATACCTATTTTCATCCCAATTCAATATAATTTAACTAATTTTGCCGCCCTATTGGATCCGTCATTTTAAATTTTAAATTAATCATTAAAACCAGATTCCGTTCTAGCATCCTCAAAAACTCCAGAATACCAATTTTCATCAAAATCCAATGAAATTTTACAGATTTTGCCCCCATATTAGATCCGCCATTTTGAATTTTAAATTAATTAAAACATATTCGGTTTCGGTATCCTCGAAAACCTCTGAATAGCAATTTTCATCAGAATCCAATGAAATCTAACAGATTTGGCCGCCATATTGGATCCGCCATTTTAAATTTTAAATTTTTAAAAACTGATTCGGTTTCAGCACCCTTGAAAACCCCTTGTTACTAATTTTTACTGTATTACGACCAAAAGCGAAGTTTGGCCAAAAACGAAGTTTTACTCAAATATATCGTCGGCTTACAAGTAAAGAGCACTAATTCCAAAAACATGGTTTTGAGATATTGACAAATTTAACTTTCACTGTTGTTTTTTAATTTTTGTAATAATTGTTACAAAAATTCACGTTTCGCCAAACAAACACTAAGTCGCTTAGTGCAGAAACATTTGAAATAAGTAAAACGTAAAATTTTAATCAAAATCAAATTGGTGCGTTTTGTATAGTGGGTAACTCTCTTGGCAGTCCACCTAGAAGTTAGTTCGGTTTACCTGTACATAGATCATCAAAAATTAATTAGAGTACCATAAAAAACCCATTTTTGCAAAAAAGTGACTTAGTGCCTTTTACTTGTAAGCCGACGATATGTAATGCTATACAAAAGTTCAATTTATTTCCTTATACAAAAAAAAAAAACGAGGAAAAACGTGCATCCAGGCAATAAAGTACATAGTGTAGGCTACCAAATGCCATATGGTATTTAAAAATCGGTAGCGTTATGCGAAGTTATTTTACATTGAAAGTGGAAAATTTTGCTTAAAATATTAGGTTTCTGTTAATTTAAAAGTACACAAATCGTAAGAATTAAGAAGTTTTATTAATTAAATACCTCTTTTAATTATTTTAAGTCAAAACAAAACTTAAATGATTGCCTATTCAAAAGTGTAGTATTTATTTTAGTAATAAAAGCATTGAAACAATTATATGGTTTTTTCTAGTTTAAATTGTTGTAGAAAAAAAAAACGGTTTAATATAATGTAATAAAATTTTGAGAATAATTGCTCTAACCATTCCTTAAAATAAAAAATCTCGAAAACGGGGAATTTCCGCAAAAAAAAAGTAATTTTTAACATCAAAGACCTAAAAATTATTTTTTTTAATGTAGCAGATTTCGGCTAAACGAAAGTTACCCCCGGTCTGTATAGTTTGCTTGTATTTAATATAACTTTATAATGTTTTAGAATAATCGTAAAAATTGTAATCTATAGGTTACTAAAAGTTGACACAACAACGTTTTGTACACTTCTTTCGGAAAAAAGTGGGACACTTAAAATTGTTTTGTTTAAATTGGGTAATTAAACCTTGTCAATTTTGATGTTTATGTCAAATATTATTCATTTTTAGTACCCGGATATTTGGTATTGATTAGGAGAGGCGCGCGGAAGTTTTTTTTTTTTTATGAACATTCTGACATGGGTGACACTTACTGAGTATAATGAGACAAATTTGTAATTTATTATAAATAAGTTTTGAAATCTTTAAAATGGCTTGTGAGCGTCCTCAACCCACTACCGTAGAATCTTTGATTCAAAATATTCCCGAGCTGCAATTTAATCGTGAGTTACTTTATTGTTGAACGTGCGAAAAAGATATAAGTTTGTCTTAGAAATGCAATGTTTTAAAGCACATCATCAAAATCCCATAATAATGGTATACAAGAATGTTTAATTTTGATCTAGTGAGCCAGTTGTAACATTCCGTCGATGAAAATTGAAAATCCTCAGGGTTTATAGAAAATTGGAAGATGTAAAGTTGCCAAGCGAGCCCACAAAGAGAAAAAACTATTTACCAAAGGCGTTCAAGGATATAAAATCAAAAATTTTAGTACAAGACAAAAATATTATTAGCATAGATAAAACCAAAAATGCTTCTGGTTTAAAGATTGCGCATGTTATGTTATTCCGAATTTTCCACAATGTTCAATATCAGACGTTTTTAATGGCAAAGAAGTTGACTTTTCTAAACCAAATCTAAATACTAATAAATGCATTAAGAAATCATATATTTTTTAATTATGCTCTACTTATGTACTTCGGTAGACATAGAACGTTTATTTTCAGATTATAAATATACTTTTGGTAAAAGAAGGCGAAGCTCAATAGCCGAAAACATGGAGAAAATCCTAATGATATATTTTTATTTTCAACAATAATATTAATTATGTTTAAAAATATGGGTACATATTTTGTAAAATATACATAAGATAGTTTTTTGTTGTTTTACCTTTGATATTTATATAGTTATGAATCTTTTTTAATACTAAAAGTATAGTTATTTTCCCGTGTCATAATATTGATACAACTGTTTAATATAGTCGTCAAGTTACGCCATGAATAATAACTATCACGGGATGGTTAAGAAAGTGTGCCATTAATCTTTAAAAACTTTTTTTTATAAGTAACATTTGCGCGACCCCCGTAATCAATACCATATATCCGGGGTCTGTTCATTTTACTAAGCCAAACTGACTTAGCTTGTCACACTATTTTAAGCTAGATTATAAAAACTTTTTTTCCGATAGAAGTGTATTAATATTTTTAGATTTTTCTATCAGTGTTCTATATCGTGTAATTTTTAAAAATTTGAGAGTAAAAACCATCGTATAATACTCTTCCATCACTACGTACTGCAAAGAGTATAAAAAGTTAGGGTCAAACGTGTTTGACACGGCCTTGTACAATACATATTGCTTTTATTTCGATTCTAGAAGTGTCAAAGCGATATGTTTAAATGAAAAATACGATAAAATGCTCTAGATAACATTTCTTTTAAGAATTAAACAACTTAATAATTTGAATTGGGTCAAGTTAAACAATTCTCTGTCGACCAATAATTATAATTCAATAAATTTTATATAACCAAAAAAATCTATACCACCGCTACACCATAAATAAATAAAATTTATCTAATAATCTAACTTCATTGTTGTAGAAGATATTAAACAGAGGGGTATTCATATTATACAGAAAAGTAAATTGGAAGGCCCTGGGGGAATATTATCCCGGGAATAATGAGCATACAATAGGGCCATTAGGAGATGTTTAACTGTAACAATGTTACAGCGTAACATAACGACAAAGTTACACATAATTGTGCATCCAGGGGTTATAAAAAAAGGGGATCACTTTGCAAAAAAAAAACGTAAACAATATAACGACCGGATAAAGAAAAACAAAGAAAACAACGAAAAACAACGAAAAACAACGAAAAAAAATTCTGCAACTCTGCCTAGAAAACATATATTACAAATATATTATTCACCTAGGGCCGTAACGAAGAAAATTTTGTGAGGGGAGGAGGTCAAAAATAAAAACTTTTTTTACCCTAAAAATACTTTTTTCCTCGAGAACGGACGGACGGACGGACATTTTCAAAGTTTGGTATTGCTTTCCCATTTTGAAAATTTTCAAAATTTCGGAAAGCCTTGTATTCGTGCAAAAATTTTCAAATTTTTTTTTTGCGAATTTTTGCGTTTTATGACTTTATGTCGAAATAAATCAATTTCAAGCAAAAAAAAATTGTCGGTCGATCGGTCTGTCCGGGAAATCTTGTAAGCACGATAACTTAAGAACACTTTAAGCTAGAGACTTGAATTTTGGCATACAGGTATGTTACCAAAAGTTCTCGCTCGGGATTGTTTTTGGTGAACGTGCGGCAATGGGGAAAAATACATTTCTTTTAGAAAAAATTTAAAATTGCTATATAAAGGTTTTTAAGGTTGCTGAAATTGAATCTGATAATAAAATTTCTTTAACTCCACCCCCGAGGGGGTGAGGGGGTAAATATTTTGAAATGTATTCCAAATTTTCGTGAAAATTTGTAGATAGGGGTTTTTGAGGTTGATAAAAATGAATCTTAAAATATATTTTTTGAAACCCACCCCCTTAGGGGTGGGGGGTGATTTTTGTGAAAATTGGTATATTGACGTTTTTGAGGTTGCTGGAAGTGAATCTGATAATAAAAATGGTCTAACTCTATCCCTACCCCCAGGGGGTGGGGGGTGATTTTGTGAAAGTTGGTATATAGGGGTTTTCAAGGTTGCTGAAACTAAATATGATAATAAAACGCTGCTCAGTAAAAGAGCTTTCCCATTTTTCACCTCCGCGCGTGAAATTGATTTTTCTTATCACATTTTTTTTCCTAATTTCACCCCTGAGGGGTGGGGAGTAGTTTTCGTGAAAACTGGAGTATTGGGGTTTTTGAGGTTGCTGAAAGTGAATCTGATAATAAAAATATTCTAAATCCACCCCCTGAGGGGTGAGGGGTAGTTTTCGTGAAAATTGGTATATTGGGGTTTTTGAGGTTGTTGAAAGGGAATCCGATTATAAAAAAATTCTTACTTCACCTCCAAAGGGGCAGAGGGTAGTTTTCGTGAAAATTGGTATATTAAGGTTTTTATGGTTGCTGAAAGTGAATCTGATAATAAAAAATCCATTTTACGCGCGGAGGTGTAAAATGGGAAAGCTCTTTTACTGGGCAGTGTATTTTTTCATGAAACACATTTGTATCCAAGAATTTTTTGTCTATGACATTTTTTGACAATTTTGGAAAATAACACTTCTGGCGCTTGCGCTGTATAATAACAATAAAATTATCAAAATCCCAAAACTTTTTCGCGAGAAAGTAAGCGGTGGAAACGTAGCATTTTTATTTTAATTCAATTTTATTTTAATTAACGGTATAATAATTATCTATTAAAAAGTAATAACTGCTAATTAATTGCAATTGAAGATCTATTTTGAAATTTGGGTCAGTTAAATAATATAGCTGCAATAATTTTTATATCAGTAATTAAATAATTTAATCTGTAATTAATAGAAAACGATCATCAACTACTTAGTACTACTAATTAATAACATATGGCTAGGAAATTATTAATAATAACCAGGGCTCGGATCGAGGTATTCATTTACCGGCGTGTTGCAAAATTTTGAATTTTAAAAACTAAAAACCAAAGTAAATAATAAATATTTAACTAACTAGACATTAACGCTGTTGATACATACAGTGCGGTCCAAAAGTCACCCCCCCCCCTTTTAACTTTTGAACGAGTTGAGATATGGACTTCAAATTTAGAAATCTTAAATAAGACAACTTAAACTATCTTTTAGCATATATTTGATATTTTCACCTCTTAAAATGTGGGAAGGGGGGCATGGGGGACATTTTTTTAAATGGAAAGGGGGGTCGTGTGATACATCATTTTAAAGCTTATAAAATTCTCTATTTAAACTAACATCTTAAATTTTTTTAAAAATGTTTTTTAAGGTATTGATTTTTCATTTTTTTGTGCTAAAACATTCGATTTTTTAAGTTTTTTTTTGTAAATTTTTATTTATGTCAACTAAAATTAGTTTAAAAGTATAATTTACATTTTTTATGTTGAAATTAGGCATTTTTAAAACATTATTTGTTTTTTTTTAGAGGAATTTTGACATTAATACCCATTTTCAACCCCATTTTAAACCCAATTTAAGAGGGGGGGGGGTTCAAAATTTCGGAAAGCTTTGTATTTGTGCAAAAATTTTAATTTTTTTTGTTGCTTGTTTTGCGTTTTATGACGTTTTATATTGATATAAATCAACTTCAAGCAAAAAAAAAATTGTCGATCGGTCGGTCGGTCGATCGGTCTGTCCGGGAAATCTTGTGGTCACGTTAACTTAAGTTAGAGACTTGATATTTGGCATACAGGTACGTTACCAAAAGTTCTCGCTCGGGATTGTTTTTGGTGAACATTGCGGTGCGGCAAGGGGGGAAAATGGGCAAAAATACATTTTTTTTAGAAAAATTTGAAAATTGCTATATAGGGGTTTTTGAGGTTGCTGAAATTGAATCTGATAATAATTTTTTTTAACTCCACCTCCAAGGGGTGAGGGGGTAAATATTTTGAAATATTTTCAATATTTTCCTCACAATTGGTATATAGGGGCTTTTGGGGTTGACGAATTTGAATCTGATAATAACTTTTTTCTAATTTCACACCCCTCAGGGGGTAGTTTTTGTGAAAACTGGTATATTGGGGTTTTTGAGATTTCTGAAAGTGAATCTGATAATAAAAAATTTCTAAATCCACCCCCTGAGGGGTGGAGGGTAGTTTTCGTGAAAACTGGTGTATTGGGGTTTTTGAGGTTGCTGAAAGTGAATCTGATAATAAAAATATTCTAAATCCACCCCCGAGGGGTGAGGGGTAGTTTTCGTGAAAATTGGTATATTGGGGTTTTTGAAGTTGTTGAAAGGGAATCTGATTATAACAAAATTCTAACTTCACCCCCAAAGGGGCAGAGGGTAGTTTTCGTGAAAATTGGTATACTAAGGTTTTTATGGTTGCTGAAAGTGAATCTGATAATAAAAAAATCCATTTTAGGCGCGGAGGTGAAAAATGGGAAAGCTCTTTTACTGGGCAGTGTATTTTACACTGTATTTACAAATTGTTGCGCCCACTAAAACTTTTTTGTTTATAAATGCATTTTTTTCAAAAGTGCTGAATATTTCAAAGGAACTTTTACTGAAGTTTTCGTTTTCGTTTATTAGACTTCTATTTTTTAAAAAGAGGTGCCCCCTATGGGCCCCTAATAGGGGCCACCTATGTTTATGATTTTTTTTTAAATTGTTAAAAATATTTCTATTTATCAAAGTAATCTTTTCTGAACATTTTATCAAACTTTTGCTTCTATTTTTTATAATTTTTAAAAAGTTGCGCTCATGATTTTTTCCTATAAACCAGGTTTACATATACCCGTATAGGGTATTATATATGATACACGTAGTTATAACTCGTGTATCAATGTATCTTTCTCGAAAACGACCAGATAGAAAAAGACTGCTATCTGGATTTATAACTACGATAGTTAGCGGGTATATGTAAACGTGGTTATAGTTTTTTGAGGAATGCGAACCTCGGTCGTCAGATTTTTTCGATTATATTCTTCCCAATTCTTTCTAATTGACTTCTGCTGACGGCTGATCCAGAACACTGACAACTTCAGTGCTGCCTTTGGCATATCCACAGCCTCGCATAACACGCATTATTATGTACTATGCGTGTTATGCGAGGCTCTGGATATACCCTTATCTGGCTATGCTCAAATTTGGGATGGAAAACTCGTACCCGGTTTATTTTCATAACCGGTTATTACGACAAAAAAACATTTTTTTTATGACCGGTTACAAGTGCCTAGAAAAACCAGTTAACCGGATATTATTGGATTTTAACAAGTTTTCTGATAAAAGTGGACAAATTTCCCAATTCGAGAGGGTAAAACTCTTTCCAGAGGTAAGTGAGGACTTTTTTTTTTGTCATTAAAATTCCTGTCAGGGGTAAAGCTTATTTTAGAGGAGGTTAGGACCTTTTTTTTAGTCGACAAAATTTCTGCAACTAGGAATAAAGCTTTTTTTGTAGGGGACTAGTCAACTAAATATGTTTACAAAAAACCGGTTTTAACCAGTTTTTCACCGGTTATTGCTTTCGAGTTTTAACCGAAAACCAGTTATTGTTTTTTTTTTCCATCTCTAGCCCAAGTTGGGTGGCGCCTAGGCTTTTTGTTCCTTGCCTACCATGAAAGCCTTGCTTCAGTAAACTGGGTATTCCTGTATCCCCAACATCGATGCCTACCGACTAATGAACTGTGTTGAAACCTACCGTATTATAGTATACGGTAGGTTTCACGGTATAATAATAATATTTATTGTTCCAGAATAACAATTACATGTTTGGAATTACAATTATTACAATAAATATGCTATTTTACACTAAAATGCATAAACATTTGTGTAAAAACAAAAATATATGTGTGATGTAAATCGTTAGTTCGTTTGGTTAATTATAATTAGTATGTAGTATATTTAAATTAAAGCTAAAATATTTACATTTTTTTTTATTAATTTCCTTTTTTATTCCTTTTATTTATTTATTTATATTTTTAATTTTTTTTTACTATTAATAAAGGAAAAATAGAAAAAAGAAAAAGAAGGTAAAGAAGGTAAGGCGCATTTTAACATTAAATATAATACTCTTCAAGCGCTTGTTTGCTGTGAAGAGTACCTATAATAATAACATTTTACGGTTCATTTAATGAAATTAATGCAGTGGAAGTAGCAGATAACGCATTCGTATTATAAAATTTGCATATTACATCGGCACTTAGAGTGCCGATGTATTGAAATCTTCGCTGAAAAGTCAAAATCTTTGACCATGTTTTTTTCACATTTCTCAAAGTCTTAGACCTTTCTGAGTAGAAATCAGTGAAAAAAAAATTCTGATTAGATTTCGGGGGTAAACGATTGGGGGTAAGAATGGGGTAAAACTCCAATTTTTAGCGTTTTTTTTGGTTATGATTAAGTTAATTATTAAGGACAGAAATTTTTAATTTTAAACAAAATTATAAAAATATTAATTTATTATTCCATCAGCAGCCCGAAACTGTCAGTCTACCAATATCTCTCTGTACGATGATTATAAAATAGATTGATGGAATAATAAGTTAATTATTATTGTATTTTATTAATTTAGCATTTTTTGAAAGATTTTTTTAAATTGCTCAAAAAACTGTCAAAAACAACTTTTTCCTAAAATACATTGTTTTCGAGATATTAGCGTTTAAAGCAGTAAAATGTTTTTTTTTTTTGCAAAACTCACTTATTTATAAACCGATTTCAAAAAATTATATTTCAAATGAAAGCTCTTTTTAAGTCCTACAAAAAATGTTCTATACAGTTTTTGCTAGAATATAACGTTTTGGAGATACAGACTTTCAAATTTTAATAAGTTATGGAACACGCAATTGTATAAATGGTTATTCACACAACTTCCTATGTCATAACGATTTAAATTGGTGCCCAGTGCCGATGTTTTGGTGCTTGGTGCTTGCAACTGTTCAGCTGGCTTTTAATATATTTTTAATATAACATAAACAGGCGCTCTAAAATTTAAAAGTTTTTGATGGACTCCACTTTGATGCGTAATCAAATAAACGTTCTATCTGGCAAAGCTACAAAGAATATAATGTCGTTAAGTTTAAAACAAGTCTTGGAGATATTTAGTACCTACTTCGCATTCCAGCGTGGATAGTATATTGCGTTTTCTCTGGTGTACATACTTTATTTTTTATACTATACTAAAAAGATGCGCCCTGTAACTTTTGTGTTTTGTTTTTTTTGTTTTCCACTGACCCCATCAATTGATTTCTTTAAAATTGCTAAGAATATTTCTATTAATCAAAGTATTTTTTTCTAAAAACTTGGAATTTATTGAACGTTTCCTTTTATTTTTTATTATTTTTTAAAAATTTGCGCGCCCTATATCTTTTCTATTTTTTAATTCTTTTTTAAAAACAAAAAAATATAGAGGGCGCCACTTAAAAATAAAAAATATTCCAATACAATTTAACTCTTAAAAGGCTTTACCAGGAAAAAACTTGTTGCAACTGCAAGGCGTATACCTATAGGTCCACAGACTACAATAGAATATTAATTATATACCAAGGTAGAGAAGACATTTTTTATAGCCGGGCGTATTAGATGCGTAGCATCAAGGGATTTAAGAGTGCGAGGCTATAATAGTCTTCTCTGTCGTAGTTTATATATTAGTTTTTTACTACTAGCACTATTTAACTATTTTTATTCAAATAATAATAGTATATTAAAGTACTAGTTTCATAACATACGTTTTTAGCGCACCAGTACAAGTACTAGTGCGCTAAAAACGTGTTATGAAACAAGTGCTTTATACAATTTTTTCTATTTTGCTCTAAAATTTAAAAAAACTTACATTTAAATTGATGACTGATTTAGGGATTTTTGTTTTGTATTGGCATTACAGTTTACACCATGTTTAAAATTCTAAGAACAAATGATATTTTGATATATTTTATAGTCATCTCTTCTCTTTTTTACTGCAATTAACCAAGCCACAATTTTAACATGGTAAAAATAACCTAAACACAAAATTTTGTAGAAAATTCAACTTTAAAGTGACATTGACATTTGCACGGAAAACGTCAAGCGATAGGCCAGGTCTGGTGCCAACCCAAAAAAACAAAAAGTACAGACCTCTTCTAGGCCTATAAGAACACGCAAAATGCGTGTGATTATGAGCTTACAAGAGTCGCAAAATAGAAAAAATAAATTATGAACAAAAATTATATTTCTTGAAATTTTCATAAAAATCAAGTAGCCTTGATCAATGACATTTGTTCAAATATATACTTTCAACTAACGTTTAAAAATTTAGTATTTTTTTACTTTTTTTCATAATATTTAGCTAGTTATTGATCGTATTAATTGGTAATAATTATAATTAATCATATTTAATAAATAAAAAGTTATTTAAAGCTATTTTCTTGGGTTTAATTAGTAAAAATTGCACAAAGAACTGAAACATCTAAAGTGACAGAAATCAATTGTTTATAAAATTTACTCCTACTAGGAGAGAAAAAATTATTTTTGCAATAGTTATAATTTACAAAAATTTGTTTTTCAGCGAAACGATCACATTCGACAAAGTCGATCTTCCAGCCAACATTTCCATACTGACATACAACAATGACAAGAAAAAGCTATTTTTAACTTGCCCTTTTAAGGTTAAAACCTATATACAAATTAATAAAAGTCCTTGTTTACTATAAAAACTTACGCTGCATAAAAATTTTAATTATTAAATGATTGCTAATGGGATTTTTTTTTATTAGTTATATATATATGGCTATAAAGAAAATCAATAAGGTTATTTTGGTTGTTGTAGTAGTTATTGTAGGTGGTATCCTCGGGCAAGTACGTTTGGCATGTAAAACTTTAAATCCCTTTTTCTAAATAACTGCAACCAAACTTATGAGGCTAGGGTTTTAAGCCATTTCTCTTTGACTCTTACAATTCAATCAATTTTTTTAATTACCAAATTATTTATTAGTCATTGGAAAGAAGCTACTGGAATCTTCTCGGTATAAAATTTTATAACGTACTTAGTTAACTATACTAAAGTTTTTGGTGTAGAATAAATAATAAAGATGACAAACAAATTTTTTTCCAAAGATCTTAAAAAGTTGACACAACGTTCTAAGAAGTCTGCCTCGTTGAGTAACATCGAGAAAAATGAAAAATTCTAAGAACAAAAAAGAAAAAAAAATATTTTAAATATTAAAACTTAATACATACTTTTATTTTTAAAAATAAATATGCGTTATGCTCGTGGGAGGCATAGCGTAATGGCTAGCGCGTATGTATAGCAAGCCTACTAGCGTGAGTTCGATTCTCACTGGTGCCGATTTGCCTTTTTCAGTTAATTAATAATTTAAATTTAGCGAAGGCGATAACTGAAACGGACACTCCCTAGAAACTGGTTCGAAAGTCAGTATAAGCCGGTGGTTCCCTCTACTACTAACCCTCGCAAGTCCTGGACTTACGGAATGCATAATTAAGTAGAATAGTACGAGGTTAAAAAAACAAACAATTTCTGGCCAGAGGCTAATCCAGAGTCAGGTATGGGTTTGGGGGTAAACGATTGGGGGTAAGGGGGTAAGAATAGGGTAAAACTCCTATTTTTAGCGTTTTTTGTTTATAATTAAGGCAATCATTATTGTATTTGATTAATTTAGCACTTATATAAAAGATAATTTTAAATAGGTCAAAAAATGTTATAAACAACGTTTTCCTAAAACGCATTGTTTTTGAGATATTGGCGTTTAAAGCAGTAAAAGGTTTTTTTAGCATATCTCACATATTTATAACCCGATTTCAAAAAATTATATTTAAAATAAAAGCTCTTTTTAAGCCCTATAAAAAATGTTATATACAGTTTTTTGCTAGAATATAATGTTTTAAAGATACAGAATTTAAAATCAAACAAAACACCTAGTTTGAAATTTGCAAACTAGATGGCTCTAGTGTACAATAGTGCCGATGTTTTGACAGGGTGCTTGCAACGTTTCATCTAGTTTTCTGATTAAAAAATTTGCGAGCATGTTAACATGTAAATTGTGCGATGTGAGCTAATGAACTTGAGACATTAAAGTGAACGTGTATGACCATTGTCGGTCAACGGGGGCATTTTGAAATTTCATTTCGCTAAAAGGTTGAACCTTGAACTTTTCCAAAGCGAGGCACGAACTATGATAAACCTCAATACGTAAATAATGTTTCGAAAAGAAAAAGAAAAATAAAAGTGAATATTTAATACTATAGTAAACTACAAGCTTCATCAAAAATTATATTAAAGCCCGCGTCTGAATTTAGAAAACGATCCCCTTATTCATCTTTCATTTTCTTATACAGACAGGTCCAGCCAACGGTGTACAAGAAGGATAAGGTGTTAGAATTAGTACAATTTGTTTAATATTTACAAAAAATGGTATTTGGGGGTTTTGAGACTCGCTAAAAATGAATTTGATGTTTAAAACATTCTTTCCGTACCCCTTAATGGGGTATAACCACCCCTTTCTTATATATTTTTATGTAAGCTAAAAAAAAAATTGGTACCTGGGATTTTTCATCTCGCTAGAAGGAATTTAATATTAAAAACAATGTTTTCATATTATGCACTTTTTGTATTTTTTCACGTTTTATACAATTCCATTTTTATTTTTACATTTTTTGATTAAAGCAAAAGCATTTCTGTATGTCGTTATTAAAATATTATTTTTTAAACAATTATTACAGACAAGGAATTGCGATGTATCTATTTAATAACAAATTGTCAAAAAGAGAAGTTTTGGATTTGGCTATTTTGTGCATTGGTTAAGAAGGGAATTACAGAATAGTATATTCTATAACTAGTATGGAATAGACAATATTCCGCGCGACCGGAAAGTTTGTCATAGAGCCGGAAGGCGAGTATGACGGTCCCGTCTCTACGTGTTGTAGACTATACTTTTTCTTCGTCTGCAAATATGAAACACTGTATGGCTTTAAACTGCGAACAAGGTTAAAAACAATGTTTTTTGTGACTCGACATTGTAAATGCAACAAAACACATATTTTTAAATAAAGCAATTAATGTTATTTAATAATTTTATCAAATCAGTAGTTAAAAAAGATTTTTATTTAATTTTAGCACATATTTACAAATTATAATGCAAAAATTGAAGGTTATGTCAGATTGTTGTGACAGATATCACGTATAAATATTTAACAATAGATCGAGCAGTTTTTTTTTATTTTTTGAACTAAATTGATAAAAAACTGGTCAAATATTAAGAAAAATTAATAAACTTTATGTAATTTTAACGCAAAACTTTAAATTGCATTAAATTATTTAATATTTCATGGTAAAATATATATATATTTTTGCAAATTTTGCTACAGTTTTCTTTACTTTTATAAACAAGAGAAGGCACTACATGTGCTCATTCTAACACTTGATACGGAATATTCATACCATATCTAGAATGGATTCATTCTGTGTTTGATAAGTGTGTGTATTTGCTTACATTCTAAAGCAGTCGTAGAAAAATGTGTTTTTATCAATTCCAGTTTCATTCATCTTTAGGTCTGTTCGTTGGTGTTGCACTTTCTTGCACTGACGTACACTTTTCGTCCAACCAAATAAGTACTGAATTTGTGCCCTAATTTTTAAACATGACAAAGAATTTGTTCGACTGTAGTGCAAGAAAGTGCAACACCAACAAACAAACCTTTTATTAACCACTTTACGCACTCGCCCGAGTTAACAAGTTGACAGTAGCTTGGGTCTTTTCCACTTACCCGAATTTATTCGGGTGGACTAGATTTCAACCGAATATACTCACCAAAATACCTTTGGTATTTTCTTTTTGTAGAAAATAAAGATTTTTTTAAAAATTTTTTAACTTTATTTTTTATTGCCCCTCAGTGTAGACTAAAAATTATAAAAGGTGTGATTTGTCTGAAAAAAACTGATGCGTTAAAGAATTAAATACAAATTTTGTAGACGCCTTCGCCAAAATTGCAAATTTATTACTCAGGTTTGGCAATTCGGGATTTTTCATGGAAAATGTATGTATAAAACAGGCAAGTAAGGTCTATTATTATAATTACTATAATAGTGTATAATAGTTTTGTTTGTTTGTTTAACCTCTTACTATTCTACTGGATTAAGCATCCTCTAAATCCAGGACTTGTGTGGGCTAGTAGTAGAGGGAACCACCGGCTTATACTGACTTTCAAACCAGTTTTTATAGGGAGTGTCCGCTTCACTTATGCCTTCGCCAAATTTCAATTATTAATTAACTGAAAATAGCAAATCGGCGCCAGTGAGAATCGAACTCACGCTAGTTGTAGTAGACTTGTCATGTACAGACGCGGTAGACCACTACACCAATCCTCCCATAATAGTCCGTATTATTTGTATTGATAAGACAAAGGATACTACTGTTAAGTGCGTAGCCACGCGTGGGCACGGGGGGTATCATGGGGGTGTAATATTTCAATTCACTGAACTTCATATTCAGAGATATTTTACATTTTGGCTGAATCCGAATCCTTCAAAATAAATGTTAGTTTTAACTTTTTTAACAATACTGTCTAATTTCTAGTTTTTTTTTCAACAGAAAGTTTGTAATACAACAAAAGTATCAATATTAACTAAATTAAAAAAGAAAAAAAGTAGGATTACTAAAGAAGTTATTTTTTGAGTAAATATTTAAAAACATTTTATTTAAAATATTAATTATATATTTTGTGACGCCACACCACAACAACCTTTCACAAAGTGTCGCAACTTCGAGCCAACGAACTAATAACTCTTCTCTCTAGAATAGGCATTTCATTTGTAAAAACTGACAAAAACGTAGCCAACATATACATTTGTCTGTCTTACTCGCACAGCTTTGGTCTAACAGAGACAACAATAACAGTTACTGGTAATTGTTATTTAAAACATTTTACTATTCCTTAAAACGACTTTTGTTTGATTAACGCAGTCGTCCCTCCGAAGTGACTGATCGATTTCGTGCTTTTTAGCACTCTTCAGAGCCACATATCGGTAGTAGGGACAACTACGAAAATCAAATCTTTTCCATATATCTCTATATAGAGTTTAAAAATCGTTGTAAGGAAAAGCAAAAACAGCTAGCGACATCTACTGCTAAAAGCAGAGACTGGATAAACCTATCGACAGTCCAAAAAAGGAAGCAGTATTGGTTTCAAGAACCTATTGCACGCTGTCGATAGGGGGCAGATTAATCAATGCCACGGTGGACATTGCCGCCAATTGAATCCTAAACGCTAGGAGGTCACCTTTTACAGTGGTATCTGAATTAATAAACTAAATTAAATTGTTTGATATTTACATGTAAATATCAAACAATTTAATTTAGTTTAGTAATTGTTATTGTTCAGGCCTGAATATACCTAATATTTGTTTACAAACAAACCGAGATGTTGGCGATACTTTATATTAACGGTGTGCGTATTCTAGAGAGAAGAGTTGTTAGTTCGTTGCTTCAAGCACTCCCCCCCCCAAAAGTGTGATAATTTATGAACGAGCCCTTAGGTATAAAATCGTTGAAACCAACATTCTTAATTTTTTCCTGTTTTCATTATTTAACAGTGGTATGATAACAGTAAATGTTAAGAAACAGTTTCTCAACTTCCATAAACAATAAAGTACTTATTGGTTACAAATTGCGATTCCTGATTTCTAATTATTAATTATCGTGTCTTATTTGGACGTATAAAAATGTGCCCAGCATCAGAACCGGCACGATTTTAAATGCAATACTTGCACAAATCCATATTTGCGTGTTTCTGTAAGAAAAGGAACCCACTTGTTTGAAGTGGATTTTTAGGATGAAAGCACAAACTCACTAAATGAATAAAATTCTTGAATCTAATAGATGAAAATTATATGTTTCTTCATTCTATCAATCCAGTTTTTAATTTTCCTTCCTCCAAATTTTCCTAACAATGCATTACAATGCCTCCTGTTTCATTTTCTGAATGTGACTATGCCAGATGTCGCTTTTCACATTTTTATGCAATTTCTTTTTGATTAACAATTTGTTCATTTGGTATTTATTTTATTTATTTAATTACTTAGCCGACTTGATATGATGTGCACAGAATGCAAAAGAATCCAAGGCAAATCCTTAAAATGTTTTTCTTAAGTATTTTTTAATTTTTATAAATGATGTGATCAGATTACCAGTAGGCCAGGAAAAAAAACTTAGGACAAAATTCTGAATTTTTGCATTTTTGATACCGCTGATTTCGAATAAAATAACGAAAAAATTAAAAACATTCTTCTTAGGGTGATCCAAAATTTTATTTTTTTTCAATTTTTCTAAAAATGTGTCAAATGGTTCATTTTGATTATGTTGATGTAGACCAATGTCCATAATTTAAAAATTCAAAATGGCGGAGTTAATATGACGCACTAAGAATTTGTTACCGTAGTAAATACTAAACAATTTTGCCTATTTGGAACCCCAGGCAAAATTTGTTATTAAATACAAGCTGTTACAGTAAAACACAACACAACAACGTTATGTTTTACTGTAACAACTTGTATTTAATAACAAATGTTGCCTGGGGTTCCAAATATGCAAAAACGTTTAGTATTTACTACGGTAACGAATTTTCAGTGTGTATAAGTGTATTAATTTTAACCCATTAAAGCCTAGCATATGATTTATCATACGTTTATTCAGTTACAATAAACAAATATTTCCATACCTATGAATAGTATACATAATAGTTTTTAGCACTGGAAACCAAAAAGTACCCATCCCTAATGGGTTAAGGCCTGACCCGTGAATTTATTGTATAATATATAAAATATTTATCAGATATTACTATTATTAGTCCAAATAAGTAATTTTTACTAAAAAAATTCAAAAAAAAATTCACTTTTTCGCTTGTTAAACGAGATTATTAACTACAAACTACACTGTAAAAACTGCATGTAAAATAATGTAAAAATACATGAATTTACATAGTACGGAATAGTAAATTTACTATTCTGGACTATGCATAATTCATGAATTTATGTAAAATAATGTAAAAGAATGTAAAAGAATGTAAAAGAATTTAAAAGAATGTAAAATAATGTAAAAAATATATTTACATTGATTTACATATTTTTACATGATTTTACAATGTCGGGCTATGTTATTTTAAGACGCGCGTGCGCTTTGGACAATAACCAAGAAGGCGTCGCATCATGAGACGGACCGTTTAATATTGTTATTGTTAGAGAGATAGCGACGCATGCTGCTGGGTTAAAGTGTTAAAAGTGTAAAAAAAGGTAAATATTATTTATATACGATATTTAAATGCTTTATTTGTGGCCTAAAATTTATATTCATTATAAATTACGATCTTTATCAACCAATAGATCTTTAAAGAATAATGTAAGCAGTTTCGTTTGGTATATTAATCGAAATGAACTTTACGCTACGATATTTCAAAAAAGCTTTGACACAGAGACTTGTAATTTGAAACAAAAATTTTTTAAGTAGTAAATATTTTTTTCAAATTTCAAGTCTCTATGTTAAAGCGTTCTTGAAATATCGTAGTGCTTAAGTTGTTTTAAAAGCACTTTTAATGACTGTATGTTAATTTTTTAAAAAATTATTAAACACACCATAAGTATTGTAGGCAAATATAAAAAAAATCGTTCAAGCTGATCATTTTTTGTACGTTTGTTTTTATAATAAAAAGTCTATGCAAAATATTACCATTCTGGACTATGTAATTTTTAGCGTTCCGGTCTATGCAAAATATTACCATTCTGGACTACGTAATTTTTACCGTTTCGGTCTATGCAAAATATTACCATTACGGACTATGTAATTTTTACTGTTCCGGTCTATGCAAAACATTACCATTACGGACTATGTAATTTTTACCATTCCGGTCTATGGCAACATATTACCATTTACGGACTATGTAATTTAATGTAATTTATTTTTACGGTGTACATGCATTTTAAAATATTCCTTACAAAAATCTGTAAACCTGTACGAATTTTTAGACGGTAGTCCTTAATGGGTTAATCACAGCTACCATCAGAACTCCAGTTGGTCTTGTAGAAATGACTCCAAGTACTGATAATGCCAGGGACGATAATGGCCTTCTTGTCATGGACATACCCCTTTAAAAGTCCGCCGCATGCTGCTATCGGTCCCTACAGTTTCTCATCATTTATCAAAGAAGGAAAAATTACAAATCACGTCACCGTTGCAGCGAAATTATACCAAATTATGGTTTACTCGTGGCTGTGCATCTTTTCCAGCATTCCTTGCTATGGGAAACTATTATAAATTAATAATTTCTGAGAAAAAAGTCACGATAATTATGCAACAAAGAACGGTACAAGAAATAAATAAGGAATAAATAAAATAAAGTACTGGAAATTAATTAAATTTATCCTTAAGTGATTTGAATTTTTACGGTGAGTTAGATGTAAATGTACTTTATGACAAAAGAACGAAAAATAGACACTGTGTAGTGGGACATAAAAGCTTTAAAAAAATTTAAAAAGGACAAGGTCGTTTCTTATAGTTGGTAAAAATCGGAACCTATATTGGGTGTTACATGGAAGCAGGTAAAGATCGCTCTCGATGAGTGGGCTTATACCAAGCTAAAGGAGCAATGGAGGGCGGTCGACGCTTGCCGGCAAGCTAAGGACTTCCTGGCTGGCCCAAGCAAATCAAAAACCGACTGGTTGCTGGAAAAAGGAAGAACTGCACTCAGACAACTTGTAGGGGTCCTCACGGGCCACTGCAAGCTAAGAAGGCACCTGGCAACAATGCGGATTCTAGAGGGTCCGCTATGCCCAGAGTGCGGAGAGGATGAAGCATCCTCTCATTACTTAGCCGAGTGTGTCAGATACGACAGGATCAGGTTGCAAGTCTTTGAAACTCAAAGACTCAACCAAGAGTAACTAAGAGATCTCCCCTGTGCCAATATCCTGACCTTTATTGAAAGGACGGGCAGGTTCAAGGAGGACTCAAATTAATAAATGGCTGGGATTACCTGGGGTGACAAAGAGGGCCAGAAATGGCCTAGTTGTCCGGCTTTGGCCAACCCAAAAATTTACTACTACTAGTAAAAATCTTTGGAAAAAAATGTAGTTTTAATTTATTTTCAGATCTTATGAGTCGATTGGTTAATTATTATGTACATAAACATATTAAAATGTATTGTACAATGTACATGTTTATCTATAGATAATATCTAGTAAAACTTGGATAATACATTACTTAATATTATTAATTAACAGTTATGACAAGCAAACTAACGAGAAATCAATATTTAATAATACATACTCATGCACATATAATTGTATATGTCATCCTAAAGGCATATAATTAATTAGTGAAATCAGGTCCGGCGGAAGGGCCGGCTTAACCGGGGTTGCTGGTAACAAAGGGCGCCAAATTGGTACTTGTTTGTGTCGGTTGTGGGAGGTGATGAGTTTTTTTTAAGTAAAGTGTAAAAAATATTTCCTACAAATTAATTACAGTCTATCGGTACCAGAATTTAATAGTATATTACTCAACCAGCGTAAAATAATTGCTATTAATCAATGATGAGTGAATTTTGGGACACAAGCCGATACGCGAGTGGTCTAATCACCCGGATGATCAATTAGTTAGCTATTATACGCAAGTCGAATACTTTATACTTTATCCACGGCCATTTCACAGTTTAAATGGTTTATTTTTACAGACCCGTGATTTATAGGCCTATAAATCATGACCGTGAATAAACAAAAATTATAAAATAATATTGTATTTTTAAAAATTTTAGTATATATATATTAGTCATCGTAAAAAGGGGTAAATTTAAAGATTTAGTTAAATTTTCTATATTCATTAAAAAAGTCAGTTTAAATCATAATATGATTATATTATATTATGTTTATAATTTAATCTTAATATAATTCTCTAATTTTACCCCTATTTTTTACGGTGAAATTTGTTTTCAGCCATTCCATACAATTTGAAACCAAGGGGTAAAATTTAAAATTGTTTTTATGCCATACTTTTATTATGAAATATAATTGTTGAGGTCTAAATTTTACGTATTTAAAATTAACCTTTTTTTCATAAATAACCCAATACAATTATATTTTACACGCCGTGGACAAAATTAATCAAAATTTATTCAATCGAAACACTCTTTTACAAAATTAAGTGACAGTTCGTTTCAAACCGGCCAAACTAAAAATTCCAATTAAAATTCATGTGTTGTATTTAAAAAGTGTTGTATTTTACTGTTAAATTAGAGAGCTTAATGATTTAAATTGTTGTTCGTGTTGCTTTAAGATAAATTAGAAAATAAAAGATTAAAATTTTGGTGGAAATTTTGTAGCCTCCGTCATCACACATTTAATTTTATCATATACTGTATATTAAATGAGCCTTTTAAAAAGTGCCTTTTTTGGTGGCACAAAATTTTACTTCCTC
The DNA here is from genome assembly GCA_958510825.1 of Brachypterus glaber. Lineage (NCBI taxonomy): Eukaryota > Metazoa > Arthropoda > Insecta > Coleoptera > Kateretidae > Brachypterus > Brachypterus glaber. The sequence goes on along the minus strand of OY294045.1, from coordinate 78,369,410 downwards.
TTAATTGAATTTTTTATAACGGTTGCTCCTACAGTGTTACACTGTGACATTTTTTATGTATTTTTACTCAAGAAATCCATATTTTTTACAAAAAATCCAAAAAAGTACACATAAAAAAGTTTTGGGCAAAAATGTGTTAAGCCTAATACATTTTTACGTCTCTGGATAAATTCAAAAATATAAATTAACATAAATTTATTGCCCTTATTAATACTAGTATACAAGCAGGCTTGTCGCTCTAGCTTAAAGGGTACCAGAGTTATTAATTAAAAACCTTATTTTTATTACAATTTTAAAGGACCGTAGCTCCCTTAGGGCTCATTTGCGGATCAACCTTTATAGGAACTTTTTTTTATATTTTTGGATCCAGAATCACCTCTTAAATTTTGGCATGTCATTTATTGATCACCCTTTATTATGCACATTAATGTAAACAATGTTGATTTTAGTTCTTTTTTTTTATTTTCATTTTCGGGGACCGATCTTAACGCATAAATTTTAGGTATCGAACTCTTTTGCTGTGAAGCTGCGGAGTACAATAGTTATACAAACTGTATTTTTAATTTGTGATAAAAAGTTAATTTTCTTTGTTTTGCTTATATTCAAATGTAATTACTATGCAATTGCGGTTTTTACAAATACGTATTAACAAGATAATTAAATATAAAAAAGGCTAACTACATCGGAAATCTAATAAAGAAATTGTAGGTAGTTAATCGATAGAGAATGTCGAGAATGCACTTGGAAATAAAGATGCTTGCAATTTTATAGCGACACTGAATATTTATGCAATTTCGAAAAACAATGTCGTATTTCACACCTTATTGAAACTTTAAAACGATTGGTTATATTAAATATTTACACGTTTGATATCAGGAACATTAGATCATATATACATAGATGCACCTTGAGTTCACGTCAAACCGAAATGTTTACATTGCGACATGCAGATAAATTTCACTTAAAAAAAAAACAAGATGACAGACCAAACCAAACAATAAAAATATTTAAAAATGTCGTTTTTTTTCAAACTGATGCAAGTCCTACCTTTTTTTTCAAAACAAAACAAGTGCATTGTGTATTTGTTTTTTCGTATAACATATAAAGAGAAAAATAATATAATTTCCTATTGAAATAATTGAAGTGAGTTCACAACCGAAAGTCATTAATTATGAAAAAGTTAAAAAATGGACTTGTTGCATTTTGAAAATGAGCTCCTCATTTAGGGACCCTAGCTTGGATATAACTGTTAACTGGTCTCTATGGGACCCCATTGCGATATTCAAAGCACGACAACTTCAGTTGTAACATCATGTTATGTTATAGAATCTCTAGATTCTATAGCCCATTAAACTAAGCTTTTCTGCCTATTGATGTATGGACCGCATAAGTTGTAGGGCGTTGAGATATGAGCATTTTGATAAAAAAAATATTTTTTATCTTTTCCCAAGATGGTACAGTTACCCCAATTTTTAAGGGAACTGCACCACCCCTATGTAAGTTTTTTTTATTAGAGTGCGTTGTTTGGAAGCTGAGTTAACTTAAAATGTGTGCCAAGTCAAAATGTCATTGATATTTAATTTTGATATGTCTTTTTAAATGTACTTAACAAAAAATATTTGTGTAGTTTTGTATGTCGTTGTTTTCATTCACAACGTTCACAAATTTTCAAAAATCGGATTCACGTTGTAAGCTTTTTTAGAACAACGTCAACTGCGTCAAGAGGTTTGGTGTCCATAGGTACGAACAAAAAATTTAAAATTGGGTTTTACCCATGAGGAGAAAAATTTAAAGGGGTGGCCCAGATGCCCCTATGGCCAAGTTAACCAACTTGACCTTATGAACCAAATGCACTAATGAACGTACAGTAAATTGCCCGTCTATTGCATTTTTGTATTATTCTAACCTTTCATAAATAACAAAGAAAACTGATGTGTTTAGAATACGATAAATCTCGACGCTCCGTCTGATTTATACACACAAATGTTTCGAGTCGCAATTTAAATACAGAAATGCGGAATCCGTGGATCTACAGACAGCTCATCTGTCGATCCAATGAATAAAAAAAGAGCCAACATTGTCAACTAAAACGCTTCCTGCAAAATAGATTTTATGCCATTTCAAGTTTATTTGTTTTGCACAAACGCGATCAATGCCAATTTAACTTTTTAACTTAACTTTCAAAAACAGTTGGACAACTCTAAATGACTATACTGCCGTGCTAAGCATAGAGGTAACTTACTTTTTTGTCAAAAATGAGTTATGACTCCAAGATGATGTAATAACAATCGATGAATATTTTTATCATATTATTTAATTCATTTTTTCATAATAAAATTACTCTATTAAAGCTGCCGTATCTTCTTTGAAGTGGTCTATTACTAAGATAATTTGCCGTATCTATCGTAACTTAAGAAGTTACGATAAAATGCCTTAGTATAATACTAATAATTAACGAGATACGTCTGTTTTGCCTTAGTAGCGGTAAGTTACGGCAAATGTCCTTAGTAATAGTTATGAAAAACAATCGGGACTTTCGTTGGCAATTAAATTGCTTTATCCAGTGCAATCTCTTATTATCGAGCTTATTATTTAAAATAATTTATCTTAATAAGTATTTTTCTAACAAAAGAAGATCAAGGTACGTAAAATGATATAATATTCGCTAATAAACCTTTTTTTCTTCATATTGTTCATGAATTTATAACATACGTCAAATCTCCTTAGTATTACAAGTTAAAAATAATAAATTTTAAAGTGGTAACTATAAAAATTTCTATTTTACCGAGTATTTTACTATTAAATTATCCAATAATTAACATATTTATAACATTAACAACTAATATAACCTTTTACCTTTCTGATTCAAATCAAATTTGAAATTCTTTTGACTTGGAATAAATTTTTAGTGACTGAGAAAATTGAAAATTAAAAACTTTTAATATCTCAAAATGGCCAAAATACAAGTTACCACTTCTGTGTTTAGCACGGAAGTATATATCGCTTATGTTTAGCACGGCAGTACATATCGCCCTGTCTATTCCAATACGTCGCGTATCTCAAATAAACCAACTTTAAGGAATTAAAAAACTTTTTTTTAATTAAAAAATTATTGTTTTAAAATTAGTAATAAAGTAAAGATACGCCTTTATTGTTCAACAACAACAATGTTGTATAAATTAAATAGTGTTAACAATAAACGTAAGGAATCTACAAATTATATATTAATTATGCGTACAATTGTCATATCGGTACATACTGATAAAGCAAGTACTTATATTAGTTAATTGTAAATTTTAAAACCGTATAATTTCAAACCCACCATTACAACATGTAATTAAGCGCTTCTGAACTTTTTAAATACACTATAATTAAATAAAACTGATATAGTTTGTTTGGTATACTTAAGAGAAAGGCTTGACATAGAAAAAACGGATTCCTTGAACCAAGGACACCTGTCTTTGGATATGTTTAAAGCCATATTTTCTTGTTTCAAGGCTGGCATTTTCTTGAACCAAAGTCAAAGTCCTTGAATAAAGAGCGCGGATTTTTATTCCAAAACCCGTGCTCTTCATTCAAGGAAATTGACTTTGGTTTAAGAAAATGCCAGCCTTGAAACAAGAAAATATGGCTTTGAACATATACAAAGACACGTGTCCTTGGTTCAAGGAATCCGTTTTTTCTATGAATGCCTATGGATCATTTAACAGGAATTAGTTTGAATAGATTGAACAACTGAATCGTTTATTTCAAAAATATCAAAAGCTTTGGGGAAAAAAGAAAAAATATTAATTTAAACAATTAATTTTGGAGTACATATTATTATTGAGTACGCACATACCACCATAGGCTATAGTGGACTGTGTACGCAGCCAAAAAAAGAACTATAAAATAAAATTAAACTAATATTGTTTCTTTTCTTAACTCAGAAAATGTCATTGTAATTTTAATACTAAATTTTATTTGTAAATATATATTTGTTATTTATATTGCAACCATTGGTATTTAATGCTTTACTGCTGATATTAAATACTGCAATGTGTGTATTGTATACAAAAAGTTGTCATACTAACATAGAGACCATGCTGGTACATTTGAATCCCCACGCATCATGTGTTTATTAATACTATCATGTTATAGAAAAAATTACTGTAACATTTGGTACAGCATATCACGCTTATAGTATGGTATACTTTGAGTTGTTGTTAAGTTGTATTACTGATCTAGTTTAAAGTATGTTACAGTATTCAGAAAAATTAACAACCGGTAAATAATACCAACATTTTGATTAGTAATAATATAAAGATTGCAAGCACACACACACTGATAAAATGGTCGATCCTTTTTTTTACTTTTCTCTGTATTATTACTAATCAAAATTTTGGTATTATTTACCGATTGTTATTTTACTAAATGCTTTAACATACTTTAAACTGGATCAATAACACAACAACTGCAACTTAAAGTATACCAAACTATAACGGTGATATAATTTACCAAATGTTACAGTATTAATAAACAAATGTACCAACACGGTCTCTATATTAGTATGACAACATTTTGTATACAATACACACATTGCAGTATTTAATATGACAAGTAAAGCATTAAATACCAATGGTGGCGATATAAATAAAAAAATATTTATTAAAAAATAACATTCAGTATTAAAAATACAACGAAATTTGAGTGTTCCCAAAGTTTCTGTAGGTGGATGTTTTTAAAATAAACGATTCAATTACACAGGTCTACAGACACATCTTTATTATATTTCCCCTGAATACATGATAAATGATCAGCAGAAAAAAAGGTTGGACGATCTATTAAAGATAGTGGACACGATAAAAATCACGGTCAACAGTTGACCATCTGCGAGGAAAACATAAAAGTTTTCCGTCTATAGAAAACGCCTCTTTTGTATACAGTACAAATCTATTAAATACCAATAAGTAAAAAAGAAAAACCTAGGTAGATATCACATATATGTATGTAACTAAACTTAAATTGAGTTTTACTCATTATAAAATCATCAACAGTAAAATCTGAGAATTTACACAAAAGTGCAAACATTAGATGGTGCCACCAATTTGTACGCTCTCAATACAGTTATACTTATTTTTGATAGGTATTTAAAATTTTCAACAGTCAGTGCGAAAGCCACCATACCAATATATGCTCACTGATGATCGCAAAAAAGCGTGAAATAGCAGCTATATGACATTTTGGTAGGGATTTTCTCATTGATTGTGAAAATTCTGTAGTAGAGCAGTGCAATTTCTTTATAGGTTATTTTTATCGGTATAAAATATATTATTAGGTCCCAGAACGCCGACCCCAGTAGTGCAATGGTAGCGCGTTTGATTACGGATCCTGGGGTTGTGGGTCCGAGCCCCACATAGAGCATGGATGTATAGTGGTGTAAATAGTCGGTAGATGGAACTACGATGACTAACTGTAATGTGGGTTGCAGGTGAAACTGTAAACACATTTTAGGGTGGATGCGAGTTCTGTTGAGGACCGTGCTTTGGAGGGCACGTAAAGATGGTGGTCCCGTCAATTAGGCCATAGCAGCGAAAAACGACGTTAAACAGTAAAACAAACAAACAGGTCCCAGAACGACTTTAATAAACTAAACTAAACTTGACCCTCATGTAAAAAACATAAGTTTATGTTCTAATATAAAACTTTGCTCGCAGAAGCATATGTTTCATAGCACGCATGTATAAAACCAAACCTTTGGAACGAAACCAAACCAAACATTTAATAGTAATAGTTATTGCAAAACCTAATAAGTTCGTTTCTACCACCATTGTAGTAGCATCGTCATTTTACAATTTGTACTGTATTTTCCATTTTGACGTCAAACACAATAAAGCTAGCAGTTTTATGGTATCATCAAATATCGTAAAGAGACTAAGTACGTAAAACGTGTTATTTTACTTTAACGAAGTATAACAATTATATAAAATTTCATATAACACAATTTTATGTTATACATAACAATAACTCTATTACATTACATGTTTGTTTAACCTCGCTATTCTACTTGATTAAGCATCCCCTAAGTCCAGGATTGTGTGGGCTAGTAGTAGAGGAAACCACCGGCTTATACTGACTGATCCAAACCAGTTTTTATAGGGAGTGTCCGCTTCACGTACGCCTTTTCCAAATTTAAATTATTAATTAACTGAAAAAGGCAAATCGGCACCAGTGAGAATCGAACTCACGCTATTGGCTAGTAGACTTGTCATGACCAGACGCGGTAGACCACTACACCAATCCTTCCATTTCCCAATGTTTATTTTGTCTATAAATATTATATATAATGTATTTATAATATGTATTTAATAATATAATCTTTATCATATTTTTTTTGATAATTTTTTATTACGGCTTGCTATTTTGAACTTGAATCAGAATATTAAGTTACCAATTTACCAAATACAAATTTTTTCCTTTCATGTAGAAGTTTCAAATATAAAAAAAAATTGACCCCAAAGCGGTTTTTTTTCGTTTTTTATTTAATATCTTTATTTTAATAAATCTTTAAAATTGCGAGTATGCCCACATGTAGGACCCACACTGTATAAAGAATTTCAAAAAAAAATATCGTCAACGGGAGTAAAACCGATCAGCAGGGGTGAAACCAAACATCACGTATATTTTGGCTAATGTTTTTAGTACTTTATATACTGCCCGCTTTAGTTAAAACGTCCGAACTAACATTTTTGTCATTTTCGGCTTATCTGCATATACCGGTTGTTCTATGCCATATTTATCTATTCTCCAGGGTTCTCACCAATCAAAAAGTCAGGGAAAAGTCGGGGAAATTGAAGTTTAAACCTGGAAGTCAGGAAATATTGCCATTTATTCGAAAAATTTAGGAAAAATAGCAATGCTGGTTAGGACGTTTTAACTAAGAAGGCAGTATAGCAGTCAGCGAGCGGCGAAAATCGACAAGTTACTGCAGGAAATATCAGTCTTTACGAGAACGGGCACGTAGAAGATTTATTTTGCCAATTTACCAAATACAAAGTTTTTCTTTTCAAGTAGAAGTTTCTAATATAAAAAAAATTCGACCCCAAAGCGGTTTTTTTTTCGTTTTTTATTTAATATCTTTATTTTAATAAATCTTTAAAATTGCGAATATATCCACATGTAGGACCCACACTGTATAAAGAATCAAAAAAAAATTGTCACCCGGAGTAAAACCGATCAGCAGGTGTTAAACCAAACATCACGTATATGTTGGCTAATGTTTTTAGTACTGGTAGTATATACTGCCCGCCCTATTTAAAACGTCCTAACTAACATTTTTATTTATTTTCGGCTTATCTGCATATACCAGTTTTTCTATTCGATATTTATCTATTCTCCAGGGTTTTCACCAGTCAGGGAAGTCAGGGAAAAGTCGGGGAATTGAAGTTGAAACCTGGAAGCCAGAAAATTTTGCCATTGTTTCGAAAAATTTAGGAAAAATAGCAATGCTATATATTTAGGACGTTTTAACTAAGGATGGCAGTATAGCAGTCAGCGCGCGGCGAAAATCGACAAGTTACTGCAGGAAATATCAGTCTTTACGAGAACGGGCACGAAGTAGATTTATTTTGCCAATTTACTAAATACAAAGTTTTTCTTTTCATGTAGAAGTTTCTAATATATAAAAAATCGACCCACACTGTATAAAGAATCAAAAAAAATATCGTCAACGGGAGTAAAACCGATCAGCAGGGGTGAGACCAAACATCACGTATATTTTGGCTAATGTTTTTAGTACTGGTAGTATATACTGCCCGCTTATTTAAAACGTCCTAACTAACATTTTTATTTATTTTCGGCTTATCTGCAAATACTAGTTTTTCTATGCCATACTTATCTATACTCCAGGGTTCTTACCAGTCAGGGAAGTCAGGGAAAAATCGGGAAATTGAAGTTGAAACCTGGAAACCAGGAAATTTTGCCATTTATTCGAAAAATTTAGGAAAAATAGCAATGCCTTATATTTAGGACGTTTTAACTAACGATGGCAGTATCGACAAGTTACTGCAGGAAATATCAGTCTTTACGAGAACGAGCACGAAGAAATTTATTTTGCCAATTTACCAAATACAAAGTTTTTCTTTTCATGTAGAAGTTTCTAATATAAAAAAAATCGACCCCAAAGCGGTTTTTTTTTGTTTTTTTTTTAATATCATTATTTTAATAAATCTATAAAATTGCGAATATGCCCACATGTAGGACCCACACTGTATAAAGAATAAAAAAAAATATCGCCAACGGGAGTAAAACCGATCAGCAGGGGTAAAACCAAACATCATATTTTAAAATCATTTCGCAGGCTGGGACCGCTTCAACATTGTCCTATTTTTTTAGCAGATACAAAAATATAAACTCCTGGCAGATGCACTAAGTACCTAACTAGGACTATAGTAAGTACGGTAGTATTTGACTAATACGAGGGGTAATTTAAGAGAAGGCAAACCTTCCAGATCTGGTGTTTGTAGGATTTGAGTGCTTATCACCAATTTTAACATTGTTTATATATTTTGCTTTCCCAGGTTTACTTTCTCATAAAGTATTGTCATAGAAAAAAAATTAAACATTTTTTTTTGCCTAAATCATGTTATGGTTTTCTGAAACATCGAGAAAAATCAAAATAATCAAAAAATATTTTAGTCGGTCTGTATTAAGACTTAAGAAAGCTTTGAGCTAGAGATTTAAAATTTGGGATGCAGATGTAATTTTATATTAGGTTCGTTTTTGTACAAAACCTGATTAGGGAAAAGGTAGATAGGGGGTTAAATTTTTGTTTTAGCCATAACTTTTTTATTAGTATTACAGTAAAAAAAATATTATACAAATTACTAAACAAATAAGCTAAAAATAAACTAAATAAAATTATAATTTTTATTAAAACGGTTACAAAATGGTATTTTTCACAATTTAATACAAGAGAAGGGATATTTTTATATCGATAATAACTACCCCCTTTGTTTGTTTTGTTCAAAAACGAACTAAATAATATAAAATTATATCTGCATACGAAATTTTAAATCTCTAGCTCAAAGCTTTCTTAAGTCTTAAGACAAACCGACAAACATATTTTTTTGATTATTTTGATTTTTCTCGACCTTTCAGGAAAACATAATATAATTTAGGCAAAAAATGGTTATTTTTTTTTCGCTGATAATACTTTATGAGAAAGTAAACATGGAAAAGCAAAATATATAAACACTGTTAAAATTGATGTTTAGCACTCAAATCCTACAAACACCAGATCTGAAATTTTTGCCTTCTTTTAAATTACCCCTCGTATTAGTCAAATACTACCGTACTTACTATAGTCCTAGTTATGTACTTAGTGTATCTGCCAGGACTTCATATTTTTCTATCTGCTATAAAAACAGGACAATGTTAAAGAGGTTCCTGACTGCGATACGATTTTAAAAGATATAAGCCTTTTATTATGTGCTAATGTATGATGCATAATGCCTATTAAAGAATATATTTGCATTATTAAATTCAAAAATTAAATGTCAAATTCATTTAACTAATATTTATGAGAGGCATAGCGTAGTTATGGGAGGCATAGCGTAGTATGGGAGGCATAGCGTAGTGGCTAGCGCGTATGTATAGCAAGTCTACTAGCGTGAGTTCGATTCTCACTGGCGCCGATTTGCCTTTTTCAGTTAATTAATAATTTAAATTTGGCGAAGGCAATAAGTGAAACGGACACTCCCTAGAAACTGGTTCGAAAGTCAGTATAAGCCGGTGGTTCCCTCTACTACTAGCCCACACAAGTCCTGGACTTAGGGGATGCTTAATTAAGTAGAATAGTACGAGGTTAAACAAACAAACATGGCTGAAATATTCAATTTTTACGCTGGAACGATAAGTATCGTTATCGCGAGAGGTAGGCGAGAGGTAGGCGATAACGAGAGGCCTCTCGTTATCGTTTGTGCGAGACGATAATTTTTGAACTATCGCATCGTAGTTGCGATACGAGAGGTATTTATTGGTTACAATTATCGCTTTAGGCGGCAACACTAGCGGTAGTCCACTACACCAATCCCCCCAAATATTACCCAAAATAAATATTAAATATTAATTTTCATGCAATACCCGACAGACATATTAAACAACTCCCTAACACACGGAGTGTTTCCGAGTAGACTTAAGGCCGCCATTGTCATCCCCATTTATAAAAAAGGTGACCCCACCTCAATAGCGAACTATCGACCTATTAGTCTTTTACCGTCTTTCTCAAAATTATTTGAGTTAGCTATGAGTAAAAGGATTTTAAAATTTTTCAATAAATATAAACTTTTTGCAGATTTTCAGCATGGGTATCTTCGAGGTAGGTCCGTCGAAACTGCAGTGCATGGCTTCCTAAAAAACATATTAGAGGGTTTTGAGCACAAGGAAGAAATTTCAGCCATTATGTTAGATTTAACTAAAGCTTTTGCTGTTTAAATTACAATTTACTTTTTGAAAAATTAGAGAGATATGGAATCAGAGGCCCTGCACTGCAGTGGCTAAGATCCTACCTCAAAGATAGAACCCAGCAAGTCCAAATTTTCGAAGATTTTGTGAAATACCTATCGTCGATAATCTCTGTTGGGGTGGGGGTGCCTCAAGGCAGCATTTTGGGGCCACTTCTGTTCATCATTTTCGTGAATGATCTACATCACACCCTGCATAACAAAAATCAGACGTTGGCCAGTTTTGCCGATGATTCAAATTTTCTAATAAAATCAAATTCTATTGATAACTTACTATCTGAAGCCAACATTCTTCTCACAGTTGTAAAAAAATGGCTAGGTGAAAATAATCTCATTTTAAATGAGGAAAAAACTAATTATATAATGTTTAAACTTAAAAACCAACCAAATAGAAAAATCTGTGTAAATAACGCAGAGATAACATTACAGGCTAACGTCAGATTTTTGGGCATTCAAGTGGATGAAAACCTTGATTGGGTTTCACATGTGGATCATTTGCGAAAAAAACTGGACACTGTGACCTACTCACTCCGTGTGTTGGGGAGGTATTTTAAACCAAAGATTTATTTTAAATTAATTAGTCATTGTGTAATTTTATTTATTTATTTTAATCTGTAATTATAATATTGTTAATTCTGACAACATTTCTTTTAAGTGTCTTTTTATCTTTGTTGCATTGTATTAAGCATTTTCTGGAAATAAATAATATTCTATTCTATTCTATTCAGACGCTTCTTGGCTTGACCTACTATTAAATTTGTTTTTAAGGCATACTGATCAATATACCATACTATACATGTGTGCAAATATTTGCTGCAATGTTTATCAATCTTAATCTACAGCAGAAGGTTTTTAAAATAATGGATTTTTGTTTACATTTTACTTGATAAATGTGCGGAAAGCGTTAAAAATGGATCTCAGGATAATCAATAAATGTTTAATTCTTTCAAAAGCACATTTCATTGCAATACCAGGCGTCCCACCTTAGACGAATCAGTCTTGAGCGTAAAAGCAAAAACATTTAAAAAAATTATTGAATAAAAATAATATTTAATTTTAAAATATTTTTTATGTGTATAAGTACAGTGCGGTCCAAAAGTCACCCCCCCCCCTCTTAACTTTTGAACGAGTTGAGATATCGATTTCAAATTTAGAACTCTTAAATAAGACAACTTAAACAATCTTTAAGCATATATTTGATACTTTTATCTCTTAAAATGTGAGCAGGGGGGCATGGGGGGAAATTTTTTTAAATAGAAAGGGGGGTCGTGTGATACATCATTTTAAGCTAGCAAAAATTAGAAATTTAAAAAACTATTTTTAAAGTAAAAAGACACTTTAATAGTTATTTATAATACAAGGGCGAAAAGTTAAATTTTTCGTTTGAGTAAGTTTTTAGAAGCCGAGGGCCGGCCGATAGGGCCGGCCCGAGGGTAATAAACATACGAAATCGAAATTTAACCTTTTGCCCGTGTATTATACAATATTTTTTATTCGATTGTTACTAATTATAATAAATTATTAAAATATACTTAATTTTAAAGTGCAAAAAATATTTCTCTTTGTTCTGTCTTATTACTTATCTAGTTATCCATGACAAATTGCTGTCCAATCAAATCGCTACAAAAACAATTGAATCGTTTCTTTTGCTTGCAGTTTCATTTTCAAATTAAAAAAGCTATAGCTTGCTGATTAATTTCTGTTAAAATGTGTGCCTGTTGTGAAAATAATACTTGTGAAACCGTTCTATGAATATTATAAATATTGAAAGTGATTTTACAATTGAAATTTTGTGTTTTTAATTTATTTTAGTGGGTGAATACAGATTAATCAGTTGACATATATTTTGAGGTTATGTTATGAAATTTTTTTATTTTGTATGAAATGATTATAATAACTGTATCTGGTCAAAAAGAACGTTTAGTTCAAGACCAAAAGTGACCATATTTCTTTATAAATATTACAGTAAAGCATCTTCTTTTAAAAAGCTTAAAAATAACAAGTTTTAGTTAGCGGGCGAAAAAAACTTTTTGGCCTTAGGGCCACAAAGTTCAACTTTTCGCCCGTAAAACATGAACAAAAAGTGTCGCTTTTAGAATCAATCGAATAAAAACTATATTTTATTAACTGGACTGTCTGGTAGATGCGGTTATTGCACACCTATATTATATTACCTATATAAATTATAACAGGAAAAAAATTAAAAAAAAAATTAAAAAGTATGTTTTTCAAAAAATATATTTTTTTTTGAAAAATAATATTTTTTAAAAACACGAAGAATTAAAAAACATTTTTTTAATTTTTTTTTTCAAAAATTGTTTTTTTATGTTTTTTATGTTCCAAGTAACTTTTACAGCGACGACATGACAGACCTGTTAGTCAAATGCAGTTTTAAGTGTTTTCGAGCCCCTCGATAAATGATAATTACATTAAATTTCAATCGTTTTTCATTAACTTACTGAATTATAGTCACTATGGATAAATTGTGGTAGCCATTATTACCTGTAACAGAAGAAAATAACAATTAATATAATTCACAAAATTATAAAAAATAGCAGAAATTTGAGTATTAGTGTAATAAATAAGACGCGGAAAATGGGTAGCTTATGTGTAATTTCGGCGTATAAATCATGTCACTGTAGTGGCGCATGATTAAACACGTTTATTTACAGCCATATAATAATTGACTAATTACATATATACATAAAAGTTGGAAATCGAATTATTATTAACTACAACTTCCCAAAAAGTTAGAAACACCTCATTTCCCTCCCTTAGTCGGGAAGGCTCTTGTAGCTAACTTCACCTATGTCACTTGTCAAAAACTTGAATTTATCGAACTAAATTTTATGACAAAACAGTTTTAAAAGCATTTATTTTTTTATTTATTCATTTTTCATTATTTATTTTTATAAAATAACATTACATATAAATTTAAGTTATATTATTTGGCATTTATGAAAAATAAACAGTGACTACTTCCAACTTTATAGGTTATTATATTACTATTTGTTGGTTTGGACTTTAAAATGCATTACAGTATGAGGTACCTAACTTGATATAACAAATAACCAAAAATAGTTTTAAAGTAAGATAAATTCAATAATTACTTTGGTGGCCAATCATTTGTCGTATTTCTTTGGTGTATCCCTACTATAATCAAAATTGTCATTAAGCTTTAGCTAGTGTATAAATTTAAATTTTTCTGTTTTTCTTCGTATTTTACACGGAAAACTATAAATATATAGTATGTTTATTAACTTAATCATGTCTCAATAAAAGTCTGCTGTCACAAAACAAAAACGCACTCAAAAACAAAAATAGCTGCTGGCCTCTATCGCTAAATTAACGAAGTAAAGTAGGCATTTCTACTATTTTTTAGATAAAACATTTAAATGAACTACTTAATTTATACTGAATAAATATAAATGTTTTAAGATTGTTAATTAACAAAAAACTAAGTTTATTTTATTGATTTCTATTTATTCTATATTCACAATTTTCACTGCAACTAAACTTTTTAATATGGCGTCAAAACAGTTTTTGTAAATAAGTTTTATGTTTTTTAAGAAATTGCATTTCTTATAACAAAAGTGTGTGGTGTAAATTTTGAGTTAGACTACTAAGTATTGGTTACAATATTAGTGTGAGTACAGTAAGTTGTGAGTAAGTTTTTGCAGTGGGAAAGAAGACAAATGATTGTAAATAAAACAGGTATGCTTGTGAATAAAATAGTATAAAAACCTCGGTTCAACATTTCATTTGTCCTTCGGGAATAAGCAAACCAAGGAGCGTGGCAGAGCTAACAAAATTTTAGGTCCAAAAATATAAAAAAAGTTCCTATAAAGGTTGGTCCGGAAATAAGCCCTAAGGGAGTTACGACCCTCCTAAGGGTACATCTGAAAAGTAGTTTTTATTTAATATCTCTAGAACCCTATAAACCAGAGTAACGAGTTTTTGCACAAGCCTTAACATTGATAATGGTTATCATTTTATGTAATTTTTATTTGATAATTTTAACCAGGGACGTGCAAAATGGGGGGGGGGGGGGGGCGATGTCACCTTTTTCTCCCAGACTTTTTTATCTGTAAATTTTTTGACATTCTCTCAATAAAATATTAATCTTTGATTAAAAATACATAAAAAAAGTACTCCTAATAGGAGCAATCGTTTTCGAGAAAATTGCGATTAAAGAGGCAATTTTACGTTCTGAGCATCAAAAATCGGAACTAAAAAATGCACCAATAAAAATTTCAATACTGCTGGGTGATTCTACATTAAAAACTATGAAAAAAAGCTCCCATACATCTAGGTTCGAAAATCAGTTTTAAGTGAACCACGGCCTCTTAAAGAATTACACTTTTTAAGGGACCGTAGCTCCCTTAAAAGCGATTTGTGTATGGGAACTTTTTTTAATTTTTAAAGTAGAATCCCTACAGTATTAAAATTTTTACTGTTGAATTTTTTAGTTCCTTTTTTGATGCGCAGAATGTGAAATTGCCTCTTAATTGCAATTTTCTCGAAAACGGTTGGCCCTACGGTGTTACACAAAGAGTACCTTTTTTATGTATTTTTAATTAAAGATAAAAAAGTTTGGGGAAAAAAGTGACAACACCCCCCCCCCCATTTTGTACGCCCCTGTTTAAAATTATCAAATAAAAATTACATAAAATAATAACCTTTATCAATGCGATGTATCAATGTTAAGGCAGAGATATTAAATAAAAACTACTTTTTAGATGTACCCTTAAGAGGGTCGTTGCTCCCTTAGACTCATTTCCGGACCAACATTTATAGGAACTTTTTTTCATATTTTTTGACCTAGAATCTCCCCTTAAAATTTTGTAACTTATTTCTTATTTACCCCGTATATAACCAAATTTTATTATCGTAACTATAACATACTAGTATGAAGAATAGCATACTACACACATTTTACTTAACTACAACAAACAATGACGCCACTTTAACTATTCGTAGTAACCACGTACCCTAGGTGGTTTGCTCGCATAGTAAGTATTTCTATCTTTTTCTATTATATTTCTGTCCACTCCAAATCATATTTTTTCGAACAACACGGAAAAAAAAAATTATAGCTAGGAGCGCTATAACACACATACCAAGCAAATTATAATCGCTTATTATATAAATACAAGGCTTTCTCTTACAATTATGGCAGTCAGTGTAAAAATTTATATGAAATACTTTAATTGTTTAGTGAATAATAAAATATAACAAATAGTATGGCATTTATAGCTTAAATAGATTTAATTATTGTCCGTGCTAATAATTTTTATAATATAATAAAATTTCTGTAAATTTATAATAGTGCCTGTAATAAATATAATCGTGTCTGTAATATATATAATCGTTTCCAATTTATTTTTAACATTATTAGTTATTGTGTCCCTTAGAATCTATAGCTTAAATCACTATAATTTGCCACTGTTACCAAATATCTTATAATGTATAGCGAAGAGCCCACTAATTTCTTTCCGTGAAGAAGAGGAAAAAATAGGTTAGATATAATTTTTTTGGGTAAGCCAGACGTTAAAAATATTTGTAAGATTGTTTTGCCAGGCACTTTTTTGTGCAAGAACGGACTAAACTGAAATAATTTTAAATCTTCACATATCATTCGTGGATAGTGTAGGTACCTATAATAAATGAGTTAAATAAAAGTAAGTAATTTATAAACTTTATGCAAAAATGTTCTTGCAAAGTTAGAACAAGCCTAATTTTTTCCTTGTAGACCTCATTTTTGGTTCTCAATTAAAATATATATAAAATTTGGTTTATGTATCCAAGGATTTTTTGTCTAAGAGGTTTTTTGGCAATTTCGGGAAATTCGAAACTACAGTATAATACTATTCTAGTGCTACGCGCTGTGAATAGTATAATAACTAAAAAACTATGTTGAAAGATTTTTTTTATTTTATACTTTTAAATGCAAATTATGACATAAGGTGTGGAAATTAAATTGCTTTTATCCTAAGTATTTAATTTTACATTAAAAGTCCCTTAATTACTTAATCAATATAATGAAAATTAGTGTAACTAGAACACAATGAACTAATAAATCTTCTGTCTAGAATAGGCATTTCATTTGTAAAAACTGACAAAAACGTAGCCAACATATACATTTGTCTGTCTTACTCGCACAGCTTTGTTCTAACAGAGACAACAATAACAGTTACTGGTAATTGTTATTGTTCAGGCCTGAATATACCTACTATTTGTTTACAAACAAACCGAGATGTTGGCGATACTTTATATTAACGGTATGCGTATTCTAGAGAAAATAGTTGTTAGTTCGTTGCTAGAACATAATGAACTAATAAAACGAAAGTCTTAAAAAGTTGGAGAAAAGTTAGTATTATTAATGTTGGAAAGTAAAGTTAAGAAGATATTAGAACCCCTTATGCATTAAGAAATCAATGGCTGTAAAGGTCTCACCCAAGAAAAAATATTTTGACAAAATCCACTCGTAAATTTTATCAAAAACATTATTCAGTGAACGCAAATGCGTGCGGAAAAGTGCTACTTTCCGCACGCTCCTAGAAAAAATTAATTATTTTCCGATTTCCGGAAATTTGTGTTTTTTGAATTGTGACGGTTTAGTTTTCAGTGCCTAGGTAAATGCGAAATATTTTTTATTTTTTTTTTCAAACAATATTTTTTTTTCACGTTCCAAGCTATGTATGGCTATGCAATAACAGCGTCGACATGACAGGCCAGTTAATAAAATACACGGTGTATTTGGAATAGCGTCGGAAATTTTAACAGATGATTCTACATCATAAAATATGACAAAAAGTTCCTATAAACATATGTCTAAAAATGCGTCATAAGGGAGCTACGCCCCTTTGAAAGTGACTAAAAAAATCGGTGTTTATTCAATAACTCAGGAACCCTTTGAGATATATCAACGAGGTTTTGCACGTCAAATAATCCTACCAAGGCCCGTTTTTGTGTGTTATTTTCATGTACTTATTTCAACCAGGCGTGTGCGAAACGGGGGGGGCTTATCAGTTTTTCGTCCCAAACTTTTTTCTGTGTAACTTTTTTGCAATTTTATTTTTAAAATATGATTCCTCAGGTCAAAATACATAAAAAAGGTACTCTTGTTGTAATACTGTAGGATTAACCGTTTTCGAGAAAAATTCATTTGAAGGTAAAATTTCACGATTCGAGGACGAAAAATTAAATACTAAAATGTTGAAAACCAAAATTTTAATAATGCAGGGCGAATGTACATTAAAAACTAAGAAAAAAACCTCATATACAGGTACTTCCAAAAATCAATCCTAATGGAGCTATGGTCTCCTAAATATGCACCATTTTTTAATGGTAGCTTTAAAAGCGTTTTTTCGACCTACATGTATGAAAACTTTTTTTCTTAGTTTTTGATGTAGAATAACACTGCATCATTAAAATTTTGGTTTTCGACATTTTAGTATTTAATTTTTCGTCCTCGAACCGTAAAATTTCACCTTCAAATGAGTTTTTCTCGAAAACGGCTAATCCTACAGTATTACAACAAGAGTACCTTTTTTATGTATTTTGACCTGAGGAATCATATTTCAAAAATAAAATTGCAAAAAAGTTACACAGAAAAAAGTTTGGGACAAAAAACTGATAAGGCCTCCCCGTTTCGCACACCCCTGGTTTAAATAAGTACGTAAAAATTACATAAAAAGATGGGCCTTATTAGGATTAATTCACGTGCGAAACCTCGTTAATATATCTCAAAGGGTTCCTGAGTTATTAAATAAAAACCGACTTTTTTAGCCAATTTCAAAGGGGCGTAGCTCCCTTATCACGCATTTTTAGACATATGTTTATAGGAACTTTTTGTCATATTTTATCATGTAGAATCATCTGTTAAAATTTCCGACGCTATTTCAAATACACCGTGTATAGTTTAGAATGCATATTTACTTTATAAACTTAGTTTTTTAAAATCCAATTTTTTTTTCGAGCTTCCGGTAAATGAATACTTCGGATCCGACCTCAAATAATAATACATAAATAAAGTTAATAATACATAAATAAAGTTTTAAAGAAGTTTTTTGTTATGTTTGAAATCCCTGAGGCTTAAAAACTTTAAACAAGGCAGCTTGTTATCAGTTTAATTATTTCAGAAGTCCTGTTAAATGTAACGATATCTAGTTTGAGTAATTTAAAAATAAATTGAATTGTCTTTTTCTTTAGAAGCATGTAGTCCAAGCGGCAGGTACAATAAAACCAGTAGTTAATTTTTAAATATATATATAAATAAATAAAACGGCAGGAGAGCGTTAACATTTCATCTGGATATGATGTTTTAGGGGGGGGGGGTGTTGACTGCTTGCGTTACGTATTTATTTATAGGGGGTAAGTCTTAGTGCAACGAAGCTTTACATGGGGGGAGGGGGGTTCAAATTTGCAAAATTTTGCATAACGTATTTAAAATACCGAGCGATTATAAAGTGCCGAAAAATGATCAAAATTTGCGTTACGTAATACTTGAACGTTTCCTAAGGGAAACCCCTATACACCAATTCTAATTATTCTAAACCCACCCCCGGGATTTTTATTATTAGATTTAATTTCAGCACCCTCAAAACCCTATTTAGCAATTTTTAATTTTTTTTAATATTGTATTTTCCCCATTTGCCCCACCCAAATTTTTACCAAAAGCTATCCCGAGCGAGAACTTTTGGTAAGATACTTGTATGCCAATTTCAAATTTAATTTTGGAGTGTTACGCCCATGTTAATGGTATAGGAAAATAGCATTACAGGGAGGGGTGTGGGTCCAAAATGATCTAAATTTGCGTTACGTATCAAGTAAAATAAAAATTAATATCTAAGTTTTCGTTAAATAAAAAATAAAGCCAGCGATTTAAAGTACATACGTTGATCTTAATAATGTATAGAACACAAAACTTAATATTAATTTTAAACATCCGTACTGTACCACTCTATTTAGCTAACAAAAACAGATTTTTTTTACTTGCTTATATTCCGACTTTAAGCACTATAAAAATATAAATTTGTAATATCCAAGGAGTTTCCTCAGTCCTTTTATTAAACTTTAAACAGTTTATTTTCAGGTAGTGATACTTTAATCCGTTTATTTAAAAGTTGGTCTTGCTATTTTTGTCCTGCTGGATTTGAACAATTCCCCACCGTGCACAGTGTTTTGTATGTCCGAAAAAGTGGTCACGGGCCTATATCTTTTTTATTTAAAATGATTTTTTTACAAAAATTTCACACAATTACCCTGAATATATGTTCTATATGTTGGTAAAATCAAATGTCGAAAAAAAGGCTGTTCGTTAAAAGGGGTCAAAATCAAAAATATATTTTTTGTTTTGTGTCTTTTTTTAAATCTGAATGATAGTTTTGAAGCAAATTAACCTAATAAAAAAATGTAAAAATAAAAATATAAGTGCCGTTCGTTAAAAGGGGTAATGTGTAACATATATGTAAAAGCAAATTTAAAAGAGAGGTTCGTATAAAAACATATTTAAATTAGTTTAAAATAAATCACTTTATTTAAATCTCCACTCGATCTCCAACAACTATAAGGAATTGATTTTTACACTTTTTTTTAATGAAAATGAAAAAGCTTTGGTTATATTCCCTAAACTTTTTAAAATCTTTGTTTCTTGCCTCTTGAGCATCTTCTGATTATACTATTAGGTAAATACTTACTCAAATACTGTACTAGAAATACAAAACTTTTCATAAGGTAATTAATTAATCTTTAAGCTATTATCATTTTGAAAATTAAGGGCAAAAAACGCCATGCAACATAACGGTTTTTTGGACATAAAATCCTTAGACGCTAAAGGACGCGGCAATAATTTTAGGCCAACATTTTTAAGGTACCAAGGAACACATTTAAAAAAAAAGTGCGGCGGCAAGCGGCGATAACAACGAAAGGTCCATTTCAAAAAATATATTTAAAAAATATGTATTACTTTTTTCAGTGTACATTTTTGGTCTGTTAGGAACAACAAAATATGTTAAATTTGGATGAAAATATTTACAAAGGACACAGATTTTAGATAAATATATATATTTGTTTAATAGTTGAAAAGAAAAAAAGTTATGTGCTCTTAAACTAGAACTAGTATTTAGGAAAAAAAATGCTATTATGAAAACTCCAGCTTTAAGAGTGTATTTTGCCTACGAATATAATTTTCAATAAAAAAAGTATTATCAATTCTTATAGACCCATCAATATAGAATAGTAAATTATATTAAAAAAAAATAAATTTCCAAAGTTTTTTAAAACCTCAAATGGCCAACTTTTCGCCCTGACAAAACACTGTGCCGTGTGCCGTACTTAAATTCCAGGATCTCCGCGAAGAGGAAAGACTTTTATTCCCACAGTCGAGGATCGAGAGAAAAAATTGAGAATTTAAACATCAACTAGCCGTATTATTGTTATGCGCTCTTGGAAGTAGTTAATTTTGTTTTAAATTGCGAGGGAACAAGAATAACTACTATATCTACTATAGTGCGTTTGTTACAGAGGTTAAGAAATTTAATTTTATAAGAATGGGTATAATAATAACAAGCCGTGAAGATATTTAATGCTACGCATTTCATTATGTACTATTCACAGTGGATGGCATGTTGCATTTTCCCAAATAAAGAAACTTCAAACAAAAAAAAATAAAAAATATATTTTTTTTTAATTCTTAAAAAAAAACGAAAAAAAAAATTAAAAACTAAGTTTTTTCCGAGGCGAAAACAATTTTTTTTATATATATATATATATTTTAATATTTATTTTTTCGAAAAACGAAAACTTTTTGGATTTTTTGTTGTTGTAAAAGATAGTTTTTTGATTTTTTTTTTTAAGTAACCCCCCATAAATGTTTTAACATACTTTATGGACATCCCCTAAGATTAAGGGTGGGTTTACAATGCATTATTGCATAGTAGGTATATTTTGTGGATTGTTTTCATAATATCTTTTAATTTTACTTTCTATTGATTATTGTTTGGCAAATAAGCTATTATCATTATTGATGTATATTGATGTATATTTTAATACTCAGCGTTCATTGCCTTTCAACTACCTCACTATGGGTTATGATACCAATGTATCTTATGGTCACTCCATCCAGCGGCAGTTTTTTAACAACCGCCGTTGAAAGACAAAGACAACTTTTCAACACAGTCGCAGCGTGGTCTTTGTAAGGGATGGGTGTGACCGCTTTGGCGGATTTACTCCATCATCAGCATTGCAATCATTGATATGCACAGGACTTGATTAATTTTATTTTTTATTTTATGTAATGTCGTGAAAGTGTTCGTTTGATTGTAAAGTTTTAAATGAGTCGTGATTATTAATATGTGATGTTAAATTTAAATTCAATGTATTTTGTTGTACACGTGGATAACTTTTTATGAATTTCAAAGATATTTTATAAGTTGGCGCCGTCTCACTACAAAGTGAAACGGTTTTGTATACGCCGTAAATAATAGTAGATCGAGAGAGTAGATCCTATAGGAAAATGCCATTATTGGAATTGGATTGGAATTTTTCAACAAATCAAAGACGCCGTTCCTTTTGTCATGACAACAACGTGAAAAGATAGTCGGAGTGCGTAGGGGTTTTAGGCTTACGAAGTTGGTAGAAGAATCTTCCAGTAATCTGTAAAGTACTCAAAGTGACAATTGAGCCTAATTATAAAACGTTTAACCTTTTAAGGCGCTAATTGTTTATTTTTAATTTTTAATTACACTTTAATAATATTTAGTATTAGCCACTAAGCGTTAAAGCGTTAGGTTATTTTGTATAAAAATGTACCAAATCTGTGCTAGTTTTAGTTAATTAATGACAATATGGTTGTGTGATGTGTAGACGTTTTAAATTACATTCGTTTTAAATCATTATCGATATTTTTTGCAGTCTTATGTCACATAATAAAGGAGATTATTCTACATCAAAAAATATGACAAACCACTATAGACATAGGTCCTGAAACGAACCATAAGGGAGTTATGACCCTTTAAAATTGTAATAAAAATAAGGTTTTTATTTATTAACTCTGGTACCCTTTGAGATAGAGCGACGAGGTTTAGCATGTGAACTAACCTAATAAGCCTATCTTTGTATGTTATTTTCATGTACTTATTTTATTTTATATACAAACCAGGGGCGTGGAAATGTGGGGCTTTATCAGTTTTTTACCCCCAAACTTTTAGGTATAACTTTTTGTAATTTTATTATTGGAACATAATTCGTCAGGTCAAAATACATAAAAAAGGTACCCTTGTTGTAATACTGTAGGATTAACCGTTTTCGAGAAAAAACAATTGAAGGTGCAATTTCACATTTTGAGGACTAAAAATTAAATACTAAAATGTTGAAAATCAAAATTTCAATAATGTCGGATAATTCTACATCAAAAACCGAGAAAAAAGTTTCTATACATGTAGGTCGAAAAAATTGTCTTAAAGTTACTATGGCTTAAAAATGGTGCATTTTTGGGAGACCATAGGATTTATTTTTGGAAGAACCTGTAAATGAGGTTTTTTTTCTTAGTTTTTGACGTATATTCGACCAGCATAATTGAAATTTTGGATTTCAAGATTTTAGTATTTAATTTTTAGTCCTCGAGACGTGAAATTGCACCTTCAAATGATTTTTTTTTTCGAAAATGGTTAATCCTACAGTATTACAACAAGAGTAGCGTTTTTATGTATTTACACCTGAGGAATCATGTTCCAATTAAATCCCGAGCTGCGTAGCAGCGAGGGATTTTTAAGTGCGAGGTTATAATAGTCTTCTCTACCGTAGTTTATATATTAGTTTTTTCACTACTAGCACTATTTAACTATTTTTAATAAAATAATAAAATAAATTATTAACAGAAATGATATTTCTTGAAATTTTCATAAAAATCAATGACATTTGCTCAAATAAATACTTTGAACAAACGTTTAAAAATTTAGGTTTTTTTATTTTTTTTTTTTTCATAATATTTAGCTAATTATTGATTGTATTGATTAGTAATAATTATAATTAATTATATTTAATAAATAAAAAGTTATTTAAAGCTATTTTCTTGGGTTTAATTAGTAAAAATTGCACAAAGACCTGAAACATCTAAAGTGAAAGAAATCAATTGTTTATAAAATTTACTTCTACTAGGAGAGAAACATTATTAGTGCTATAGAAAATTGATTTCACAGTCTAAAAACATGATAAGTATGTTCTAAAGCTAGTAGTGAAAAAAATTTATTAAATATTGTTTCTAAGATGAAATAAATTATGAATCATTTTGACGTTTTACCTAATAAAGGTTATAAGCTTAAAGTTAAAACAAAATGACTATTTATTTTACTTATGACAGCTATAACTTTCTATGAACTTCACTGTACAATAACAATGTTAGTTCTATGATGTTGCCATGGCAAAGAAACGGCGTGTTTCACTTGTTCAGAAGCTGCCGCTGGATGGGGTGACCCTAACGATATAGAGTGTAATTTGTATGTCAAAGTACGAAGTTATACTATTATTAAAATGCATTCAAACTTTCGTTTTTGTGTACCTATCTATTGAATAGAGGAAGTTAATGAACTCGTGAAAGTGCAGTTCAGTAATTTTATTAACAGAATGTCATAATATAATTAAAGTCAAATGTATCTCGTATCCTTTCAAAGAATCGACAAAACCAGTTATTTACAAAAAAAATTCACTACTAGCACTATTTAACTATTTCTATTCAAATAATAAAATAAATTATGAACAGAAATTATATTTCTTGAAATTTTTATAAAACTCAAGTAGCCTTGATCAATGATATTTGCTCAAATAAATACTTTGAACTGACGTTTAAAAATTTTGTTTTTTTTGTTTTTTTTTTTTCATAATATGTGATTGTATTAATTGGTAATAATTATAATTAATGATTTTTAATAAATAAATATTTAACTCTATTTTCTTGGGTTTAATAAGTAAAAATTGCACAAAGAACTGAAACATCTAAAGTGACAGAAATCAATTGTTATAAAATTTACTCCTACTAGGAGAGAAAACATTATTATTGCTATGGGTGAAGAAAATTGATTTCACAGTCTGAAAACATGATAAATAATGGTATGTTTTAAAGCTAGTAGTGAAAAAAGATTTTTTTCAACTTTTCTTTATAAAGCTATAGCTGTATCTCTAAAGGCATTGCTTCATAGAAATATCTGTGTTTCCCAGCAAAATTTAGATGAACACCTACCTCATCCAATAAATTTTGGTGATAATCAAAAATAGAATATTATGCACCTAGTATGCGAACTAAGTCTTTAGTGTTCGAGACTGAAGTTTTTTTGCTGAGACGGAGTCAAGGCAAAAAATCAGTCGAGAACACTTAAGACAGTTTGCATACGTGGTGCATATACTATTTTTTCTACTACCCTTAGCTAGTAACTCCAAATATCAGTTAAAAATAAAGTTTAAAAATTATTTTGACATAGCTGTCAGTTTAAAATATAAGTTGAAAAAAGTTAGTAGTTGTCTTAATTTTTTTTCATTATTGACCGTCGTCAAAAACAATGCTTAACAACGGTCAATAATAAATGAAATCACTGATTTCATTGGTTGCCAAGATAAACAAGCCTTGACAACGGTTCATAATATGTAAGCTAGCACTTGATTAGGTAGTAGAAAAACGTTATTTTCGACTATATAAAATTAAGGTTTTTTGAGGTCCAAAATTTACCGGATAAGGTATTATTTTGACCTCAAATTCGGATTCAGCGCCTCAATACAATAGTTTCCAAAAAAGGTCTTGACTTTTTTTTGTGTAGCTCTCAAAAACTTAAAAATATGTAAAATTACTCTCATTTTGTACCTGCAATAAATGGTCGTAGGGCAATAATAAAAAAGCAAATTGAAGCATCAAGTATCTAGTTATAGGATCCTGAATTCAAATATTATTATTATTATTAACAATTCATAAAAAATCAGCAGTAAATAAAAATTCTAAATTTTTGCTTGCCTTTCAAAAGGTCCACGGTCTTCAATATTTGCTTTTGTGATTTCATCTGAAAGCTCTTTTAGCTTGATTCTTCTTTAATTCAAGCGGTACAAATGCATGTTGAATTATAAATATTTTTTTTACTGTATTTAAGAAATATCTTGCTTGGCACATTTCCTTAAGCAAAATGTTTTTTTATATACAGTAAAAAAAATTATGTATAATTCAACATGCACGAATGGTATTTTGAAAGACTATTTCACAAACAACATAAGGAAGAATATAATTTTACCATGTTTAATGTTGTTTCGTATTTAAATTAAAAATTAAAAAACTAAACAACAATATTACTTTACAACTATAATTAAAAATTTAAATCTCTTTGTCGCGAATGTTGCCAAGTCTAAGTTTTGCTTGAGAAATAAAATGACGGGTGTTTCCACCCGTAAAAAAACAATTTAGCATCGGTTTCTAATAAAGTTTGGCAACGCTGTACTGGTACCAGCGCAGTCATTTGATATTTTAATTTCCGTCATTTAAATTTATAAAAGAAGTAAATTATTTAATTCTTTACTGTAAATATATTTTTAATAAATAAGTGTTTAAATTAGTTTTGAGTGGCCTGTTTTTAATACCAAGATTCAATTAAATAAATTAAAATTTATGAATATCAGTGATTTAAAGCTTTTAAGATGGAAAGTGCCTAAAATATAATATCTGAAATTAATTAGGGTTTATACCAAGGATGTTTTGGTAATAAAATAAGCATTTATATTGCTTATCAATAAAAATAAATCATCTAAAGGTAAGCTTCACAAATTAAAAACACATTTTGCAAAAATATAACATTTATTGTCAGTATTTGTATTTGTATCTATTATAGTGATACAGGGACCTCCTTTTGAAGGTAGTTTATACCTTACACTGTTTCATGTTACAATAATTTTGAATTAGGTAATGAAATAATTATAAATCCATTTGACATTCTCGCAGGACTTTTCTTCTTATTTTATTCAAATATTTTCATTAAAATTCATCTTCTGCAGTATATAGTAACTGTCAGTTTCTTGTTTTCATAGTAACTAAGTGATAATTGCACTTCTGCAAAAATTATCAGATTTATTTTGATCTGATTGGTCAAGAAACTAAAAATGCAAGGTTTTGATTGGCCTATATATTATTTGTGAAATAGTCAGCGTTAAAAGCAAAAATGACACTTTTAATTTGATAATTAAATACTCTAGTACTAGTACGATTCTGAAAACTTGATTTAAAAAAGGTAAAAAATTGCGTTTTTAGGACTTTTCGCTTAACTTGGGATTACACTGCAAATAATGGATAGACTAAGTATGTTTTTGTTTTGTTTTTCAACCTCAAAGTATCCCAAAGAAACCCTCAAAAGTTCAAACCGCTGCGATATTTTTTTCATTGTGATCCGAATGATTGGAATTGCCACTTTTGATAAAAATCAATAAAGGATAATTTTTTTTATTTTTTTTGAAATGCATCGAAAATTTAGTTTTTACCGCTAATTTTACTCAAAATACTCAAAAACGGTCAATAAAAAAATATTTGAACTCAGGATCTTAAAACTAGAGACTTAAAGCTTCAATTTGTTTTTTTTATCATTGCTCTACGACAATTTTTTGAAAATAACCCAAAAATCTAGGATTTTTTATATCTTTTAATTTTTGTGTCTAGTGTATTATTCTATTTTATTCTACTTTGTTCTATTTTAAATGAAACATTGAATGGTACTATTCACTAATTAATTTAGGATTTAATAACATGTCAAAGAAAACTTTGTTACGTAAAGTGAAAATACTCTAGAACTTTCCATATTATAATGGAAAATATCAATGGCGAAACAATCTCGAATCCTGAACCGTTTATGGAAAACTTCGGTAAACTGATTTGCATACTTTTGTCCTGGCTAGAGTTGATCTCGTTTTCAATTTACATTTTCCTGCCACGTTTTATTTACTTATTTAAGAAATTGGAGATTTTTGTATTTTCTACTGCGTCTCATAAAATTTATAGGATCGGTTGAATGTATTTGTTATAATTCTGGATAAAAATACGAGATTTAATAAAATATTACATCGGCACTTAGTGCTACTAAGAGTGCCGATGTATTGAAATCTTCGCCGAAAAGTCAAAATCTTTGACCACGTTTTTTTCACATTTCTGTCTGTCTGTCTGTCTGTCTCTCTAACACCATTTCTACATGAGATATCGACTTGCGGTTTATTGCATATTGTTTCTTATCGTATTCCGAAGAGCTGATTAGATTTTGGGGGTAAACGATTGGGCGTAAGGGGGTAAAAATAGGGTAAAACTCCTATTTTTAGCGTTTTTTGTTTATAATTAAGGCCATTAGTATTGTATTTGGTTAATTTAGCACTTATATAAAAGATAATTTTAAATTGGTCAAAAAATGTTATAAATAACGTTTTCCTAAAACGTATTGTTTTCGAGATATTGGCGTTTAAAGCAGTAAAAGGTTTTTTTAGCATATCTCACATATTAATAACCCGATTTCAAAAAATTATATTTTAAATAAAAGCTGTTTTTAAGCCCTATAAAAAATGTTATATACAGTTGTTTGCTAGAATATAATGTTTTAAAGATACATAATTTAAAATAAATTAGTTTGAAATTTGCAAACTAGATGGCTCTAGTTACAATAGTGCCGATTTTTTGACAGGGTGCTTGCAACATTTCACCTAGTTTTATTTAAAATATTGCACCATTTTTTTTTAACTCTATTATAATATTATACCCTTCACAGCGCTCAAGCTCCTCAAAATCACGGTGCTTTTTTGGGGGTATTTTTTTGTTTTTTTTTCGAAACCCTGAAATTGCTTTACCATTCAATAGTACCGTTCATTTATATGATTTTCAGCGAAAATTAAAAAAAAAATCTACCAAGCGCTTCGTTTTTTATGAAAAAAATAAATGCCAAACGAGCCGCGAAGTGTAAAACAAGCCATGATCAAAAACTTAAAAAAAAGTTATTTATTTAATATTTTTTTTGATAATTGGAAAAATGCAATATACCCACTTACTGTGAATAGTATATAATGGAATGCGTAGAATTACATATGTTCACGGCTTGTTTTATTCTTCGTAGCTCGTTTGGACTTTATTTTTTTAATAAAAAACGAAGCGCTCGGTAGATTTTTTAATTTTCGCTGAAAATCATACAAATGGACGGTACTATCGAATGGTAAAACAATTTCAAGGTTTCGAAAAAAACAAAAGATACCCCAAAAAAAGCACCGTGAAAATACATAGTTCTTGGGTTAAACTTAAAAAACAAATCGAAAAAGATATTTAATAACAAATTCTCAGTTTATTACAGGAACTTTACATGTAGCGTATTATTATACTCCTCACAGCGCATGCGCTAGACGAGTATAATACGGTAGTTTCGAATTTTCCAAAATCGTCAAAAAACTTCCCAGACAAATAGTTATTTAAAATACAAGGGCAAAAAGTTTTTCGATTGAGTAGGTTTTTAGAAGCCGAGGGCCGCACTAAGGAGTATTTAATGATTTTAGCTGGCCAAAATTCGAATTCTTAGAAGTGGCCGTACCCCCTTAATTACCTACCCTTATTAATCCTCGATAATGGTCGCTTAATGAGCAATTAATGATTTGGTTATAAAAGCAGAATTTTGAACTATACAGGTTAGTTAAATATCTGATTTATAACTGTGTGGTTCATTTATTCACGAACGATTTTAGTGGTGTTCTTTGAAGCTGTGTACAATTGTTTACAACAGAAGTTTTATAGTGTTATACCATGGATGAATCTATGACAGGTATGTACATTATTTACTCTTACTACCGTTTTGAAATATTAATCACCACAGAAGTTATGTCCCATGAAACTTAGCATTTTTTTAACGAATTTTAAACTAAATTTTGACTTTAAAAGTGAAAAAGTTACAGTGCCTATTGAGACCCAGTTATTTTTTTGAGTTTTTCTGTGAGCTTATACCACTAGCTATTTAAAAATCTTAATTTCACCTGCCCATTACTGCCACCTAAATTCCAATCATGTTCTAAATACATCAAGGTCCAAAGGTGGATTTTTCAACTAAATTTCTTTTTTCTAGCTGGGTCATCAGGAATGCAAACAATCTCTCGTTTGGACTTCTACAACAGTATTCAGCAGCAGCAGGCTCCGAATTTCGACGAAAAAATGGACTTAGCCGATCAACATTTGTTATCAAGAAATCAATACACCGAAGAACTGAAACAAGTATACAAGCGTCAAATGTCGAGGTTGAAAGCTGCTCTTAGAAATATGTGGTCGTCTTCATCAAGAACTCATGAAAAATTTATTAAGAAGCACGGCACTTGGCTGCAAGGGAGTTTCCAAATACCGATACCGGCCACCCTATCCACTCCATCATCAGCAGGACGACCAAGAAAAAGTTTTGTCGATTCAAGTGAACGATCAAAGAGGAGAAAAACAGAACAGCTCAGGAAAGATGTGGAACCAGAAGCTATTGTTTTTGCAGCTGAAACTTGTTTAACAACAAGTGGCAAAAGAAGTGCTGCAACCGTCCTGAAAGATCTTCAATCATCTCCTAAAAGAGCGGGAAAGTATAAAAAAGCCTACCGCAGCAGCCTTGAACCTACAAAAAAATCATTGACACCGTTACAGGCTCTTTCAATATTTGCTGACGCAGGTCTAACAAAATCTCAATATGAAATCGTTCGTACAAGCGATAAGAAGAAATGGCCCTGCTACAGTATTTTGGCTAAAGAAAAAAAAACATGCTATCCTGATTCTGATTCGTTCACAGTCACAGAAAGTTTAGCTGAAGTAGACTTACAAAGTCTGTTAAACCATACTGCCGAAAGATTGCTATTGTTTTTAGAAGAAGTTATCAAGACTTTAACGGAAAGTGAGCGTAAAAATATGAAACTATATACGAAATGGGGTTGTGATGGCTCCCAGCAGACACAGTTTAATCAAAAGTTTGAGGATGACACTCATTCTGATGCCAGTATATTTCAATGCTCAATGGTTCCACTACAGCTAACTTGTGGAGTAAATAAAAAGGTTATCTGGCAAAACTCTACACCATCATCTCCAAGGTTTTGCAGGCCAATTCGAATTAGGTTTATAAAAGAAACTGCTGATGTAATAGCTGAAGAAATTGCTTACATGGAAAACAAAATTGCAGATCTAAAACCAACTAAACTTCAAGATATAGCAGTAGAACATGTAATGATGTTAACCATGGTGGATGGAAAAGTCTGTAACGCAGCAACCACCACTACATCGACAATGCGATGTTATATTTGTGGAGCAACATCGAAGCAATTTAATGATTTGGACAGAGAATGTGTTGACAAGCAAAGCACCTACAAATTTGGACTGTCAATTCTGCATGCTAGAATACGGTGTTTTGAAAGTCTCCTTCACCTATCATATAAATTGCCTTTGAAAAAATGGCAGAAAAAGCTAAATGAAGATGAGAAGAGACTCATCTCAGATAGAAAGAAGAAAATTCAAGATGAATTCAAGAGCGAAATGGGCATTCTTGTCGACATACCTAAGGCTGGATTTGGGAACACCAATAACGGCAACACAAGCAGGAGATTCTTCAACGACCCGGAAACATCTGCAGCTATCACTGGAGTTGACGTAAGTTTGATTGCTAGAATAATAATAGAATGCGAGAAGTCCAAGATTCCGACACTGAAAACAGTGAAAATGAAGAATATTCTGACAATGACGAAGTAGAATCTAATTAAATATCAAAATATATATATGTTATTTACCATAATAAAGTTTGAAAAATAATATAATTTTTATTTCCTCAACTCCTATTGAATGAAAAAAATGTAATCCTTAAAGTACCCATCTTTCCCCTATATTGAACGCCATTGGCTTGGGTTTGTACAAAATGCATATATTTTACAATTTCTTGCCATATGGTAAGGTTTTCCGCCAATAAAAAGACATAAATAATTTTGGCCAGCTAAAATCGTCAAATACTCCTATGTGGGCCGGCCGATCGGGCAACCCGAGGTTAATAAACATACGAAATCGAAATTTAACTTTTTGCCCGTGTATTATACAATATTTTTTATTCGATTGTTATTAATTATAATAAATTATTAAAATATACTTAATTTTAAATTGCAAAAAGTATTTATTAAAACCCTTCTATTCACTTCACTTCCATATATATAGGTATATTTGTCCTCAAATTTGCCAAATGCTTTTTCACCCACTTAGAATAAACTTAGAGAGCTGAAATTCGGTACACATGCTTATCTGCCTTAACAAAATAATGTAATATAAAATTTACCCCCCAACCCCCCCACCCCTAAAATATCAAAAAGCTTTTTTTTATCCACGTAAGTTAATTTAAAATTAAAATTGGGTTACGTACTCATCCCGTAATAATAAAATTTTACTATAAAAAAAACAACCGTCAACCCCCCCCCCATCACCCCCCATGCGGCTAAGTTAACTCTGAAGGGCCCTCTCTGTTATACCCACTTAGAATAAACTTAGAGAGCTGAAATTTGGTACACATGCTTTTCTACCCTAATAAAATAATTAAATATAAAATTTACCCCCCAACCTCCCCACCCCTAAAATATCAAAAACCTTTTTTTTATCCACGTGAGTTAATTTAAAATTAAAATTGGGTTACGTACTCTCATCCCATAATAATAAAATTTTACTATAAAAAAAACAACCGTCAACCCCCCCCTCACCCCCCATGTAGCTGAAGGGCCCTCTCGGTTATACCTACTTAGAATAAACTTAGAGAGCTGAAATTTGGTACACATGATTTTCTTCCCTAACAAAATCACAAATTCCAAAACCTTTCTTTTAAAAAATTCGTTTTTGTAAATTGGTATATCTTGTTTTCTACTTTTTAGTTAAACATAATACGTAATCATTAGAAGGGTTTTAAGTTTAAAAACTTGTTTTTTATATAGTTTTTTTTTAGTGTCTTATTAATTATCTAGTTTTCCATGACAAATTGCTATCCAATCAAATCGCTGAAAAAACAACGGAATCGTTTCTTTTGCGTGCGGTTTAATTTTCAAATTAAAACACCTATGGCTTGGTGATTAATTTCTGTTAAAATGTTTCTGTTATGAAAATAGTAATACTTCTGAACCGTTCTATGAATATTATAAATATTGAAATTGATTTTACAATTGAAATTTTGTGTTTTTAACTTATTTTAGTGGATGAATACAGATTAATCAGTTAACATATATTTTGAGGTTATGTTATATAAGAAATTTTTATTTTGTATGAAATGATTATAACAACTGTATCTGGTCAAAAAGAACAGTGTCATATTTCTTTATAAATATTACAGTGAAGGTAAAGCATCTTCTTTTAAAAAGCTTAAAAATAACAAATATTAGTTAGCGGGCAAAAAAAACTTTTTGGCCCTAGGGCCAAAAGTTCAACTTTTCGCCCGTAAAACATGAACAAAAAGTGTCTTTTTTAGAATCAATCAAATAAAAAAAATCGTTTTTATGAAAAAACCTCGGAAAAGAACAAGCAACTTTAAAAAAGTCCCCGGCCGTCCGTCCGTCTATCTGTCACGTTTCTTGTAAAGACGATAACTAAATAACGAATTATCCAACCTACTCGATATTTTCAAGAAAAATCAAGTTCTATGAGAGGAAGAACTCTATTGTTTTTGAAAATAATCCCCCTTAAAGCCTTGAAGGTATTGAGGGTTAAACTTTTTAAAAATAAAAAAAAATTGAAAAAATTTTTACATTTTTTTTTTGGTTTTTAGAAAAAAAAACTTGGTTTTCGTTTTAATGAACCTAGCTAGGCATACAGGGGAAGTATTCTTTTGTTGACAGCAATATTTTATTTTGCATTTTAAATGATTTAATTTTGCGTTTAAGTATTTCGAAAATTTTATATCTTTAAGAACAGTTTTATTCATAAAAAATCATTCAAAATATTGCATTTATAAAGATTTATTATAAACAATAAATTAATAGCTAACTTATTGCGTAATATAATATTTTGATCATAAAATTATCATAAAATCCTTGTCTAAAACGGTTTTAAGAACATTGTCACGATATAAGAAAGTTGTAAATCTACTTTGACATCAGATAGTGCTATCATAGAACATCTATCAATTACAGAAAGCATTACCTTGGCATTAACTAAAAATGGTAGCATATAACCGTGACGTACGTAAGTAACCTCGCTCTCCACGATATAACTTTTAAAAATAAATTAACTAAAAATTATGAATTTGTTGGTTTGTTAACTGGGAATTGGGGGGCGTTTAGCCTAAATAAAAAATAAGGGAACGTTAAAGTATTACGTAACGCAAATTTTGATCATTTTGGACCCCCCCCCCTATAACGCTATTTTCCTATACCATTAGCATGGGCGTAACACTCCAGAATGACCTGACGCGAAAAGTGTACGATTTAGCCTACGAAAAAAAATTAAAATGAGCTAAGGAAGGTTTAAGTTTATTTCGAAAGGGTTTTATTGGCTTATTATACTTTATTGGCTTATTATACTTTATTACTGAATAAATTAAATTCAAAAAATAATATTTAAAAAAATATATACACGGTGTATTTGAAATAAGGTAGGAAATTTTAACAGGTGATTCTACATCATAAAATATGACAAAAAGTTCCTATAAACATATGTCTAAAAATGCATCATAAGGGAGCTACGCCCCTTTGAAAGTGGCTAAAAAAATCGGTTTTTATTTAATAACTCAGGAACCCTTTGAGATATATCAACGAGGTTTTGCACATCAACTAATCCTACCAAGGCCCGTTTTTATGTGTTATTTTCATGTACTTATTTCAACCAGGGGTGTGCGAAACGGGTGGGGCTTATCAGTTTTATGTCCCAAACTTTTTTCTGTGTAAAACATACTATTTTGGTTTTCGACATTTTAGTATTTAATTTTTCGTCCTCGAACCGTGAAATTTCACCTTCAAATGAACTTTTCTCGAAAACGGTTAATCCTACAGTATTACAACAAGAGTTCCTTTTTTATGTATTTTGACCTGAGAAATCATATTTCACAAATAAAATTGCAAAAAAGTTACACAGAAAAAAGTTTGGAACAAAAAACTAATAAGGCCCCCCCGTTTCGCACACCCCTGGTTTAAATAAGTACGTGAAAATGACATACAAAGATGGGCCTTATTAGGATTAATTTACGTGCAAAACCTCGTTAATATATCTCAGAGGGTTCCTGAGTTATTAAATAAAAACCGATTTTTTTAGCCAATTTCAAAGGGGCGTAGCTCCCTTATGACGCATTTTTAGACATATATTTATAGGAACTTTTTGTCATATTTTATCATGTAGAATCTCCTGTTAAAATTTCCTACGCTATTTCAAATACACCCTGTATAGGATGCTTGAAGAAAAAATAGTATGTTTTACTCAGTGGAAAAGTGTTTTTTTACTCGTCTGTAGTTTCCGGACTCCGCTTCGCGTCGTCCGTAAATTCTACAGACTAGTAAAAAAAAAGCTCCACTTTTCCGCTTAGTAAAACAATATACTATTATCGTACCATGTCAATTTTGTAACAGTATAAATGACTTGTAGTTAATTAATCAATGTATTTTTATGTCGTAGGTAGTAATATCTTTAGATCGATCCAGTTTTTATGGAATAAAAAGTATCTAATTAGTTACGATGTAAATTACTTTGAACTGTTCAAAACAGAATAGTCGTTTTTGTTGAATGTAAATAAGCTGGGACGCTTATATAATATACCCTTCATTTATATAGCTTTACCTTGAAAACGCCCATCGATTTTGCCTTCAAGGAAAATGTTATGTAAAAGAGGCAAGTCAAAAATTATTTAGCGACATTTGATAAGTTATTAGTCCAAAAGTTTACGAGCCTAAAGCCGAGACCTGTTATTAGGGACGTCGATATGGGGGGCAGGGTCGTCGAGAGAAAATCCGCCCGGTTCCTCTATAAAATGTAAAATATTAGTTTTCCTTCCCTGTCCCCCTGTCCGCCCTTCCTCTTCAGGGCCGCAATGGGGGATAACCTCCAATCTTGGGCCAGTTGGGAAAAATTAGTTCGGGATTTTGAGTGAAGCTGATTTTTTATTTGCAGCACACAGTTGTGTGTTCTATAAATAACCGACATATAGGCAGTAGAAAAAAAAATCTAGCAACCCTTTATGCTTTGCTAAGAGGCATTTGTGCTAAATAAAATAACTCTTAGCCATTTAATCGACGCTGGTACCAGTGGTACTCAAAAACGTGTGGCACAAAAAAGCTTTTTTGTATAGACATGAAATTTGAGAATCAAGTCTATTATGTTTTGCGCACTTTGACTTGTACAATGTTCATTAGACATTTTCCAATGGACATTCACAAACCTAGTATAGATAAAATTTGTACGTACAGTCTTACACAGGTAAAAATCACACAATCACACAATAAGTTAAGTAAAATTTTACAGAAAGTTGCCCAGATTGGCAAGTCTAAGGCAAAAGCGTCTTCTAAAAAAATTTAGTAAAAAACGTTACCATACCGACAAGAGGATTTTATTAACAATAAGCCGATGATCACTTTTATTGAATTGATGCATAAAATTAATTGCCTTCACGAATAAATTCATTATACTAAAGAATTTTCATTAATTAAATAAATTTGACATTATTATGACGTTTTAGGTATATTGCCTAATAAATAAATTTTAACCGTTGATAAAATAATTTTTTTATTTAAATGATAAAACTTTTATTGTTACAATTAAAAACATTCATCGGCTCAAAATAAATGTACTTTTAGTTAAGTGCAGTCATGAATGAATGAATATTGAAACTGTGCAGTTTCTTGTAAATTAACAAATACATATCGCCCTGTAAATTTCGAAACATCGTAACTGCAAAAAAAAATCGGTTTCTTGTATTTATCAACTCTGTATATTATTACTGGCAAGTCATACTCATTGACAAAACAGTTTATTTGTGTCAACTAAATATTTGGTTGGATATGGTCAATTAAATTATTTGATTGTGACAAATAAATTTTATTTCTGTCAAATAAAAATTTTTGTTTACATAAACCATATATTTATTTGACTCAAATAAAATTTGTCACTCACAATCAAATAACTTTTTTTACGGCGTACAACAATGAACAC